>JAPDDM010000257.1:0-110124 GCA_027474115.1 Schizopygopsis malacanthus
TGGCAAGGTCAAACACCAGGCAAAATAAAACATTATCCAAGGCGTGGCAAAGGGTATCCAAAAAACAGGCAATGGGAGTGATGTGGCATTTGAACTGAGGCGTCTGAGCTTGTGTCGAGAATAAGAGGCATGCCAGATGAAGTCTTGATTTGAGGCTTGTGTTGTTAACGTAGAAATCACATGACCAATGAAAAACGAAGCTTCACTTTCTTTCCAGTCATATGCACAGTTTGCGTGTCGAAACACCCAATTCTTACTTTACGAGTAAGTTTTCATTCAGACTTATTCAATAACATTTTTAAATACCCAGTAATACATACTTTTAATTATTTTTAAGAAAATTAAATATTTGCTATATTCTCTTTATAATTGTGTACATTATTCTTTTATTACACAGTATTGATATTTGTACTGGCATTAAATGCCACAGTTTAATACGTAAATTAATTTATAAGAGACAGAAATTAAATGAACACAAACACATACTGTTAGGCTTTTATTTGTGCATGTAACATGAATCAGTCTATGGCATGTGTGGTGGATGCCATGTCAGAGCCTCTTTCACAGGCATTTGGCTGGTTTGTTTATTATTAACCACCAGATAGTGCTGTTTCCAACACTCTCAAAGCTTTTAATCGTTTCTTGAAACAGTCAAAGGAAAGTCTCAAAGCTTCACAGGGCTTCATTTGCCAATCATTAGGCAATGGTCAGGGCAAGCAGCAAAAAATTACAATAAATAATGAAACAGTCTAAAGGTCCAAAACACAGGCAAGGCTAGGCAAAAACAAGGCAAGATAAACATGGAAACACTCAGTGATGCAATAAGAGAGTTTGTGTGCAGATTAAATAGTCTTCCAAGATACAGTGGAAAGGTCTGATTCGGAGTGCCCTCTAGAGGAGCTTTTTCACGGTCATGCTGGTGTGCCCTGACTTTGGCAACTGTAAGCAATATACTAATCGGCCTATAGTTTCCTACATTTGTTTTATCACCACCCTTAAAAATCTGCATCACTATGGCTGACTTCCAAGCATCTGGGTAAATACCATGCAAAATTGAGAGATTAATTAAATGCAAAAGGAGGCCCAACCAAGTACTGAGTGCATAGAAATGAACATACTTTTCAGAAGCCTGACATTTCTGTTAAAAAATATCCTTTTTTATTGATCTTATGTCATTTTATTATCTCACTCAGTCTAGTGGCGATTATTGATGTGAAAAACTTCTGATCTGCATTTAACAAGGATATACGTCTGCAATATTAACATTGTGTAGGGTATTTCCCTTCCTTTAGTATTACGGTTATAATTGATAAGTTGTGGCCACTCTTCCTGTTATAAAATTCAATTGAATACTTCACAAAATAAAGAGGACCACAATTTATTAAATTCTTTATAAAATTTGTTTGTAAATCCATCGCTACCTGGACATTTTTCTGTTTATTTTTTTATAATAACTCTTAAAATCTCTTCTTCTGTTATTGGAGAGGTTCAAACTTTATTTTGTTGCCTTGTTATTGTAGGAAGATTGAAAAAATGTCAAGTAATTTTAAATTTTACTTTTAAAATTAGACCGGTAATAATGACCGAAAATTTCGTTTCTTTTTCCATGATGCATATGCTATTATGTCCCCTCTCAAAGCCAAAGCCGTAGCTAAGACCCTCGCATTCTTACTATCCTCAATTAAAGTGTCTCTAGTTCTGAAATCTTCTCTGTCAGCCTAACTATTTCCCTGCATTTATCACATGTGAATCCCTCGCTGCTGACAGAGCTATGCTATATATGTGGCTAGCAGTGCAATGACAATAGCAGGAGAAGCCATTATTCACCATGATGTAGAATGATTCCAGCTCACCACAGTTGTTTGATGGACTCGTGAAAAAAGAGCGAGAGAGAAAAGACACAGAGTGAGACAGAGGGAAAAGAAGCGGTAGGAAACACGAGACATGAATGGAAACGTGAATGAAAAGCTAACAGGCCAACTGAATACTGACGCACAGTCTTTATTAACGATCAATTTATAGTTTCTAAATGATTAAGTTATTTACAAACCAGTTATTTTAGAGTTGTCAGTGGTTCATAAGATTTATTTATTTATTTAGTCATTTAGCAGAAGCTTTTATCCAAAGCGACTTACAAATGAGGACATTATAGAAGCAATCAAAACCAACAAAAGAGCAACAACATGCAAGTGCTATTACAAGTCCTGTTAGCCGAACGCAGTACACGTAGGAAGGTTTTTTTTTAAGAAAAAGAGTATATAGAGAAAAATAACCTAGTGCCAGTTTTACAAGAAAAGCTAGCAGTTAGAGAATAAATATGCAATTGATGTGTGTGTTTCAAATGTGTGTGTTTTTTTTTTTTTTTATAAAAAGAAGACAGATTAGATCAAATCAATTAGAATAAGATCATTTAGAAAGTGTAAGTAAATGATTAATAAACTATTTAAATGTAAAAATATTAATCTTATTATTTAGACACATGGTAATAGTGGGTCAGTGTGTTAATAAATGCTTTATTAACACATATTCCTGCTGTAATTCATGATTAAGTCAGGTAGTTATAAAACATTTAGTAGTTGCCAGCCATCTATTTTTGTGAGCTCATCTAAAGTGAGCACTATTTATGCCTTGTAAAGCATTAACAAAGGAGATTTAAATGATAATTTATCTCCCAAACAGAAGTCTAACAAACACAATACAGAGGGATACAGAACACAGAAATAGTTTTTCAAGATGCAAATAATGAAACTGTACACTTGATAAAAAAAAGAAAAATATTACCTTAAATAAAATTCAAGTGTACAGTTGTCAGTTAAATTTTTGCATCTTGAAATAAATATTTCTGAGTTCTTTACCCCTCTGTGTTTAATTTGTTTTATGTTAGGAAGATAACTAAGCCTTTAAATCTGCTTTGTAATAGATATGCTTATAAATCAAGAACAAGGCATTTACAGCTGTATGTATAAACTGCTTACTAATGACTTTTAATGTTGGGACAATGCTTTATAAAGGATGAAGGATGAACTGAACTGACTATTTACTAATGCTTACCTAATGATTCATAGCGTGCAGTTATAATAAGGTGTTACTTGTTTTTCTTATTTTTCAGGTGTTCGTCATATGTTGGTCGCATAATTCCTGGAGGTCAGACTCTTTCCATTGGAAATAACTGTGGATACAAAGCCATTGTTGAGCATGAGTTTCTTCATGCACTGGGATTTTGGCATGAGCAGTCAAGATATGATCGAGATGATTACTTGACCATCAACTTTGAAAACATCATTACAGGTTGCTTCATCTTTTGATTATATGAAATATTGTAAAATAATCATGTGATTTATTTACTGTTCCTGATGCCATTCAAATAAAGAACACACAGTGAATACGCCATTTATTTTCAGGGCAGGAGAACAATTTCAATAAATACAATGAGAGCCAGTCCACCACCCAAGGCACCCCCTATGACTACTACTCTGTGATGCATTATGGTAAAAATGACTTCAGCAATGGCAATGGATCCACAATTACTACCAAACGTCCTGAGTTCCAAGATGTGATTGGTCAACGCCTGGAAATGAGTGAATATGATGTGATAGAGCTCAACAAACGCTATAAATGCAGTGAGTATTTCCCACAATGTCCTTTAGTTTTGTGTTTTGTTACATTACTGTTAACTTGTGGTTGTTAAATATCTCATTAGGATTTAACTGTTGTAGTTTTTTTAATTGCATATCCACAATTTTTGAAACTATGGGTCCTTTTCTCTAAATTATGCACACAACATGCATCTCTTGCAAAAGCAATATTTTTTTTCAAAACTATTTTGATTAAAAAGTATATGTTTTGCATCATAACACTACACACAAACATCAAATAATGAGCCAATTAGATGCCAACTACAAGCATATGACATTTAACATAAATATATATTTTTTCTCAAACATGTTTTTTGCTTGTTCAATGTGCAGTGGAGTGCACAGGAGTTTGTCATAGCACTCATACATGTATGCGCAAAAATACACTATATACAGTGTGTATGCACAATTGAACTTTACCGTTTTTTGAGCTCGACTAAATCTACACTAAACTGAATAATGACACTATTGGCTTGTTAGAGCTGCTTTACAGCAGAATGTGAATGTGTTACTAGTGCAGTGTATGCTGCTGTTTTGTATAAAGCTTTATAGAAATAAATGTGACCTGACTTGTGTTCAGTATATATTTACAAAGTAGTTTTAGTGTGTAAGCACTTTTAAAAAACGTTATAGTAACGAATGCTGGTTGGCACTTTTTTGCAATAGTTATCCACAGTAGGGTGACCAGATTTCTCATGGTGGAATGATGGTCAAGGGGTGGGAAATATGACCATGATATGAGACAATATGAGAACAATTATTTCATGATATTTATATTATATTCATATATAAAGAGAGAGGGGATTTAAACCCTTAAGTCCGATCTCTCCTTTCCATTTATAACTGCTCTCTGTATTCATTTATTTTGTAATTTCTTGTTTGTTTCCTCTAGATTTTCTTTATCTGTTTTTTTGTGTAATGGCTCCGAAGTGAGTCTTGAACCCGGCGTGGGAGGCGGGCGCACTAATAACGAGCCACTAGTGTCAGCCGCTAGTGCGTTTCTTTAGATCAGGGGAGTGAGGTTTACCTGCACAGCAATTACTCGCTGGCCTCGTTACACTCACCCCCTAAACCTCACTCCCATCCAGGTCACTGGCACCATTGTGACTGTATGTGTGTCGTATGTGAGTAATTCACACTGAGATCAGGTGGATGGTCACTCAAGGTGGCTTTACTGGCCCTGACAGACAAAACTGGGACAAACATTACCAAAAGGCTGGTTAGAATACATTGCATCGATGTTGCATGAGACGTCTTAGCAGTAGGGTGCTATAGAGACTCTGCTGCTGACATTTACTCAAAAGTGCAGATGTACGTACAATAAAAGTGAAGAGATTCATTTATCATACAGATTAAGTTATGAAAGCTTAAACACTAACTAGACTGACTGTGCTCATTTAGAGTCTGTTATTTCACTGCATGATTCAGTAAAATAAAATACATTTAGAATGCTGCCAAAATTCAAGATATGGGGGTAGAAAACGTATATGCACTGAACAAAATTATAAACGCAACACTTCTGTTTTTGCCCCCCTTTTTTCATGAGCTGAACTCAAAGATCTAAGACTTTTTCTATGTACACAAAATGACTATTTCTCTCAAATATTGTTCACAAATCTGAACAAGATGAAACTTCTAAACTATCTAAGCTAACGGAGTGTGTTAAAAATGTAAAAGATTGGATGACCAATAATTTTCTCCTATTAAATTCAGAAAAGACAGAGATATTAATTATTGGACCTAAAAACAGTACACAGAATCTCTTGGATCACAATCTGCAACTAGACGGATGTAATGTTACTTCCACTACAGTTAAAAATCTGGGTGTTATATTAGACAGCAACCTATCTTTTGAAAATCATATTTCCAATGTTACAAAAACAGCATTCTTCCATCTTAGAAACATTGCCAAGCTACGGAACATGTTAAGTGTTTCTGATGCAGAAAAGTTAGTTCATGCATTCATGACCTCTAGACTGGACTATTGTAATGCACTGCTAGGTGGTTGTCCTGCATCTTCAATAAACAAGCTACAGATAGTACAAAATGCTGCGGCTAGAGTCCTTACCAGGTCAAGAAAATATGATCATATTACCCCAATTATACAGTCTCTGCACTGGCTACCTATTAAGTTCTGTATCAGTTACTAAATATTGTTACTTGCCTATAAGGCCCTAAATGATTTAGCTCCTGCGTACCTAACTAATCTTTTATCACGCTACAATCCAACCCGCTCCCTAAGGAACAAAACTCTGGACTCTTGGTAGTACCCCGGATAGCAAAGTCCACTAAAGGAGGAAGAACTTTTTCATATCTGGCTCCTAAACTCTGGAATATCCTTCCTGATAACGTTCGGGGTTCAGACACACTCTCTCTGTTTAAATCTAGATTAAAGACGCATCTCTTTAGCCAAGCATTCATATAATGCATCTCAATATCTTGCACTGCAGTTATATCTGAACAAATGCACATTATTATGCTTTAGCTTGGGTTATACTGATAATTTCAGCTTGGATGGCACAACAGATGATGCCAAACCCTCAGACAATATACAGAATTAACCAAATTTTGCGATTAGTTAAATATATTAAGTTTTTGCAATATAAATCTATTGTAGTAACTTAATTTCCTGTAAAGCTGCTTTGAAACAATTGTATCGTGAACAGCGCTATACAAATAATCTTGATTTGAATATATGTAATATATATTTGTTTGTTTATTATAATTAATAAACACATGTACATATACATATATATATAATACTATTTATTATTTTAGAATGTATTTATTATTTTTTCATATTTGTATATTATTATGTTTTAATTACAATTGTATATGTATAAATGTATTATATTTCTATGTTTATATTGTTGCAATTTCTAACAATAATAATATTATGTAGTTAGGTATTTTATTATATTTTTAAGTATTTAGTTATATTTTTATGAGGTTTTCACTGTGGATATGTTTCTGAGGCACATTGCAGTGATATTAGAGCTTTGTGTCATCTTCCTCTACAGGTGTAATCAGGTTTTGAGAGTTATCACTCTCTCACTCTTTACCGTGTAACTTATATTTAGGTATTGTGATCACTCGAATATACAGGTACACATTCAAATATCATAATTCAGTTTTACGTTCAAAATCTGGGCCCGTATTCATAAAACATCTTATGGCTAAAAGTAGCTCCTAACTCGCCAATTTAGGAGAAAATCTTAAAAATAGTGGGCATGTCAGTCCTAAATTTAGGCTGTAAGAGTATTTCACCAAGTGTTTTAGCTCTAAAGCTAGCTCCTAAATCTGTGAAACATTAAGAGTAGTGAAGAGGACTCCTAAGTCACTAAGACCAACTCACAAGTCACAGCTATCCTAAAATGGCTGTTGCCTGCAATCTGCCTCAGAATATAAACATTTAAGAAACATTTGACGATAAATAAGCTACATTTTCCTTTGATTATATCCTTTTCACTAACCATTTTTTCTTTTTTGGGCAGTTACTTCAGTTGGACAAGAAGTTACAGCTGTTCTTGCATGCAGTTTGGATTTATTTTACATTTGCATGTCATACTATCAGTCATGGTTATTCTACTCTGTTAATTATATGCATCCGCTACAAGCATACATATAAGAGACTGACAATTAGCAATTAGTGGCACTTAGCCTGCATGTTAAAATCTTTATTTGAATGTGGCAATTAACATTACTTTTTCAACCTTTATTTGGACATGGCAGCGTAATATTGTGCACTACAATGTTTCTATTAATACATCTCTGACAGAGACCCCTCCTCTCTTTTATAAGCCAATCACTGTGTGCATAGTTAGTAAGCACGCTGACATCATCCATAGTAACGAGGTCAACCCGCCCTTATTTACTCTTAGATTAACACTGCTCTCTATTCCTTAGCACAAGTTTGTCTCAGCAGCTTTGTGAAGAGGTTTTAAGACAAAACTCTTCGCTAAAAACTTGTACTGCTATTTATGAGAACTCTTAGTGGTAAGATACAATGTTTTGTGAATACGGGCCCTGATCCGTTATCACACTAAGAACCTGCCACTCGTGAATCATCTCTTCTGTCTGCTGATCCATTGTGATTGACAACGTCAACATCAGCCAGCTCTGCAGTGTGCATGTGTGTGTTATAATAAACAAACAAATATATATTATAAAAATAGACTGAGAAACAATAAATGCATTAAACTATGCCTTACAATTATAGCAAATTAATGAATCATATAACTTAAAATAATGAATAAAATATAAATATAACAAATACATTCAATTATAAATTAAAATATACAAGACCACAAATTAGAAATTAAAATACATGCGACAGGAATTGAATTGAGGTTCTGATGGGCGGTGATTGGTAAAACTCCCCCCCCACCCACTAAGCATGGTTTATCCCAAGGTTTTTCCTCCATTCGGCCACAGAGGGAGTTGGGGTTCCTTGTCGCTGTCGCCTCTGGCTTGCTTAGTTAGGGAGACTTCATTTCCAGCGATTATCGTCGATTTGATTGCACAGATACTATTTAAACTAAACTGAGCTAGACAATGTCATCTCTGAATTCATTAATCAAATGCCTTTAACTGAAAATTGAGTGTTTAATCTTAACATGACACTCTATCCTCCAAGTTGATGCTGTTAAGTGCTTTGACACAATCTGTATTGTTAAAATCACTATATAAATAAAGGTGACTTGATTAGTTTAGTAACGTTGTGAAGAGTGATTGGATGCTAAACATGCACACTTGGGTTTGTTTGTTAACAAATTAGACCATACAATTTAGATGTTTGAAACTGACCCCAAACCAGCCCAAATGTTGTCCACCCGCCCAAGCCAATTTTAAACCAAATAAGCCAATCAACCTAATCCTCTGACTTTACATGATCTCTTACATGTATGAAAAAGTTAGGATAACAGGATGCCCAGAGACATGATACATAGATTTTTATTGTTTTGTTTGTGTTACAGATTCGTTCATCTCTTTCCTTGATCACTGTAGTTTTGATGATGAATCTATGTGTCAGATGAGTGTCTGTTCTGCTGCTGATTACGGCTGGCAGAGAGTGAAATAGTGAGTGGTGCGTCATGTAACTGACCAATTACAAAACTTGAGAAAAAATATGGTGAGAACTGTTATTAGTGAATGTTGCTTTTCTGTCTTTTTTTGTTTGTTTTGCAGAATGATGGATGAATGATTGATTTCTCAGAATTATTTTGATTTCCCTCAGAATTAATGCTTTTTTCCATCTAATCTCATTACTGCAGGGATTTCTTTCTTCATGCACTTCAGCACTGAGGGCAGAAATGAGGGGGACACCGCCAGACTGGAGAGCAAGATAATGACCCCAACAAGAGACTGCAAAGTCCAGTGCCTGCAGTTCTACTACTATCACAGCGGTAATGAGTCTGCCCAGCTCAACATCTGGATCCGAGTGTATCAGAATGAAACCGACAGCAGGGGAACTCTCAGTCTAATGGATCAGATCACAGGTGTGTCTCTTTATATTACAAAACAGTTTAAGATGTTTGATACATATTCAATGTTACTGACAGGGCTCTATCTCTTCTTGCAGGACCCCCTGGTAATTACTGGAAGCTGCATCATGTGGCACTGAATGCTAATAAAACCTTTCAGGTTGTATTTGAAGCCCGTAAAGGAGCTGGAAACTCCAGTGGAGGATTTTCACTGGATGATATCAATATTTCAGAGACTGAGTGTCCCCACACATGGCAGCTAAGAGACTCTGAGAAGGTTTTGAATAAAAGTGGGCCACACACGATGTACAGCCCATTGTTTTACTCCAGTGAAGGTTATCGCTTTCAGGCTAGCTTAAGTGTGGATACGGAATTCTTTTCTATATCTGTTCGTCCTGTATCTGGTGTATATGATGGCCTGTTGCAGTGGCCATGTCTGGGGAGACAAATAACCTTGCAGATGCTTGACCAGAATCCGCACATACAGAAGCAGATGTCCCTTGAGCAAAGCTTCACAACAGACCCTGCTTTGGGTGAGCTCTAATGCAATCTTATAATGTTTCTGATTATTTTACTTATTTTAAAGTTATCTGTAGCTTCTGAAAAAGCCTTAAGTCTTTTAAAAGACATCTTTATTTCCAATAGGCTACTGGGACAATCCTACAAAAGGAGGAATTCAAGTCATTTTCGCAAATGAGCTTGTATTTGTGGGTGCTTGGATAAGTCAATATTACATAAGCAAAGATGATCTGACTAAAAGAGAGTTTATTAAGGGTGGTGACATCATGTTTCTATTCAGCATGCAAGGTAAGGTTTTGTTACGTAACCTCAGAAAACAAGATAAACTTAAAGAAAGTAATCTATTAAGAGCAAACTAGGCATAATTAGAATAATACAAATGATTTAGACATCTTTGATACATTTCCATTGTGTCTCACTTTCTAAGAAACAATTTACTCACCTGTTGTTCACCAATCCAGATATCTCCGGACTACTTCAGAAGGACTCTCTACCCTGCCCGAAAGCAACAGTGAAGAGCTTCAACGTTATTCTGAACGCGGCTGCTCAGCAGGGACCATGTGTTCCAAGGTGAATGCCCATCATTTATAACACAAAACTAAACTATACATAACGGGGGGATTAAAAATAAACACTGCATTTAAGAAATAATGTATGAGAGAACAAGTTATGTTGTGTAAATATAGTTACAGCTAAAGACTTACAACGACCCGTAATATAACTGCATATTTAGACATAATTCACGTGTTAAACATATTTAGCTGGCTAGATAGAAAAGGATCACATTTGGTTTTATGAATTGGTTTTACAACAATTGAGTATATCCCCAAATTGGAAATATGTATCTGATAGATTCATAGAGTTGCATTAGTGAAGGATTTGTGTCTTGAGTTTTTCAAACAGTTACTCATGAGTATTTTCAAATGATCCATTAATTAACAGATCATTTGTTTGTGAATCAGACTACAGTGGTTGCACATATTTTTGATTCACTTAACCCCTTAACTGTCACCCCCCCCCCCCCCCCTTTTTGAAAAACTTGAAAGTGCACTATTTAAAGTTAAATTATTATAATTCATGAATGCTTTTGAATACAGACCTAAGGTTGGTTTCTTTTTAAAGAAGACAATCAGCAGATTATTGCAGAAGTGAAATCATTTCAAAAAATGAAAGTAAAAAGTTATACAAGTTTAAATTTACTGTAAATAAAATGTAATGTACAATTATTATTTTATATTATATAAAATTAATATTTTACAAAATATGTTTTAATCAAAATTTGGCAAAAAATTAAAGCCATATATCTAAATAAGTTGTGTTTCAAATTTGAAGTTGATATATAAAAAATGGAGGTTACTATGCAATTTTGTTTAGGCGTTATACCACAAACAGCCACCGGGTGCCATTCAAACACCATTGAATTTTTTTATGCACTTTTCTGTCACAAAGGTATCAATTTCTCTCCCACTATTACTCTTATCACAAAATGACCACCAAATATGGAATCTTGAGACTCAGACCTTTCCAATGATATGTATTTTGTCAAGATTATAAAAAGTTGTGATTCTATAAGACGTAATACGTTTGGAATATGACACCTCCCACTAAAGGGGAGGAGCCCGCTAAAAGATTTTAACGTACCATTTCTATGGTAACGCAATGTCCGATTTCAAAACGGTTTTCACAAGATGAATTTTGAGATTATAAGCTTTCAAACGATATATAACATATGATGATTACTAAAACATGTGATAGGAAAAAAAGGAAACGAATAGAATTTTTGTGTCAAAGATCAGAGCTCCTGTTATGGTGTATATGTTTTGAGGTGCGCTCTTGTCATAAATTAATCTATTACTGCTCCTACATCATTTTTTACAACAAACAGTGGTACAATATCTATTTAGGAGTCTTGGACCTTTCCAACGATATGTAGTTTGTCATGATTAGATTAAGATTTAAATGGTAATATATTGAAGTAAAGTTAGACGTCCCGTATATGGGGCGGTGAAGAACTGGCTCTTGAGAGTTATTTGTGAAAATGATTTAATACATGGACATTACAAAATTCACTTTATCAAAATATATGCATGAATTTATTATTATTATTATAATGTTTATCTTGCCTTATGTGCTTCTTTTACTTTCTTGCAGTTCCAGTGTGAAGACGGCTTCCTCTCTGATCAGCTTGCTGGTTTGCATTCTTTTGCTAATGAGTTAATCATGAAGAATCACTATTATTATTATTATTATGTCTGACTACAAAAGAGTTCAGTGCCAAAGAAATCTTTAGCTTTCTAGTATATGATCATTAAATATGCATTGTTGATTAATTATGTCTATTTTTAACACATTGTCTATATTCATTCATCAACAATCAATGTTAAATATTTTAGCGTTAATTATGATGTTTACCAATTTATTGTCATGATGTATGATTACACATTCTTTGTAGAGTAATTTGGCGTAAGGTATATATTTGCCATATCTGATTTTTTTCTATCTGATTAATCCCTGCACAGAAACTATTGGTTTTAAAATACATATCTAATCTTTTTCTTCACTGTATATGTAACAAAACAATGCTGCAAGTAATCAGTTCAGTAAATATTACTAAAATGTTCAAGTGTGTTTTATTGTTATATTCTTTTATTTTATGAAAAGAGCATAGGGGCCTGTAAATGCAAGATTGTGGTGTCATCTATTGGCAGATGGCAGGGCTGCCACTGGGAACAAAACATTAATAAATCATATACATTTGTTATAGATGTCTAAAATAAGTGAGGAGTATTTTCTGATAAACTGCATTATAACAAGCACCGTATGAGAAGCTCAAAAATCAAAAATCTAAAAAAAATAAACTCATTACACTAACTGTGGTTTAAGCTTTCTGTCAAGCTGTGATCAGTTTATTGCCACAAGTCACAATTGTGACACAGTTTACTCTTTCAATCAGCCAGTCTATCAATTTTACATTTACATTTAATCATTTAGCATATGTTTTTATTTACAGTCGACCAATAGTGGATTTTACTGATACCGATAGCTAGGCTGGCCGATACTGATTAATCACCCGATAGTTTTTAAAATGCATACTGATCAAAAACTATAAAAGTGTTGTACTATTAAAAATAAAAAAATCTGATACATAATTTGTAAATTAATTAAAAATATTAATATTACTTATTTTATTTATCGTTAGAATTAGTTTATAGTTTATTAACTAATGTTAACAGAAGAAAATGTACAATTTCTAAATGTATTAGTAATAGATAGCGTGAATAATTATTAGCAACGTTGATTTTCTGATGATATTTTTTTTCAAGCACATTTTACCAATTCTAAACCACATCAATCTTAATAACTACTATTAATTTAGTATGTAATAATTTATGAGTGATATATCATTGTCCATGAAGGCTGGAAGAGAAAATCCCCTTGTATTCAGGTGTGCAGAGTTATTAGACATGTTTACTTTTACTGATAAAATGAGCCAAAAAAGAGGTTTAACTCGGACTGTAATGTCAAAAATGATTAAAGCCCCATATAAATATGCGAAACTAATGAAATACATAAATTGAAAAGTAAAAAAATGACCATTGGACAAATAAAAATGCTCACTTGGACAGCGGGGTCAGAAAATAAAAAAACAGATGGAGAAGAAAAGACACACGTTAACTGCAAAAGTTACTAAACTGTACACACGTTATTAAAGCGCTATATAAAAAAATAAAATAAAACAAAGATTTAAGAATTAATGTGAATTTCGGTGTAAAACCATCATGAAACATTTAGTCTCCAGCTCCACCATTTTCCAGAACTGCAACCCTCCTGGAGACTCCAGAATTTACAAGGTGTCAGGTTCTCAGAGACTTAAAAAATATACCCTCACTTAAAGGGTTACTCCACCCCAAAATTAAAATGTTGTCATTAATCACTTACCCTCATGTCGTTCCAAACCCATTCAAGCTTCGTTTGTCTTCGGAACACATTTTAAGATATTTTAGATGAAACCGGGAGGCTTGTGACTGTCCAGTTGACTGCCAAGTATATAACACTGTCAAGGCCTAGAAAAGTGTGAAATACATCATCAAAATAGTCCATCCGAAATCAGTGGTTCAATCATATTTTTATGAAGCAATAACAACACTTTTATGCGCAAAGAAAAAAAATACTACTTTATTCTGCATCAGCACAGCGCCATTTTGGAGAGTATCCACTGAACGCAAACTTGTATGCTGTTCTGTGTCCGCTGCGCCACACAGATATGTCTTCTACATTTGTTTACGCTTTGATTTTAATGAAAACAGTGTATCCGGTAAGCGGCTGACACAGAACAGCATACGCAGTTTGATAAAGAAAATATATGACCCTGGAGCACAAAACCAGTCTTAAGTCGCTGGGGTATATTTTTTGAGGTATAACTTTTATACAGTGTTTCCTCTAGGCATGTTCAATACATTTCATACATTTGCGTTTTACCTTTTTTTGAAGTGTCTCCAATCTGCTACCAAGATGCAAACATGAGACCTTAATTTTATGTTCCGTGAAAGTAAGGGCCCCATCATCTATTTTGTGTAATTTCAAAACAGGACACGCAGCCTCACCATATGTCTACATGTTCCATTCATGCAGGCCTCTACACCCAGGCAGATACACGATTATAATAGTTGGATAACTTGATACATAAATGGCTATGTTTACGTTGATTATAACTGATTAATAAAACTCTTCTTCATACTCTAGCCTTTAAAATTGTATTCGTCACACTCGTGGGGAGCTGCAAAGGCTCCTGTCGAGGGGCCAAATATGAAGGGGTGGGAAAGCCAAATCATTCCTTTTGCTTGCAAGATAAGGTCCTTCCTTCCAGATTAGCAGGCCAATTGTGGGCCAGAGCATCTTGCTGTCTCGAGAAGTAAATTGGGCAGTGAAAGTTGTCTTCTGATGCAAAGAGGTCCTCCTCTGCCCTCCCGATGGAAGCGAATAATTTGAACCACTTGAGTATGTAGTTTTCATTCTCCTGAAGATATATTGTCCCTGGACTGCATGTCTGTCCCTTGGTTCAGTCTGCCCAGCACATGAACCGCTCTCAGTGAGAGGAGTTTGCCCTGTATCCATAATAGGAGGCGTCAAGCCAACCTGAGAAGGAAGCATGACCTGAGACTTTCTTGGTGATTGATTTAGGCTACCACTGTCATGTTGTCCAAACAGACCAGGATGTGATGTCCCTTTAAGGCCGGCAGGAAGGTTTTTAGGGTCAGAAAATCCACCATCATCTCGAGGCAGTTCATTTGTAAGTGCTGCTACAGGTTTGATCGGGAGATAAATGCCTGTCTGTCTTCATACAGAGCTTGCAAACCCAAGCTGGAGGCATCTGTCAAAACTACCTTCCCTCTGATAGCACCGGAGCACACACATACACACACACACAGTTTTTTATTTACAAACATTATCACGTTTCCTAACACAGTGCTTTGGTAAGAAGTGACGCAGAGCCTGCTATATCTTCCCAATTGGCAATTGGTGGTGGATGAGGAGATTCCCTTCTTCTATGTAAAGCGATTTGAGTGGCTAGAAAAGTGCTATATAAATGTAACAAGTTATTATTATTCCCTTAGGAGAGACAGGCGAGTCAAGGAAGGCAACACTGCCAGTGTCCCTGATCTCTGTTAAGTTCAGCCAAAAGTGGCGCTCCAGCACCACCAAATTGGCAATGGCCTTGGTAGTGCACAGAGCAGATGTGACTATGTCAGAGAAGGGGTTTCAGGCTCCTCACCAGAACATGCACACTCTTCAGCATCCGACACTGTCAAGGACATGGAGTCATCTACGACAATCTCCTTCTCAGAAGCATCAAGCTGATGAGGGCCGTTGATCCATGTAAAGCACACCGTCGAATTGAGATGGTGAGGGGAGGGTGAATAATTCCCTGTACAAGCCACACTGGCGGCGTGACATTTGCAGCAACAAAGAATTAGCTCAGAATTTGCTCTTTAAAGCTCTGGATGACCGCAGGGGAAGGCTTCTTGGTTTTTCCTCTGCGGGGCTCCTTTAAAAAGCGGCGAGCAGCAGACTGAGCAGAGCTGCTTCTTCTTCTATTCTTGTTCTGCTATTTGATTGCAGAATCAGCGAAGAGATCTAGTCGCTGAAGGAGAAACATTCAGATGGCGGTCTGAGCCGACTTACATAGTGTCCGCCTTCTGGCGGACAAGAGCGCCATTGGTTTGTGCAGCTACACAAACATGATCAAATCAGGTTTCAGTATCAGATTATACAGAAGTTTGCCCATAGCATCAAAGCTGATGCAACGGGAGAGACCATTCAATAGGGCACCCTCAATATTAGGGGTCTCAAGCCCTGCTCCTGCAGACTTTAGTTATAAATCTGCTCCTACACGCCTGTCTATAATTATCAAGTAACCTGAACAACTCAATTAGCTTTGATTGGGGCTGGAGCTCTGCAGGTGTAAGGAAGAGGTCTGAGGCGTGCGGATCCAATTGCACCAATATTTATTAAGCGGAGCAGAATCAGACAGGCAATGGTCAACAGGCAAAAACAGGAATATCAGAGGCAAAGCAGAGACGTAAACAATACCAGGCAGGGGTCGAGGTCACAGGCACAGGTTCAGAGATCGAAGGTCGGGCAGTCCGGGGTCACACACAGAGATAACAGATACAGGGAAGAACGCTCAGAAATGTAGCCAGGGCAAAACAAGACTTCGCACTGGGTGAGTGTTTGTGTGCTGCTTTTATGTGAGTGAGTGAATGAGGTGCAGGTGTGGTGAGGCAATCAGAGTGATGAGTGAATGGTGACAGCTGTGTGATTGGTGTAATGGTGGACGGGAATGTGTGAGTGCAGTGCATGATGGGAAATGTAGTCCATGGGTGATGTGCAGTTTGAGTGAGTGGTAACCAGATTCATAACAGAGCCCCCCACCTAGGAGCGGCTTCCAGACGCTTACACAAAGCAAAATCCAGGAGGGCGGTGGAGCGGAGGTGGAACCGGGGGAGGGGACGGAGGGCCAGGTCCATGTGGGGCCAATGAAACAGGAGCCCACCAGGGCAGGGCGGACGAGACAGCAGGGACGTGAGGTGACTCTGGCAGGTCAGCGGAGGCCTGAGGTGACTCTGGCAGGTCAGCGGAGGCGTGAGGTGACTCTGGCAGGTCAGCGGAGGCGTGAGGTGACTCTGGCAGGTCAGCGGAGGCGTGAGGTGACTCTGGCAGGTCAGCGGAGGCGTGAGGTGACTCTGGCAGGTCAGCGGAGGCGTGAGGTGACTCTGGCAGGTCAGCGGAGGCGTGAGGTGACTCTGGCAGGTCAGCGGAGGCGTGAGGTGACTCTGGCAGGTCAGCGGAGGCGTGAGGTGACTCTGGCAGGTCAGCGGAGGCGTGAGGTGACTCTGGCAGGTCAGCGGAGGCGTGAGGTGACTCTGGCAGGTCAGCGGAGGCGTGAGGTGACTCTGGCAGGTCAGCGGAGGCGTGAGGTGACTCTGGCAGGTCAGCGGAGGCGTGAGGTGACTCTGGCAGGTCAGCGGAGGCGTGAGGTGACTCTGGCAGGTCAGCGGAGGCGTGAGGTGACTCTGGCAGGTCAGCGGAGGCGTGGGGTGACTCTGGCAGGTCAGCGGAGGCGTGGGGTGACTCTGGCAGGTCAGCGGAGGCGTGGGGTGACTCTGGCAGGTCGACGGAGACGTGGGGTGACTCTGGCAGGTCGACGGAGACGTGGTGAGTGACTCTGGCAGGTCGACGGAGACGTGGAGTGACTCTGGCAGGTCGACGGAGACGTGGAGTGACTCTGGCAGGTCGACGGAGACGTGGAGTGACTCTGGCAGGTCGACGGAGACGTGGAGTGACTCTGGCAGGTCGACGGAGACGTGGAGTGACTCTGGCAGGTCGACGGAGACGTGGAGTGACTCTGGCAGGTCGACGGAGACGTGGAGTGACTCTGGCAGGTCGACGGAGACGTGGAGTGACTCTGGCAGGTCGACGGAGACGTGGAGTGACTCTGGCAGGTCGACGGAGACGTGGAGTGACTCTGGCAGATCAGGCGCCCACCAGGGCGGAGCAGACGAGACAGACGCCCACCAGGGCGGAGCAGACGAGACAGACGCCCACCAGGGCGGAGCAGACGAGACAGGCGCCCACCAGGGCGGAGCAGACGAGACAGGCGCCCTCCAGGGCGGAGCAGACGAGACAGGAGGCCTCCACAACGGAGCAGGTGCTCTCCAGGGCGGAGCAGAGATCCCTGGCCGAGACTGGGACCTAGAGGAAAAGGAGACACAAGAGGCAGAGAGAGCATATTTGGTTTCAGGAACCGAGGCAGGGAGTTTAAGCGGCCATGGTAGATCCGGGGCCTCGGGCAGCCATGATGGAACAGGGGACCTCATGGGCCTTGGCGGGTCCGGGGTCTCCATGAGCAATGGAGGGGAGCTCCCTCCATGAAAGTTCTTGGTGAACTCCACTACCTCGAGGGGGCACTCTGGAAGCGCTGAATCTCGGTGGCGCTCAGGCGGCTCTGACTCTCTTGGGCACTCAGGTGGCTCTGACTCTCTTGGGCACTCAGGTGGCTCTGACTCTCTTGGGCGCTCGGTAGAACTGGACGGAACCAGCGGAGGCATCGATGAGCTGGGCGGGACCAGCGGAGACGAAGGAGAGCTGGGCGGGACCAGCGGCGAAGGCGAGCTGGGCGGGACCAGCGGAGACGAAGGAGAGCTGGGCGGGACCAGCGGAGACAAAGGAGAGCTGGGCGGGACCAGCGGAGACAAAGGAGAGCTGGGCGGGACCAGCGGAGACAAAGGAGAGCTGGGCGGGACCAGCAGAGAGAAGGAGAGGAGAGCTGGGCGGGACCAGCAGAGACGAAGGAGAGCTGGGCGGGACCAGCGGAGACGAGGGAGAGCTGGGCGGGACCAGCGGAGACGAAGGAGAGCCGGACAGGGCCAGCAGGGGCTCTGGGGAACCGGATGGAACCAGGAGGGGACCCGGGGTGCCGGACTCTGTGAGCTCCTGGATCGGAGCGGCCTCTGGAGCGAACTCTGTGAGCTCCTGGATCAGGACGGCCTCTGGAGCGAACTCTGTGAGCTCCTGGATCGGAGCGGCCTCTGGAGCGGACTCTGGAAGCTCCTGGGACGGAGCGGGCTCTGGAGCGGACTCTGCAAGCTCCTGGGACGGAGCGGGCTCTGGAGCGGACTCTGCAAGCTCCTGGGACGGAGCGGGCTCTGGAGCGGACTCTGCAAGCTCCTGGGACGGAGCGGGCTCTGGAGCGGACTCTGCAAGCTCCTGGGACGGAGCGGGCTCTGGAGCGGACTCTGCAAGCTCCTGGGACGGAGCGGGCTCTGGAGCGGACTCTGCAAGCTCCTGGGACGGAGCGGGCTCTGGAGCGGACTCTGCAAGCTCCTGGGACGGAGCGGGCTCTGGAGCGGACTCTGCAAGCTCCTGGGACGGAGCGGGCTCTGGAGCGGACTCTGCAAGCTCCTGGGACGGAGCGGGCTCTGGAGCGGACTCTGCAAGCTCCTGGGACGGAGCGGGCTCTGGAGCGGACTCTGCAAGCTCCTGGGACGGAGCGGGCTCTGGAGCGGACTCTGCGGGCTCCTGGCACGGAGCGGGCTCTGGAGCGGACTCTGCGGGCTCCTGGCACGGAGCGGGCTCTGGAGCGGACTCTGCGGGCTCCTGGCACGGAGCGGGCTCTGGAGCGGGCTCTGGAGCGGACTCCTGGATCGGAGCGGGCTTGGAGATCCTAGCTGCTCGCACCGACACCAGTGGTGGGTCCAACACACTAGCCATCAATCCTGACCAAAGAGGTGCATCCACGGGCATGGTAGCCATCCTGACCGGGGACTCCGGCTTGGCAGGCCTGGTGAGAGCAGATTCAGGCTTGGCAGGACTGTTCTGAGACTCAGGACCGGCGGCCATTTTGTGACAAGGTGCAGTGTTGTGATCCTCCTCCGCTACACCCACAGTAAATAGTGAGCCAATAGTCAACGCAAACTCCAAAAAACAACTCAGTGATGAGCGCGGACCCTCGCGTCTGAGCTGAGTTTGCAGAGGCTGATTAATGCCATCACAAAAAATGTCAATCAAAATAATGTCCGGTAAGTCTGAATCCTGAGCACAGGCTGAAAACTCCCTAATATGGTGCTCCAGTGATCGTGGGCCTTGCTTAAGGGCAAACAATACTCTTGTATCCATACCTAGAGATGTTGACCTGAAAGGTGCTGGATCCTTGTGGGGCGAAGTCTTCTGTAAGGAAGAGGTCTGAGGCGTGCGGATCCAATTGCACCAATATTTATTAAGCGGAGCAGAATCAGACAGGCAATGGTCAACAGGCAAAAACAGGAATATCAGAGGCAAAGCAGAGACGTAAACAATACCAGGCAGGGGTCGAGGTCACAGGCACAGGTTCAGAGATCGAAGGTCGGGCAGTCCGGGGTCACACACAGAGATAACAGATACAGGGAAGAACGCTCAGAAATGTAGCCAGGGCAAAACAAGACTTCGCACTGGGTGAGTGTTTGTGTGCTGCTTTTATGTGAGTGAGTGAATGAGGTGCAGGTGTGGTGAGGCAATCAGAGTGATGAGTGAATGGTGACAGCTGTGTGATTGGTGTAATGGTGGACGGGAATGTGTGAGTGCAGTGCATGATGGGAAATGTAGCCCATGGGTGATGTGCAGTTTGAGTGAGTGGTAACCAGATTCATAACAGCAGGACTGTAGCACCCCAGGGTAGACCTTTTTCACATTTCCAGGTTTCTCAGCAGCTGAAGTCATCAATAGCCCTATTCACACAGAATTAGTATTACCTGGTGACCTCTAGTTACTTGTAATAATTGCGGAGGTTGTCTGTGATCTAATCCAGTGCGAATCGGCCATATCTGTGTAGAAAAAATATCCTTGCAAACGACCTACCATATTTTGCCAAACACGGAGGTCCTGTGATAGTATTAGTCCAGTGCGAATCAGCATATCTTTGATTTAGCCAGGTATTTGTTGGGGTTGTATATAATATTTTCAAAGTTTTTTGTTTTCCGGGCACCTTTTTATCCATCTTTTGCAAAGAATGGAGGCTGTGTTGGAGAGTTTTGGTAGTATTTTGTCAGCTGGGTCATATTGCTAAACACCATAAAACTATATAGTTTGCAGAAAGAGAAAGCTGAAAACAATCAGAAGAGCAAAAGCACAAAGAATGATTAGATGAAGATGGATGACGTATAGCAGCATGCGGTAAAGAACAATCTCCTCTTTATGATATATTATATTACACAGAGCCTTGACATCATATCTGGGCAAGCCAGTAAATTTGAGTAAAATCACAGGCTTTGCTTATCTATGCGCCAAATGAAATTCATGAAAAATGCAACTAATCTAATCTTCATTCACCAAATTGCAACACAGAGCGCCTTGCTAAAACACATATACTGTATGTGGGATACGTGGAATGGATAAAAATAACTAAAAAAATATAAGAGGACTTGAATAAGCCCATTAATGGCATGTTTGAGTCATGCTCTTAACGAACTATGTTTTATTTCCTCTTTCCACATTGTGAATAATAAATGTGTATAATTTTAATTTGCTTGTTACACAATGGAGCCTAACTTATTGTAATAATTATTTGAGGTAGCCTACTTTTACACAGAATTATTAATTGGCATCCTCACATACTAAACTGCTTTTTTTTTTTTTTGTGCTGAAGGTACGCTATTACGTCATGTGCAGAGTGATGATAACATTTGAGCTAGCTGGTGAGAGAAAATGGCACTATCAAAGAGTGAAAAGAGGAAATAGTAGTGATGTGACATTCGACACAGAGGCTTCGAAGCTTGTATCAAAAAAACTAAACATCTCACATCGAAGCACTGTATCGGAGCTTGATTGATAGTGTTATTTTAGGTTTATCCTAATTTATATATTAAGATCAAATGAACTTTGCCCATGAAATAACAGTCTAAGGACTGAGATCACAGATTTAATTCATGAGTATATGTTTGATTTATTTTAGTGGCAGTACACCGACACAAATTAATGACTTTGACATTGATCATTATTTTTACACAATAAATTAAAACAAGGAATCAGTTGTAGAACCAGATGTGAAACCAGCAGCTGGGGGCAGTCGTGGCTCTAATGGATAGAGCGTCGGGCTTGTAACCCGAGGTTGTGGGTTTGAATCTCGGCTCTGGCAGGAATTGTCCACGACTGAGGTGAGACCCTTGAGCAAGGCACCGAACCCCCGACTGCTCCCCGGATGCCGCAGTGTTTAGTTATATTAGTGGTGGGCCGTTATCGGCGTTAACGTGAGACTCTTATCGGGCGATAAAAAAAATATCGCCGTTAATCTGGTTTAATCAAAGTTGTCAAATCAAAGTTGTTAATCTTTGATTTAACTAATCAAAGTTGGGTTGGGAGCTGGGTCTATACTATGCAAGCTATGATGACTTTCACCCTGATATTTTAGCCCGGATGTATACCTAGCCGAATTGCACTGTAGGGGGCGAGAACGAGTCTTCGAACTAGAGGCTCGCAGTCCGTGATGGACAGATTGTTAACGGCTGGTCTATGTGGTAATACAATCGGGCAGGACATCCAAACGCTCACCTATCATTCATCAACCTCAAATATGGCTTTTCATCTGAAAGATGTATGTAGTAGCAACTTTACATGGCCGCTCAATATGATGTTAACCTAGAGAAATGTGCGCTATTGAAGTGTTTGTGTGGAAGAGCGTTTGCTGCAAGTCAGGCTCCGGTGCGCTCACTTGCTCTTAAAATCTCCGTCATTTTTGGTCATACAGATAAAAGTAGCCTAATACATCTTTCGAATCTGTAAAGACTCTACGTTTATTTGTGTGCACTCAGAATAACAACGAAACGTTGCGCTTTTAAGCAAACAGGATGCGCTTTAGGTCTCATGTGAACTTGAGCGAGAAACTTCGAAACTCCGTCTTTGAAAAATATATCTATAGAGAGTGAAATGTCTAAAAAATAAAAATAGAAGACGTGTGTGTTAGCATGGATGATTTACATGAAATTTAATCTGTGCAACACTGTGCATAAGATGGCTTTCAGTTCAATATAATAACAAAAAACGTCATTTTGGGTTTTTATTCAACTAATAAGGTGGGCACGCTGTGATCTGTACTATATTTTTACTGTAATTGACAGTTATCAGCAAAAAAAAAAAAAAAACAACAACACGGGAGTGGGAGGGAATGGGAGTCATTTTTCGTGGGATTTTTCGTGGGATTGGGACGGGAAGAGATTAAAGTTTGTGATGCATTTTGGAAACAGGAGATGAGCCCCTGGTCTAATGCACCACCTGGCTTGAGAAACCCGTTCTCAAAGACTTACTTTTAGTCATTATTTGGGTAGCACACATATTCTGAATGCCTTCGGCAGAATTCAAATGAGCCATTTTAATCTATGCCCACCACTAATATATATTATTTAGGGATGAGCGAGTACAGCATTATCTGTATCTGTATCTGTATCTGTTAACCATATGAATTATCTGTATCCGTATCTGTACTCGGACTGGGCGGGGCCTAACCCAGAAGTGGGCGGGATTTAACCTGGAAGTGGGTCGGGTTGTCTTGAAATGGGCGGGGCTTTAACCAGTATGTTATTTTAAGCATGCAATTGATATGGGTTGATCAGAAATTGTTATATTTATTGCTGATTAGAAAACTATTTACATGACAGGATCAGCATTGAGCTTCAGATCAATGGTTTTGATCACGATAACAAACGAACTATATACAGAACAAGTTTTGCAACAATGAATGCGGTTGCAATTATGAAGTAAAATGTAATGAACAAGAGTTTTCATCTCAACATAACTTTCTTTTTTTAACTTTTAATTTTTTTTATGATCAGTGTGATTTTTATTTTTTTGGTTCTTTTTAATTTTTTTTATTTCCACACCAGGTATGTGTGTGTGTGTGTGTAGCTAATTAATTTGTAATATAGTTTTATACCACAACTACCTTTATTTATTTTTTATAAAATACAGCAAGAAAGTGTCAGACACTCCTGAAGTAAAAAAACCTGGTTAGAGCCAGCTGACGGTTTAAAAAAGAAAAAAAAATCTCCGACAGGCAGAGACGCGAGTCTACCAAGCACCACGTCTAAACAAACCCCACGTTTACCAAAACTCTACTGGTTAATAAGTAAGTACTACAAACCAAAGTAAAAAACAAACCTGAAGCTGAAGAAACCCTAAACGTTAATGGAAAAAACCCGCGAACCTGAGTGACTGAGGGAGAGACAGAGAGAGAGAGCGCGCTGTTCTCTTCTCTTCTCAGTGTTCTGTGTGTGAGTGAGCAGAGCGGGACACAGCAACACAATACATCTGTGTGTGTAGGGGAGGGGCGCTGTGACTAGCCTATCACAGAACACAGACACAGTCAGCTACCCAATGAGAATTTTTATTTAATCCGAGCACAGATATTGACTCGTATTACTCGTATGATACTCGTACTCAGCAAAAGTGCTTTATCCGTACCGGATACTCGTTTCAGCCGAGTATCCGGCTCAACTCTAATATTATTATTATTAATGAATCACAGCACTTTGGAAGGTGTTATTCATGTTTAAGGCCATTAGATGGCCACAGCATGAACCGTTTTAAAAAGCTTCAACTAATGAACCTTTTCCTGATACAATTGTGTTTAAAGCTTCACTGGTTCAGAACGCTTCACTTCACCATTGCTAGAAAATAGGGCATATAAAAAAGAATGGAAAGACAACTATGCGGTTATCCTACCTGGTTTTGTCAATGCAAAAGAAGCCATTGTGTCTTATCTGCAACGAAGCGATCCACTGACTCTTTTGAATGTCTTTCAGAACTTTTCAAATAAAAATCTCTCAATTTATCTCAAAATCAAACATTGCTGCAAAAACGTTCTTGTACTTTTATTTTGAAGGCAAAATCAAGACGGAATGATTGTGAGTAATAATGATGGGAAGTTCAGATCATTTTACTGATTCTGACTTTTAAGTCTCGTTCAGCATAACGAATACATCTTTTTTCGAGTCATTTCACTCATTTAGTTCATTTTAGCAAAATATAGTTAAAATGTTACGTGTTACTTCCAAAACACATATACTACTTATGCAAACATTGATCACACTACAAACGTCAGGGGTTTCTTCTGAAGTCCACGATCATCTCCACTGTTTTGAGCATGTTAAGCTACAGGTTGTTAAGTCTGCACCAGACAGCCAGCTCCTTAACCTCCTTATATTATAACCTCTATGTGAAGAAGGGTTTTGAAGCATTGACGAGCGTTTGAAACACGAGGGGACATCGCACTGCTCCAGTGATCTGTTGAAGATCTGTGTGAAGACGGGTTTTGAAGCATTGACGAGCGTTTGAAGCATGAAGGGACATCGCACTGCTCCAGTGATCTGTTGAAGATCTATGTGAAGACGGGTTTTGAAGCATTGACGAGCGTTTGAAGCATGAAGGGAGATCGCACTGCTCCAGTGATCTGTTGAAGATCTGTGTGAAGACGGGTTTTGAAGCATTGACGAGTGTTTGAAGCATGAAGGGACATCGCACTGCTCCAGTGATCTGTTGAAGATCTATGTGAAGACGGGTTTTGAAGCATTGACGAGCGTTTGAAGCATGAAGGGAGATCGCACTGCTCCAGTGATCTGTTGAAGATCTGTGTGAAGACGGGTTTTGAAGCATTGACGAGTGTTTGAAGCATGAGGGGACATCGGACTGCTCCATTGATCTGTTGAAGATCTGTATGAAGACGGGGGTCAGTTGGTCAGCACAGGTTTTCAGACAGGCTGGTGTCACACCATCTGGGCCTGGTGCCTTAGCTTCTTATGTTGTTCTTTTGTTGATGCAAATGTAACATAATACAAAGTGTTAGAAATGTACATACAATTTAAAAAAATGTAAACATAAAAACTATTTCCGTTAAACTATGATCCGTTAAAACCCATCATCACTGTCTATGAAAGGATCAGGGGCCAGTTGCATAAATAGTCGCTATGTTAAAACTGTGTCTTAAGAACTAGTCTGACCAACTAGCTAGCCAATAGGTAATTACTAATCAAACTTACTTTTTGGATTTAAATTAGACCATTCTCCTTTTTTATAACTATTTAATATGATTTAAAAAAGTTCTGACCAATCTTAAAAAAAATTGATGATTAAATTCTTAAGACTTATGCAACCAGCCCCAGATGATCTCTATATTATATTACTGCTAGTTTACTTTAATTGTAAATTAAATTAATATTACGAAACAATAAACATTATCCTATATCATTATTCCATTTTCGTTACATAAATGTAATTTTGGTAGACATTCACAGTAGCCCGTATTTTCTTTTTTCAAATTTGTTGGTATTTTAATTCGATTTTATATTGGATAAAGCACACATCGAAGATTTAATAGAACGACTTTTGCATGTCACCTTCTTTAATTAATTATGTATTTGTTTATTTCCATGCATTTAAATAAAAATTGGTTAAACGTGCAGCTGTGGTCAACACGTGCTGAATCCAGGTGCAGTGTTTCTCCTCCAGCTGGGGGCGCGAGTGCCAAGTTCGTCTCTAGAAACTACACTGCTTAAAACTAACAGCAGCACTTCACAAGCTTTTTTAAGTGTTTCTTATTTACAGAGACTCTAAACGCTGAACATCCACAAAACAAATTCAGTCCCGAGAAACGGAGCAACTTGCAGAGAAGGTAAACAATTGAGCATTGATTTGTATTTTAACATGCAAGTATTTGCTAGTTAACTTTTCATAGTCATTTCTATTATTGTACTGATAATCAGGCGATGATGCCCTTCACTGAGCAATGCGCTTATTGTGCATATTTTATCATTTTGATAAATGCAATCGATTTTTGTTCGCTGTTGTTCATTTGTTGATGATATGATGTCAGCGTCAGAACTTTACCTTTTGTTTTATTACATTTTATGAACTTGTGTCACGTGCAAATGCATCAAGTCTCATCATACCAAAGCAAAGGTAATTAACAATTACTCCAGTTTTCAGCAGGGAACATCTACATGTGACATTAAAAACCTTGAGATGAAGACATTCTTAACGTGCACAACACCCAGCATCAGATTAAACCGATTTTGACTTTATGTTTTACAATGCAGAGTTGAATATCTTTAACTTTAAACCATAACATAGGCTGGTTATTCTCATAGATTGAAACAAAAGTGCTCAGATTTCACAATCAGCTGTTCTTGCTTTTGAGAAAAAAAGTTTGTTTTTGTACCAACATTTACATTTCTGGAGCATCTAATTTATTCATAGACCTGGTTCATGGTAAACAATGTTTAATTAATGATGCAATAATTGCTTAAATGATAAAAGAAGCATTAAACCTCAAAATCGAGAACTTTTATCTGGATTGAGAGTAGAAATACCAGCAGCAGCTCTGTTATGACACATGTTGATTGTTTTTGATCAAGAATAGCCTGAAGTGTTATCAGAAGATCAACATTAATCCGAGAAAACCTGCGAAAGACCGTCAAAACCAGCTCTTCAACCCAAATCACATTCATCCAAAACACCTACTTCAGCTAAATGTTGAGAATGACCAAATACACCATCAGAAGCTGTCAAGCTCTCAACTCATGCACTTTCTGAAATCAAGCAGATCTGGTGTCATCAGCTGATGAAGTCAAATACAGGCCGAACATAACTGAGTCTTCATTTGGTCTGATTCAGCAACTAAACATCAGTGCAGCAGCGTCTGTGGATCGGAGAGTCGTGGCTTCGACTGGTGCTGAGGAGAACAAGAGCTTTTCTAAGCCTGTGTTTGCAGAGAAAGAAAGCAGCGCTGATGTTTCCTACCACTGGATGATTGCCACAAACACTGAATTTGTGGGACATTGGGGATATTTTCTCAGATACAGATCAGTCCTTAGCAGAGCCGTTCCCAAATGTAATTTCCAAGATGACTGTAAAGTTCCTGATCTCTGGAGCCGAAGCGTGTGTCCCCCAGCAGAATAATCGTGGCATCTGAAGGACGGTCAAAGCCCCGACACACTGGCTGACCGCTCTGAAGATGACCACCAGGTCCATGAGGAAGTGCCAAGACCAGGATCCGAGGCAAAGCCGGCAGAGCAGAGTACCAAGGTGGAGCAGACAGAACTGGAGCCCACCTGGGCTGAGCAGACGAGACAGGAGCCCACCAGGGCGGAGCAGACAAGACAAGGGCCCACCAGGGCGGAGCAGACGAGACAGGGGCCCACCAGGGTGGAGCAGACGAGACAGGGGCCCACCAGGGTGGAGCAGACGAGACCGGAGCCCACTAGTGAGGAGCAGACACGGCAGAAGACTTCCACGGCGGAGCAGACGCCCTCCAGGGCGGGCAGAGACACATGGCAGAAGACTGGGACCTAGGAGAAACTGAAAGACAAGAGACCGAGAGAGCATTTATGGTCTCGAGGACCGAGGCAGGGAATTCAGGCGGCCATGGCAGATCCGGGGACTCGGGCGGCCCTGACGGATCAGGGGACTCAGGCGGCTCTGGCGAAACTGGGGACTCGGGTGGCGATGACTCTCGGGGGCACTCGGGTGGCGCTGACTCTCGGGGGCGTTCAGGTGGCTCTGATTCTTGGGGGCGCTCGGGTGAGCTGGACGGAATCAGCAGGGGTAAGCTCCTGGGACAGAGCGGGCTCTGGAGTGGACTCTGTGAGCTCCTGGGACAGAGGAATAAGTTCAGGAGCAAGAGGGTTAGTGTGAGTGGGTTTGGGGATGCCAGCTGCGTGTGCAGACACCAGCGGTGCATCCCTCACACTGGACATCAAACTGGGAACTCTGTGAGCTCCTGGGAAGACTTGGTATTAGCTAATATTTGGAGAATGCTAAATGCTAAAACAATACTCAGCGATGACAGAGAGGAAGTCCATGGCTTAAGTAAGCTGCGTGATCAGTGCAATCAGCTGTGTGTGTGTGTGTGTGTCTGTGTGTCGTCAGTGCATTGAATGATGGGAATTGTAGTCTGAGGTGGACTGCAACAGTGAGTGTAGTGCAAGAGTCCATGTGGTGGAAGGGCAACCAGATTCGTGCCACTTAGACTCTGTGCTGCCCTCATTTTATAATGGACAAATAGAAATGTTACGGTGCATGGTTTATGAATAACATTAGTTAATTTAGTTGTTATCAGGTCATAGCAGAGATGACGGGTACACATTGCATGATTTTAGCCCCGATTTTTACTTGCT
Organism: Schizopygopsis malacanthus; assembly: GCA_027474115.1. Lineage (NCBI taxonomy): Eukaryota > Metazoa > Chordata > Actinopteri > Cypriniformes > Cyprinidae > Schizopygopsis > Schizopygopsis malacanthus. Next base: position 28,834 of record JAPDDM010000257.1, read on the forward strand.
GACAAATTTAGTGCAAATCGCAGACAAATGGCTGAAACTAGAAGCAAACTGGTGCTGGTTCGTGTGTGTGACAGCCGCATAGTTTGTGTTATCAAAGACACACTGATGACTGTGAGATGTTTGACATGCTAAATATCTGCAGCAGTCGTGACTCAGTCCTGCCGTGCGAAATGTGTTCAGACTGGAAATGCAAACAGACATGTATCACAAGCTCGTGTGAGCTTGTGTAGTTATGAAATGTTTAAACCAGATGGATATGTCTTTCATTCTTCTTATTGAGAAGTAGTGTAATGTGTAGTTTACACACAACAGCAGCAAGATGATTCTCCAGACAGTCGTACAGTGTGAAAAGAGATGATCCTCCAGACAGTCGTGCGGCGTGATAAGAGCAGAGATCTGTGGTGTAGTTTACACACAACAGCAGCGAGATGATCCTCCAGACAGTCGTGCGGCGTGAGAAGAGCAGAGATCTGTGGTGTAGTTTACACACAACAGCAGCGAGATGATCCTCCAGACAGTCGTGCGGCGTGAGAAGAGCAGAGATCTGTGGTGTAGTTTACACATACAGCAGTGAGATGATCCTCCAGACAGTCATGCGGAGAGAGAAGAGCAGAGATCCGTGGTGTAGTTTACACACAACAGCTGCGAGATTATCCTCCAGACAGTCGTACGGCGTGAGAAGAACAGAGATCTGTGGTGTAGTTTACACACAACAGCAGCGAGATGATCCTCCTGACAGTCGTACGGTGTGAGAAGAACAGAGATCTGTGGTGTAGTTTACACACAACAGCAGCGAGATGATCCTCCAGACAGTCGTGCAGTGTGAGAAGAGCAGAGATCTGTGGAGTAGTTTACACACAACAGCAGCGAGATGATCCTCCAGACAGTCGTACGGCATGAGAAGAGCAGAGATCTGTGGTGTAGTTTACACACAACAGCAGCGAGATGATCCTCCAGACAGTCGTACGGCGTGAGAAGAATAGAGATCTGTGGTGTAGTTTACAGACAACAGCAGCGAGATGATCCTCCTGACCGTCGTACGGCGTGAGAAGAGCATAGATCTGTGATGTAGTTTACACACAACAGCAGCGAGACGATCCTCCAGACAGTCGTGCAACGTGAGAAGAGCAGAGATCTTTCGTGTATTTTACACACAACAGCAGCGAAATGATCCTCCAGACAGTCATGCAGTGTGAGAAGAGCAGAGATCTGTGGTGTAGTTTATACACAACAGCACGAGATGATCCTCTAGACAGTCGTACGACGTGAGAAGAGCAGAGATCTGTGGTGTAATTTACACACAACAGCAGCGAGGTGATCCTCCAGGACAGTCGTACGGTTTGAGAAGAACAGAGATCTGTGGTGTAGTTTGCACACAACAGCAGCGAGATGATCCTCCAGACAGTCGTTCAGTGTGAGAAGAGCAGACATCTGTGGTGTAGTTTACACACAACAGCAGCGAGATGATCCTCCAGACAGTCGTACGGCATGAGAAGAGCAGAGATCTGTGGTGTAGTTTACACAGAACAGCAGCAAGACGATCCTCCAGACAGTCATGCAGCGTGAGAAGAGCAGAGATCTGTGGTGTAGTTTACACACAACAGCAGTGAGATGATCCTCCAGACAGTCGTACGGCGTGAGAAGAGCAGCGATCTGTGGTGTAGTTTATACACAACAACAGAGAGATGGTCCTCCAGACAGTCGTACGGCGTGAGAAGAGCAGAGATCTGTGGTGTAGTTTACACACAACAGCAGCGAGATGATCCTCCAGACAGTCATGTAGTGTGAGAAGAGCAGACATCTGTGGTGTAGTTTACACACAACAGCAGCGAGATGATCCTCCAGACAGTCGTAGGTGTGAGAAGAACAGCGATCTGTGGTGTAGTTTACACACAACAGCAGCGAGATGATCCTCCTGACAGTCGTACGGTGTGAGAAGAGCAGAGATCTGTGGTGTAGTTTACACACAACAGCAGCGAGACGATCCTCCAGACAGTCGTGCAGCATGAGAAGAGCAGAGATCTGTGGTGTAGTTTACACACAACAGCAGCGAGACGATCCTCCAGACAGTCGTACGGCGTGAGAAGCGCAGAGATCTGTGGTGTAGTTTACACACAGCAGCAGCAAGACGATCCTCCAGACAGTCGTACGGTGCGAGAAGAACAGAGATCTGTGGTGTAGTTTACACACAACAGCTGCGAGATTATCCTCCAGACAGTCGTACGGCGTGAGAAGAACAGAGATCTGTGGTGTAGTTTACACACAACACTAGCGAGATGATCCTCCAGACAGTCGTGCAGCGTGAGAAGAGCAGAGATCTGTGGTGTAGTTTACACACAACAGCAGCGAGATGATCCTCCAGACAGTCGTACGGTGTGAGAAGAATAGAGATCTGTGGTGTAGTTTACACACAACAGCAGCGAGATGATCCTCCTGACCGTCGTACGGCGTGAGAAGAGCATAGATCTGTGGTGTAGTTTACACACAACAGCAGCGAGACGATCCTCCAGACAGTCGTGCAACGTGAGAAGAGCAGAGATCTGTCGTGTATTTTACACACAACAGCAGCGAGATGATCCTCTAGACAGTCGTACGACGTGAGAAGAGCAGAGATCTGTGGTGTAATTTACACACAACAGCAGCGAGGTGATCCTCCAGGACAGTCGTACGGTTTGAGAAGAACAGAGATCTGTGGTGTAGTTTGCACACAACAGCAGCGAGATGATCCTCCAGACAGTCATTCAGTGTGAGAAGAGCAGACATCTGTGGTGTAGTTTACACACAACAGCAGCGAGATGATCCTCCAGACAGTCGTACGGCATGAGAAGAGCAGAGATCTGTGGTGTAGTTTACACACAACAGCAGCAAGACGATCCTCCAGACAGTCATGCAGCGTGAGAAGAGCAGAGATCTGTGGTGTAGTTTACACACAACAGCAGCGAGATGATCCTCCAGACAGTCGTACGGCGTGAGAAGAGCAGCGATCTGTGGTGTAGTTTATACACAACAACAGAGAGATGGTCCTCCAGACAGTCGTACAGCTTGAGAAGAGCAGACATCTGTGGTGTAGTTTACACACAACAGCAGCGAGATGATCCTCCAGACAGTCATGTAGTGTGAGAAGAGCAGACATCTGTGGTGTAGTTTACACACAACAGCAGCGAGATGATCCTCCAGACAGTCGTACGGCGTGAGAAGAACAGCGATCTGTGGTGTAGTTTACACACAACAGCAGCGAGATGATCCTCCTGACAGTCGTACGGTGTGAGAAGAGCAGAGATCTGTGGTGTAGTTTACACACGACAGCAGCGAGATGATCCTCCAGACAGTCGTGCAGCATGAGAAAAGCAGAGATCTGTGGTGTAGTTTACACACAACAGCAGCGAGACGATCCTCCAGACAGTCGTGCAGCATGAGAAGAGCAGAGATCTGTGGTGTAGTTTACACACAACAGCAGCGAGACGATCCTCCAGACAGTCGTACGGCGTGAGAAGCACAGAGATCTGTGGTGTAGTTTACACACAGCAGCAGCGAGATGATCCTCCAGACAGTCGTACGGCGTGAAAAGCGCAGAGATCTGTGGTGTAGTTTACACACAACAGCAGCGAGACGATCCTCCAGACAGTGGTACGGTGCGAGAAGAACAGAGATCTGTGGTGTAGTTTACACACAACAGCTGCGAGATTATCCTCCAGACAGTCGTACGGCGTGAGAAGAACAGAGATCTGTGGTGTAGTTTACACACAACACTAGCGAGATGATCCTCCAGACAGCCGTGCAATGTGAGAAGAGCAGAGATCTGTGGTGTAGTTTACACACAACAGCAGCGAGATGATCCTTCAGACAGTCGTACGGCATGAGAAGAATAGAGATCTGTGGTGTAGTTTACACACAACAGCAGCGAGATGATACTCCTGACCGTCGTACGCCGTGAGAAGACCAGAGATCTGTGGTGTAGTTTACACACAACAGCAGCGAGACGATCCTCCAGACAGTCGTGCAACGTGAGAAGAGCAGAGATCTGTCGTTTATTTTACACACAACAGCAGCGAGATGATCCTCCAGACAGTCATGCAGTGTGAGAAGAGCAGAGATCTGTGGTGTAGTTTATACACATAAGGCAGCGAGATGATCCTGCAGACAGTCGTGCGGCGTGAGAAGAGCAGAGATCTGTGGTGTAGTTTATACACAACAGCACGAGATGATCCTCTAGACAGTCGTACGACGTGAGAAGAGCAGAGATCTGTGGTGTAATTTACACACAACAGCAGCGAGGTGATCCTCCAGGACAGTCGTACGGTTTGAGAAGAACAGAGATCTGTGGTGTAGTTTGCACACAACAGCAGCGAGATGATCCTCCAGACAGTCGTTCAGTGTGAGAAGAGCAGACATCTGTGGTGTAGTTTACACACAACAGCAGCGAGATGATCCTCCAGACAGTCGTACGGCATGAGAAGAGCAGAGATCTGTGGTGTAGTTTACACACAACAGCAGCAAGACGATCCTCCAGACAGTCATGCAGCGAGAGAAGAGCTGAGATCTGTGGTGTAGTTTACACACAACAGCAGCGAGATGATCCTCCAGACAGTCGTACGGCGTGAGAAGAGCAGCGATCTGTGGTGCAGTTTATACACAACAACAGAGAGATGGTCCTCCAGACAGTCGTACGGCGTGAGAAGAGCAGAGATCTGTGGTGTAGTTTAGACACAACAGCAGCGAGATGATCCTCCAGACAGTCATGTAGTGTGAGAAGAGCAGACATCTGTGGTGTAGTTTACACACAACAGCAGCGAGATGATCCTCCAGACAGTCGTACGGCGTGAGAAGAACAGCGATCTGTGGTGTAGTTTACACACAATAGCAGCGAGATGATTCTCCTGACAGTCGTACGGTGTGAGAAGAGCAGAGATCTGTGGTGTAGTTTACACACAACAGCAGCGAGATGATCCTCCAGACAGTCGTGCAGCGTGAGAAAAGCAGAGATCTGTGGTGTAGTTTACACACAACAGCAGCGAGATGATCCTCCAGACAGTCGTGCAGCATGAAAAGAGCAGAGATCTGTGGTGTAGTTTACACACAGCAGCAGCGAGACGATCCTCCAGACAGTCGTACGGCGTGAGAAGCGCAGAGATCTGTGGTGTAGTTTACACACAACAGCAGCGAGACGATCCTCCAGACAGTCTTACGGCGTGAGATGAGCTGAGATCTGTGGTTTAGTTTAAACACAACAGCAGCGAGACGATCCTCCAGACAGTCGTACGGCGTGAGAAGAGCAGAGATATGTGGTTTAGTTTACACACAACAGCAGCGAGACGATCCTCCAGAACGTCGTATGGCGTGAGAAGAGCAGAGATCTGTGGTGTAGTTTACACACAACAGCAGCGAGACGATCCTCCAGACAGTCTTACTGCGTGAGAAGAGCAGAGATCTGTGGTGTAGTTTACACACAACAGCAGCGAGATGATCCTCCAGACAGTCATGCAGTGTGAGAAGTGCAGAGATCTGTGGTGTAGTTTATACACAAAAGGCAGCGAGATGATCCTCCAGACAGTTGTGCGGCGTGACAAGAGCAGATATCTGTGTTGTAGTTTACATACAACAGCAGCGAGGTGATCCTCCAGACAGTCGTACGGCGCGAGTAGAGCTGAGTTCTGTGGTGTAGTTTATACACAACAGCACGAGATGATCCTCCAGACAGTCGTACGGCGTGAGAAGAGCAGAGATCTGTGGTGTAGTTTACACTGCAACAGCAGCGAGATGATCCTCCAGATAGTTGTACGGCGTGAGAAGAACAGAGATCTGTGGTGTAGTTTAAAATCAAATCAAAATCAAATCAAATCACTTTTATTGTCACATCACCACAGCACAAGTGCCTTGGTGAGTGAAATTCTTATGAGCGTGCTCCAGACAGTGCAGAAAAACAACAGACAATTTACATATGGACAGACAGTGCAAAAAAAACAACAACAGCAATTTACATATGGACAGACAGTGCAAAAAAAAAAAACAACAACAGCAATTTACATATGGACAGACAGTGCAAAAAAAACAACAGCAATTTACTATGGACAGTACATTTTACAGACTGTACAGAGACAATGTGCAAAAGTACACATACATGCACTCAGTACGCTTAGTGTACTATAGAGACATACTCAATTATCAACGACACATTATACACCGTATGGGCACATCTACATTATGTACAGATATCATATCTATACTTAATGTGGTCTATACATAGTAATAATGTGAGGTGCAAAGATTTATAAATTAACAGCAGATTGGTTGAGCAGCAGATAGATGTGCAAAGGTGCAACAGTTGTTCATATGCAGTGTCGTGGATGTGCATCGTATGGTGTCCAGTGATAGCAGATAGGTTGTGTTAGTGCAGTGTGTGCGTGTAGTCCAGTTGAACGGTGTTAAAGTGCAGTGCATGGCATGTTGTGTGAGTGGGAGTGTGATGTAGGTGAGTTATTTCTGACTTTTCATTAGCCTGATAGCCTGAGGGAAAAAGCTGTCCCTCAGTCGGCTAGTGCGGGATCGGATGCTGCAGAAACGTCGTCCTGAGGGCAGCAGCAGAGAGAGCAGTCTGTGGGACGGGTGACTGGAGTTCTTTGATAATCCTCCGGGCTTTCCTTGTACACCGCCTGGTGTAGATATCCTGGAGGGACGGGAAGCTCACCTCCAACAATGTGTGCGGGCAGTTCGCACGACACTTTGCAGAGCCCTGCGGTTGCCAGCGGTGCTGTTTCCATACCAAGCGGTGATACAGCCGGTCAGGATGCTCTCCACAGTGAGGGTGTAGAAGGACCTGAGGATTCTGGGGCTCGTTCCAAACTTCCTCAGCCGTCTCTCAGGAAGAAGAGACGCTGATGTGCCTTCTTCAGCACTGCATCTGTGTGAGCAGACCATGTGAGATCCTCGGTGATGTGAACGCCGAGGAACTTAAAGCTGGTCACCCGCTCCACAGGTGTCTTGTCGATGGTGATGGTGTGTGTGTTCTCTGCTCTGTCTCCTGTAATCCACCACCAGCTCCTTGGTCTTGTCGATGTTGAGTGAGAGGTGGTTCTCCTGACACCATTTAGTCAGGGTACTCACCTCCTCTCTGTAGGCCGTCTCATCGTTGTCGGTGATCAGGCCTATCACCGTTGTGTCATCAGCAAATTTGACGATGACATTGGAGCTGTGTGTAGCTGTACAGTCGTGTGTGTACAGGGAGTACAGGAGTGGGCTGAGGACGCAGCCCTGCGGTGCACCAGTGTTGAGGATCAGGGGAGATGATGTGTTGTTGCCCATTCTGACCACCTGACTTCTGCCTGTCAGGAAGTCCAGGATCCAGCTTCACAGAGATCTGTTCAGTCCTAGAGTCTGGAGCTTCGCAACCAGTGTGGCAGGCACTATAGTGTTAAATGCTGAACTATAATCCACGAACAGCATCCTCACATAGGTGTTTTATTTTCCAGGTGGGAGGAGAGCAGTGTGCAGGGTGAAGGCAATAGCATCGTCTGTGGAACGGTTACTGGCGGTATGCAAATTGTAGTGGGTCCAGTGAAGCAGGCAGCACAGAGCAGATGTGTTCTCTGACAAGCTTCTCAAAACACTTGCTGAAGATGGGGGTCAGAGCCAACGGGCCTCCAGTCATTCAAGCATGTGATTTTATTTTTCTTAGGTATGGGCACAATGATGGATTTTTTGAAGCATGAGGGAACCACAGACAGAGAGAGGGACAGATTGAAAATATCTGTAAAAACCCGGCTAGTGGAAAGCGCATGCTTTGAGCACACGGCCTGGTATACCATCAGGTCCACGGCTTTACGGATGTTCACCGTTTAAAGGATCGAGTTACATCCGCGACAGAAAGCGTGAGTGGACTGACCTCTTCTGCGGCAGCCGCGGCAGCGCTCTCTGTGTGGGCGGTGTTATCAGCCTCGAACCGAGATTAAAAGGTGTTGAGCTCGTCCGGTAGAGAGGCGGCGATGTTCACAGTAGTGGTTTACTCCCTTTAAAGCCTGTGATGTTGTTAATGCCCTGCCACATGCTTCTTGGGTTATTGTTGTTGAAGTGTTCTTCAACTTTGTTTTTATAAGTTCGTTTGGCTGCTTTGATGGATCTCCTGAGATCGTAACTGGCTTGTTTCCGATCGTCAGTGTTTCCGGATTTAAGGCAGATGTCCGCGCTGACAAGGCTGATCGAACATTGCTGTTAATCACGTTTTTTGGTTGGGGTAGATCCGGATGGTTTTGGTCGGGACTACATCGTCTATACACTTCCTGATGAAACACGTGACCGTATCTGAATACGCCTCTATGTCGTCATCAGACGCTGCCGGAACATGTCCCAGTCCACGTGATCAAAACAGTCCTGTAGTATAGCATCCGATTGGTCCGACCAACAATGACTGTCCTGAGAGCGGGTGCTTCACGTTTCAGTTTCTGCCTATAAGCAGGCAGGAGCAGAACGGAAGAGTGATCCGATTTGCCAAAAGGTGGGGGGGGAGGGACTTGTATTGCGTCCCGGAGGGGGGAGTAACAATGGTCGAGTGTTGCGATCTCCCGCGTGTTGATGGTGACGTGTTGAAAGTATTTTGGGGCTATTGTTTTGAAGTTGGCTTTATTAAAGTCCCCTGTGATTAAAAAAGCTGCATCTGGGTGCGCTGATTCCTGCTCACTTATATTCCTGTACAGTTCCTTGAGTGCCTGGTCTGTGTTGGCTTGGGGGGGGATATAAACAGCCGTGATTATGATCGCTGTAAATTCCCTCGGTAGCCAGAATGGTCGGCACAGAAGCGTATGAAATTCCAGATCAGGGGAGCAGAAGGATTTAATAGAGTGTATGTTCCTTTCATTACACCATGAGTTGTTGATGTAGAAGCAAACACCCCCGCCTCTGCTTTTCCCTGTGAGCTCTTCCGTTCTGTCCGAGCGGTGCACGGAGAAGCCCGTGAGCTCGATGGCTGAGTCTGGAACAATAGCAGACATCCAGGTTTCTGTGAGGCAAATAACACAGCAGTCCCTTGTTTCTCGTTGGTATGAGATGCGCGCCCGCAGTTCACAGAGTTTGTTATCCAGTGACTGAACGTTGGCCAGTAAAATGGTTGGGAGAGGAGGTCGGAAAGCACGGCGTCTCAGTCTGACGAGAACACCAGCTCGTTTTCCTCGTTTTCGGCGTCGGCGGCGTCTCCTCGCTTTCACAACCCACACAAAGGGTTCGAATGCCGTGTCCGTGAACAGTCCACCGGCATTCAAAACTCAAAGTCGGTTTGCGTTGCGCGACGGAGGAACCAATGTTCAAAGCGTTGTCTCTATCGTAGACAGTTATACTAACAAACATCTAACACGTAAAACAACAAAAAAACAAATAAAACATACGAAAAACTGCAAAGTTTTCCCGGAGCTCGCAACACGGCTGCCATCCTCGGCGCCATCTTGACTCATCAATTTTGACTCATCAATTTACACACAACAGCAGCGAGACGATCCTCCAGACAGTCGTGCAGCGTGAGAAGAGCAGAGATCTGTGGTGTAGTTTACACACAACAGCAGCGAGATGATCCTCCAGACAGTCATGCAGTGTGAGAAGAGCAGAGATCTGTGGTGTAGTTTATACACAAAAGGCAGCGAGATGATCCTCCAGACAGTCGTGCGGCGTGAGAAAAGCAGAGATCTGTGTTGTAGTTTACATACAACAGCTGCGAGGTGATCTTCCAGACAGTCGTACGGCGCGAGTAGAGCTGAGTTCTGTGGTGTAGTTTATACACAACAGCACGAGATGATCCTCTAGACAGTCGTACGATGTGAGAAGAGCAGAGATCTGTGGTGTAGTTTACACACAACAGCAGCGAGGTGATCCTCCAGGACAGTCATACGGTTTGAGAAGAACAGAGATCTGTGGTTTAGTTTACACACAACAGCAGCGAGACGATCCTCCAGACAGTCGTGCAGCATGAGAAGAGCAGAGATCTGTGGTGTAGTTTACACACAACAGTAGCGAGACGATCCTCCAGACAGTCGTACTGCGTGAGAAGAGCAGAGATCTTTGGTGTAGTTTACACACAACAGCAGCGAGACGATTCTCCAGACAGTCGTACAGCGTGAGAAGAGCAAAGATCTGTGGTGTAGTTTTCACACAACAGCAGCGAGATGATTCTCCAGATAGTCGTATGGAGTGAGAAGAGCAGAGATCTGTGGTGTAGTTTACACACAACAGCAGCGAGATGATCCTCCAGATAGTCGTACGGCGTGAGAAGAACAGAGATCTGTGGTGTAGTTTACACAGAACAGCAGCGAGACAATCCTCCAGACAGTCGTACGGCGTGAGAAGAGCAGAGATCTGTGGTGTAGTTTACACACAACAGCAGCGAGATGATCCTCCAGACAGTCATGCAGCGTGAGAAGAGCAGCGATCTGTGGTGTAGTTTATACACAACAACAGAGAGATGGTCCTCCAGACAGTCGTACGGCGTGAGAAGAGCAGAGATCTGTGGTGTAGTTTACACACAACAGCAGCGAGATGATCCTCCAGACAGTCGTGTCGTGTGAGAAGAGCAGACATCTGTGGTGTAGTTTACACACAACAGCAGCGAGATGATCCTCCAGACAGTCGTACGGCGTGAGAAGCGCAGAGATCTTTGGTGTAGTTTACACACAACAGCAGCGAGGTGATCCTCCAGGACAGTCATACGGTTTGAGAAGAACAGAGATCTGTGTTTAGTTTACACACAACAGCAGCGAGCGAGACGATCCTCCAGACAGTCGTGCAGCATGAGAAGAGCAGATATCTGTGGTGTAGTTTACACACAACAGCAGCGAGACGATTCTCCAGACAGTCGTACGGAGTGAGAAGAGCAAAGATCTGTGGTGTAGTTTACACACAACAGCAGCGAGATGATTCTCCAGATAGTCGTATGGAGTGAGAAGAGCAGAGATCTGTGGTGTAGTTTACACACAACAGCAGCGAGATGATCCTCCAGATAGTCGTACGGCGTGAGAAGAACAGAGATCTGTGGTGTAGTTTACACACAACAGCAGCGAGACAATCCTCCAGACAGTCGTACGGCGTGAGAAGAGCAGAGATCTGTGGTGTAGTTTACACACAACAGCAGCGAGATGATCCTCCAGACAGTCATGCAGCGTGAGAAGAGCAGCGATCTGTGGTGTAGTTTATACACAACAACAGAGAGATGGTCCTCCAGACAGTCGTACGGCGTGAGAAGAGCAGAGATCTGTGGTGTAGTTTACACACAACAGCAGCGAGATGATCCTCCAGACAGTCGTGTCATGTGAGAAGAGCAGACATCTGTGGTGTAGTTTACACACAACAGCAGCGAGATGATCCTCCAGACAGTGGTACGACGTGAGAAGAGCAGAGATCTGTGGTGTAGTTTACACACAACAGCAGCAAGGTGATCCTCCAGGACAGTCATACGGTTTGAGAAGAACAGAGATCTGTGGTGTAGTTTACACACAACAGCAGCGAGATGATCCTCCAGACAGTCATGCAGCGTGAGAAGAGCAGAGATCTGTGGTGTAGTTTACACACAACAGCAGCGAGATGATCCTCCTGACAGTCGTATGGTGTGAGAAGAGCAGAGATCTGTGGTGTAGTTTACACACAACAGCAGCTAGATGATCCTCCAGACAGTCGTGTAGTGTGAGAAGAGCAGACATCTGTGGTGTAGTTTACACACAACAGCAGCGAGATGATCCTCCAGACAGTCGTATGGCATGAGAAGAACAGCGATCTGTGGTGTAGTTTACACACAACAGCAGCGAGACGATCCTCCTGACAGTCGTACGGTGTGAGAAGAGCAGAGATCTATGGTGTAGTTTACACACAACAGCAGCGAGACTATCCTTCATACAGTCGTGCAGCGTGAGAAAAGCAGAGATCTGTGGTTTAGTTTACACACAACAGCAGCGAGACGATCCTCCAGACAGTCGTGCAGCATGAGAACAGCAGAGATCTGTGGTGTAGTTTACACACAACAGCAGCGAGACGATCCTCCAGACAGTCGTACTGCATGAGAAGAGCAGAGATCTTTGGTGTAGTTTACACACAACAGCAGCGAGACGATTCTCCAGACAGTCGTACGGCGTGAGAAGAGCAAAGATATGTGGTGTAGTTTATACACAACAACAGAGAGACGGTCCTCCAGACAGTCGTACGGCGTGAGAAGAGTAGAGATCTGTGGTGTAATTTACACACAACAGCAGCGAGACGATCCTCCAGACAGTCGTACGGCGTGAGAAGAGCATCGATCTGTGGTGTAGTTTATACACAACAACAGAGAGATGGTCCTCCAGACAGTCGTACGGCGTGAGAAGAGTAGAGATCTGTGGTGTAGTTTACACACAACAGCAGCGAGATGATCCTCCAGACAGTCGTACGGCGCGAGTAGAGCTGAGTTCTGTGGTGTAGTTTATACACAACAGCACGAGATGATCCTCTAGACAGTCGTACGGCGTGAGAAGAACAGAGCTCTGTGGTGTAGTTTACACACAACAGCAGCGAGATGATGTACAACTACAAGACGAGGGGGCGGGGGGGGTGGGTGCGGCGATCGTCGGCAGGGTTGAGGGGAGAAGAAAACACGGGTTTGACCCTTGAGACGTGAAACACAGGGTGAACCCGGCCAAGAGCGGGGGGAGCTTGAGCCTGATCACCACCGGATTGACCACCTTGGTGACGCGGTATGGCCCAATGAATCTGGGCGCCAGCTTGCGAGAAGGCGACCGGAGAGGCAGATCCTTGTTAGAAAGCCATACTTGTTGACCGCACACATAGTTTGGAGGGGACGACCGGCGACGATCGGCTGCTGCCTTGGTTCGTCCAGCGGTTCGGAGCACAATCCCCCTGACTCTCTCCCAGGTGCGGCGGCAGCGCTGAACGAAAGCCAGGGCGGTTTATAACCGACACTCAAAAGGGGACATACCTGAGGCCGCCACTGGAAGGGAGTTACAAGCGTATTCTATCCAAGAGAGCTGTTGGCACCATGAACTTGGATTGTTGGATGTCAGACAGCGGAGCATTCTTTTAAGATCCTGGTTGGCCCGCTTGCATTGCCCATTGGTCTGAGGATAAAAACCAGAAGACAGACTAGCCGAGGCCCCGATCTGTCTACAAAACTCCTTCCAAAACCGGTAGGCGAACTGAGGACCCCTATCTGAAACCACATCAACCGTCAAACCATGGAGCCAGAAGACGTGGTCCACCATCAGCTGGGCGGTCTCCCAGGCAGAGGGCAACTTGGGCAGGGGAATGAAATGAACCGCCTTGGAAAAGCGATCCACCACCGTGAGAATCACAGTGTTACCCTTCAATGGGGGAAGCCCAGAGACAAAATCAAGGGCGATGTGTGACCAAGGACGGGAAGGGACGGGGAGAGGATGGAGCAGACCATCAGGAGGATGATTAACGTGCTTACATTGGGCACAAGTGGGGCAGGCCAACACAAACTGTCTGACATCTGCGGCCAGTGTGGGCCACCAGAAACGTTGGCAAAGGATGGCAAACAACGTTCTCCGAATCCCTGGATGGCAGACCAGCCTGGACTCGTGCCCCCACTGAAGGACTTCAGGGCGCAGCGCCTCCGGCACCAGCAACCTGCCCGCCCGTGCACCTCTCGACCGGCCTCCTCTACTCACCGTTCGATACCCAAAGAAAGAGCCCCGACCACCATCCCTTCAGGAAGGATAGTCTCGGCCGTAAGCTCCCCCTCTGGGACCCCGAACAGGCGCGAGAGAGCATCGGGCTTGACATTTTTAGACCCCGGCAGGTACGAGAGGGTGAAGTTAAATCGGACAAAGAAGAGTGCCCAGCGGGCCTGACGAGAGCTCAGCCTCTTGGCCGAACGGATGTACTCAAAATTCTTGTGATCCGTCCAGACCAAGAAGGGCTGCACTGACCCCTCCAACCAGTGATGCCACTCGCCCAAGGCCAATCTTACTGCCAACAGCTCCTTATTGCCAATGTCATAGTTACGTTCCGCAGGGCTGAGACGAGGAGAGAAAAATGCACAAGGATGCACCTTACTGTCACAGAGTAAGCGCTGAGAATGGACTGCGCCAACCCCGACATCCGACCTCGACAATGAACTGGGACTCAGGATCTGGAACCAACAGAACAGGAGCAGAGACAAAACGGGAATTTAAAGCATCAAAGTCTACCTGCGCATCCGGGTTCCACCTGAAGACCACCTTGGTGGAGGTTAACGCCGTGAGTGGTGCAGCGATCTAACCGAAATTCCTGATGTATCGCCGATAGAATTTGGCAAACCCCAGGATATGCTGCAGAGCCTTACGGGAGTCGGGGACCGGCCACATGGCGACAGCCTCTATCTTAGCGGGGTCTGGTTTAATCCCCCTGGTGGAGATGATATGGCCAAGGAATGTAACAGACTCGCCATGGAATTCGCACTTCTCCGCCTTGACAAACAACTTGTTCTCTAACAAACGCTGGAGGACCCGCCTAACGTGCTGGGTGTGAACTTGGAGAGAGGGGGAAAACATAAGAATATCATCCTGACAAACTGATTAATCATGTCACCCAGAACGCTATTGACGAGGCCCTGGAAAACGGCTGGAGCATTGGAAAGACCAAACGGGAAGAACCAGATACTCGTAGTGTCCCCGAGGGGGTGTTGAACGCCGTCTTCCACTATCCCCTCCCGAATGCGCACCAGATGGTAGGCGTTGCGGAGGTCTAATTTGGTGAAGACCTGAGCTCTCTGCAACAATTCAAAAGGCAGAAGACATTAGAGGTAGGGGGTACCTGTTCTTTATGGTAATGTCATTCAACCCTCGGTAATCAATACAAGGGCGTAAGGATCGTCTTTCTTCTGCACAAAGAAAAACCCTGCACGACGGGAAGGAGGGAATGGCGAATGAGCCCAGCCTGTAGTGACTGTATATACCGGTCCTTGTCTCTTCCTCTCCTCTAGGGCGGAAAGGGAATAAGCCTAGGAGAGAAGTGCCGCTGGAGAGAAGTCCTGTGAGGTTGGATGTGCGGGGGGAGGAGTGAGCGAGGTGGCCGAGGTGCGCCTACTTGCTGAAAACCGCACAAAGATCGCAGTCGCAGTACCGTGACCGGACCCGGTCAAGTCAGGGGGGGTCCGCCTGCGAAACACAAGACACAGAAACAGCAGGAAAAGCAGCACCAAGACATGACACATGACAAGCCTGACCCAATCTATATGAGGGTGTGTGTTTAAGCAACCAGGGATGTCCTAAAACTAACGGGACCTTAGGGGAGTCAATGATAAACAGAGAGGGAAAGGCTTACAAAAGAAGTGATGTGTGGTGAGTGACTGGTGGGAGGACGGCCCCTAATGACCATGCCATAATAGGCTTGGCCAGGGGAATGGTCGAGATGCTCCATCTCCTAGCAGCAGGCAGAATCCAGGAAATTCCCCCAGCCCCTGAATCCAGAAGGGCGTGACCAGTGTGAGATCCTCCCTGGAAGGAGAGTCGAAAGGGGCAGCTGAGTGCGCGTAGGCTGTGAGGAGAGTTCCAGGGAGAGGGGCTCACCAGGACTCTCCGCTCACGGGCCTGGGACTTGACTATTAGAACTAACACGAGGACGAAGTGGCCAAGCCTGGCCAGCAATACGCAAACAAACAAACCCACCCACTAGATGCTTCCTATGTTCTGCTGCTGGCGTGAGAGCCGGAATGCCGGCCCCACCTGTTGCATGGCTCAACCCGGCTGGCAGGTGACTTGCCGCATCGGACGACGAGGCCTCCAGTGTGGCGCCACGGAGCAGTGGGTTGACGCGTTGGTGGCGGCGGTTTTAGACGGCCCTCCACACGGAGCGCGAGGTTGATCAGGTTATCCAGCTCCGAGGAAGATCCACCGCAGCTAGTTCGTCGGTGATGGCCTCATCTAGTCCCTCGAGAAAACGAGCACGCAGCGTGCCCTCATTCCAGTCGCAAGCCGCCGCTAGAGTCTGAAACTGAATGGCATAGTCGGTGACAGAACACTTCCTCTGTGACAACCGAGACAGCTGAGCCGCCGCCTCATCCCCCTGGGCTGATCGGTCGAAAAGCTTCGTCATCTCCTGGCAAAAATCGGCAAATGTAGCACAGCAGGGTGCCTGCGATCTCCAAACAGCGATTCCCCATTCGCGGGCGCGGCCTGAGAGAAGAGTGAGAACGAATGCCACCTTTGCTTCTTTGGTGCTATAACGTCGCGGCTACAGTGAAAACACCAGCGAACACTGTGAGAGAAAGGCTTGGCAGGAATTTGGGTCGCCATCGTAAACTGGGGGATTGTTGGCATGCGGTTCGGGTTCCAGAGGAATGCCAGCACGGAGGGCGGGACCACGGTTAGCCACCTCCCGCTGTAGATCATCGACCCGCGTGAGGAGCTCCGCGACTCGGGCATTGAGAGCGTCCATCTCATGCGCTGTGGTGTTGAGCTGGGTGGCATGCTGACACAACAATGCTCCCTGTTGCACGAGAGCAGCGCGAAGCGGATCCGATCCCGCTGAATCCATCATTAGTCAGACTGTTCTGTCAGGAAGGAGAGGCAGGATTCAGATGCGGGTACAGCGGAGGTTTTATTGGACAGCAAATGAACAAGACAGGTGAAGAGTGCTTCCACGGGTAGTTAGAGTGCAGCAGAATCCTCTGCCACACAGATGGTTCGATCGCCACGGCGGGACAAGCCATAACAGCGGCAGAAGCAATGAAGCCGGC
The DNA here is from genome assembly GCA_027474115.1 of Schizopygopsis malacanthus. Lineage (NCBI taxonomy): Eukaryota > Metazoa > Chordata > Actinopteri > Cypriniformes > Cyprinidae > Schizopygopsis > Schizopygopsis malacanthus. The sequence goes on from JAPDDM010000257.1 coordinate 45,530, forward strand.
GAGGCTGCTCGCTAATCCGAGCGAGAGGCTGAGCAGTCCACAGCGAGCATTTAGCATTAACATCCAATGGTTGAATACAGTGTTTGTTTGAAAAGCTAAAGTGGTTTAACCATTTAAACATCTCAACTAATACACTTGTTGGTCTTTCTCTTCTTTATTTCTCCCGTTTCTCACTTTTTACCACTTATTTGTATTTCTACTAGAAAGGAAAATACTAGTTCACAATTATTAATTGTACCAAATTCAAATTTAATTAAAACATTACATTTATTTGGAATCATTCTAATTTTCCCCCTCAGATCATTTCATATGATCCTTACTTCTAGTATTCCCTTTTGGGCCTAATCATTTTAGGTACAAATAAGTATTGAATTTTGAAAGTTTAAGTAAACTTATTCTACCTAATTGATTTATTACCCATATAAATAGATTATATTCAGACTTATACTCACTCATTACTTTATTGTGTTTTACCCCCTAATTCTTCCTGTTTTGGTTATACACATAACCACTATTTTATTTACTTATTTCCTCATTTACTTAATTTCATGTTTGCTTATTTTTCCTGTTTATTACTTTACAATTTTACTTTGTCTTACCATTTTCTTTCCTCTGTGTATCCTAGCTTGGGAACGACCCACCTGAGCCTTAATAGGACACATTGTTATCCCTCACTACGAGTTCAAATAAATTCGAGAGACAAATCTCTTTCACCCAAAATTTATTTTTGTTGATAGTTGTGTAGCAACTGAAAACAACACTATACTCGTAGTCGGGTATAACTGCTCGCTAGTGGACCCGATCCACTCAACTCACTGTCTCTTACTCTTCTCTCCTGTTCTATCCTCCTTTCTTTCCTCTTCACTTTTCACATTTGTAGGGACCTGTAAGAACCATCAATCAATTCTAAGTGTATGAGATACACAATCCTGTCAAAAGGCAAATCATCCTTACGAATTTGATTGCAATCAAACCTTCTTTCGTTCTTCCTAACCGCCCTATAGTTAAAACGCAATCCAAATTTTAACACCTCATGCAACGTTGAGATCAATTTTAATAGAGATAAGTGTTGAGCAACTGTCACCTTCGCAGCCTCCCTGGTGAGTGGTCCAACTGTAAGGTGTGCATTGTCAATTCTGTCAGACTAAGAAAAGAGATATCAGAATTTATTATTATATTCATTTGTCTAAAACAAAGATTTAATAATATTGTTTGCCTCCTTGATAACAACAGTTCATTGAATTTTTTTTCCTCATTTGAAAAAAACAACAAAAGGAATTGTTTCTTTTAATTGAATTTGTTTGTCACCTTTTTTCTCTTTTCCCTCTTCCTCATTAGAGAGACGAAGTCTTCACATCGCTAGTCTACCTAGATACCCTGAGACCAACACAGTCATCACCACACTTCACTAGTGGTTAAAAAATCACTGACACAACACTTAGTTGTCGCACCACACATAAGCTTCCACTCCACACAGATCTGTGTCAGTCTCTCTTCTCCCCAGCGTGCCAACATGCCGCAGACTGCAGACCGCTTTGCCAAATGGGAAGATGTGAACACTTGGCTGAGAGGCACGACAGACAGCCTCACCCCCAAGACGTTTGAACTGTTATTATTTTTTATAATAATCCTAATTCTGAGAAGATTCCTGACACAAGATTCAAGCCAGAACAACAACCATGAGAAGCTAGTCAAAATCACCAGCTCCCTAAGCTATGCCTTCACGACCCAGCTGAAACTGAGCGACAAGCACATCACCCACCTTCAAGAGGAACTGACATGTGCTCAACGCCGCATAGACAAAGCTGGAAGTGAAAGTTCAAGATCAACTCAAAGCACCCCCAACGAGAGGGAGCAGGAACAACAAGGAACAAGTTAAGGAGCTCCAAGCAGCCCTGACAGCAGCTCAACTTGACCAACAACATGCAAAGGCTGTCCAGAAATACCTGGTAAGTATGCCGACTAGCTACTAGAGAAAGCCAAGAATGACATCAGCAACAAGAATGCTGAAATCAGTGCCTTGAAAGACCACCTTGAAAGGTACAGAACTGAAATGGGACAATCTGACCAACAACTAGACGATACCAACGATCAGCTCTACATGGTCAGAAGAGAACTTAAACATGCTTATGAGCAGAAACAAGAGCCAAGGCAAGAGAAACAAAACTCAGCCTCACCACTGCTGAGCAGAGCAGAGTCCCATGTCCAAGAACTCGTATACAGCAAAAGAAGTGAAGGGCCACAACCCAAAACCTCACCTGCCTTCGCCACAGAACTCTTTCCTGCCAACGAAAGAAAATCTCCCATCCAAGTAAACCTTGGAGCTGCATCTGGGATGACCATCAAAGACCTTGATAAGCTGTCTAAAAACATCAGCAAGTTCAAACCGAACTCCACAGGGGGCCATACCATTCAGGCTCACCTTCAAGATATCGACTTTTATCTAGAAATGAGACCTCATGTGACTGACAGAGACAGGTTATACCTCCTTAGAGCCACGTCCAGTTCCGAGGTACGACACTTCCTAGATCGACAGCCCAGTCAAACGAAGTCAGACTACCAGCTACTTCGTGAAGCCCTGATTAAAGAGTTTACCGACCCTGACTCCGAACATGGACTGTTAACTGCCTTAGAAACCAAACTAGGTCGACAAGAAGCTCCACAAGCTTAATACAACCGACTCCGACAAGCCTACTTTGGTGCACACAATGAACCTGACCTTGAAGAGGATGTGAACTTCAAAAGCCTCTTCCTAAGAAATCTGCACCCTGGAATCAGCCACCATCTAGGCGTCATTGCCTGTTCATGCTCCATGACCATCCAACAGTTGCGTGACCTAACACAGAAGGCCTACAACAAGCAGAGGAAGGCCTAAAAGAAAGGTAACAAAACATCCACACTCTTGAACTCTGTCAACAAAGACTCCAGCCTTGCACTAGATGACAACCAGTTGCATCACAACACCAGAGTCCTCCATCAAGAGCACAGAGAACGCGACCCCCATGTCTACGAAAGCTATCAGCCCAACTTCTGGAAAAATCCATGGGACCAGCCACGCTTCTCAAGAAACGCAAAAGATAACAACAACTGGAAACCTAAGGTATCCAAAGGTAATCGCCTGACTCATCCAAGAGCATCTCGTAGGAGTATGCGACAACGAAACCCACTTCAGCATCACTCAGACATGCACAGTGCTGAGTATGCTTCAGAACAATACAGCTTACCATCAGAAGACATGGAACAAGTCATGAGCCAACTGAACGAGTTCCTTCAAGATAAGCTGAACACGGATGACAACAAAATTTAGTCATGCTCGCTGTGACCAGCGACAGAACAGAAGGCCGGCGATCACATGGTACACCACCATATCCGAGATGACAAGCACCTGTTCAACAACCACACAGGACGAGCAAGTCTCTCACTGCCAACCGTTGATGAAAACTGAGGTACCAGAGAACATCACCTCACTCACCCATCACTCACTAGCAAACTGCTAAATTAACTCCAACTCCAAGAACCACATTCCTGTCTGGGCAACAGCAACCACCAAAGCACAGAAGGTTAGAAAGTCTGCCACATCCAGAAGGCAGCACAAGAGTAATGCAACAAAGGATACAAAGTTTGCATCCCAGCTTCACACAGCCATGCCAAACTACCTCCGACTGTCTGTTAAAGAACTTCCTGCCTTTCTGGACTGACCCACATTAGATCATGGACATGCCCACATCCAAGCCAAGGATGAAGAGAGCCAGTCTTCACTAACATACCTGAAAAGGGAGGAGACAACACAGACTGAAATAGATCTGACCACACCTACACTACAACATTAACACACACAACATTACTTTGTAATGTTAGCCTTTGTTTTTCCAGCGCTCGACGATGTCTTCAGCTAAACACCTCGCCGATCGAAGGGGGGTGTGTAGTATATCAAGGACCGAATCAGACAAATCAAGATTCGATCAAAGCATGGTTGAAACATGAGGAGCCGAATTCCGCAAAAGGGAGAACAAGACAACAGCAGGAAGTCGTAAGTCAGATCCCTAGCTCCAGCCCGTCTGAATACAGCCTAACCAGCAAGCCTTTCTCACAGAACGGCTGGCAACATTAAGACAAAAGAATACTTATTGATAAGTCCATTGCAGGAAGGAGACTATCAATTTGGGGCGAGTAATAAATATTAATGGTCAAAGAGATGCAACATGTGACCATTACATGTAAATCTGTGATAGAAATCACAGCTACAGACATTCTTAGATTGACTTCCCCCAACCACACCTAGAAGACAAAGGATCCGACTGAAATTCCTTGATTCACAAAGACTGTAAAATCATCTTAAAATACTTTCATTTTCATTGTTAATGAAACTAATAATTTCTATGCATAACTGCATATTATGTATGTGACCCACAAATTTGACTATCCTTGTTTTAATCACTCATTGTGTATGTCTTGCTTTTAATGAGTATTGAATAGCTTAAGCCTTAAGGGTTAATGTTCATGTTTGGTAAGTATGTGTTTGATAATTCTAGCTTGAAACAATTCTTCAAATTTATTTTCTTAGATTGACTTCCCCCAACCACACCTAGAAGACAAAGGATCCGACTGAAATTCCTTGATTCACAAAGACTGTAAAATCATCTTAAAAGACTTTAATTTTCATTGTTAATGAAACTAATTATTTCTATGCATAACTACATATTATGTATGTGACCCGCAAATTTGACTATCCTTGTTTTAATCACTCATTGTGTATGTCTTGCTTTTAATGAGTATTGAATAGCTTAAGCCTTAAGGGTTAATGTTCATGTTTGGTATGTATGTGTTTGATTCTAGCTTGAAACATTTCTTCAAATTGATTTTCTGTCAAATGTATCATATTCTGGTTATTGAAATCACATCCAAAAGGATACTTTGCAAGAGTATGTAAAATTTGGGCAATGTGACTGACCATGACATGTTGATTTATTGAGTGGGTGGAGAAACAAAGCAGCACCCAGAGCCAGGATAGGATCTAATTGGTCAAGACAACCATTGGGAGGTGTCTGAAAGCCGAGTTTAAATACTAAGGACACCCTTTTCCACTCGCTCTTGAAAAATGCCCTCTACAAGCTCTCTTGAAACTCTCTCTTCTAACCTTTAGCCATGCTATTTGTCATCACTTTCTGTACTTTGTGAGCGCCATGTGCTCTTGCCTACAAGCCAGCTGCTACCATGATGAGAAGAAAAGCCACCTAATCTCTTTACATCCTTTTATTCTTTTACCAGAGGTGGAAAGAGTACACAAATATTCTACTCAATTAAAAGTACCATTACATTACTGAAATTTTACTTAAGTACAAGTAAAAGTACCAGTCTAAAAATCTACTCAAGTAAAAGTAAAAAGTAGCTCATTTAAAATGTACTCTGAGTAAAAATTACTTAGTTACATTTTAACAATGGGAGGGAGGAAAAAATGGGATAGACCAAAGGTGTCAAACTCAGTACCTGGAGGGCCACAGCCCTACACAGTGTAGATATTACCCTAATTAAACTCATCTTATCCAGCTAAACTAATCGTTTAGGCTTATTTGAAAACTACATGGTGTGTGTATTGGAGCAGGGTTGGAACTAAACTATTTAGGGCTGTGGCCCTCCAGTAACTGAGTTTGACACCCCTGGGATATGGGCCTATAAATCTCAAACTAGGTGTTTTTAATTAAAGGAATCGGTTAATTAGAATAAAAAGACATTTGAGCTGTTACCAGGCAAATTAAAACGCAGAAGCTTCATCTGAAGTGGCATAGATGTATTTACACACTGACATGAATGCATTTAGCCTGCAGTTACAAATGCAGAAATAATGTTTTGATAAATAAGGCATAAAATGTGACCCTGAACCACAAAACCAAAAAAGGGTCCATTTTCCTAAATTGCGATTTATACATCATCTGATATATTTACAGTAGGAAATTTACAAAATATATTAATGGAACATGATCTTTACTTAATATGCTAATGATTTTTGGCATAAAATAAAAATGTATAATTTTAACCCATACAATGTATTGTTGGCTATTGCTACAAATATACCCCAGCGACTTAAGACTGGTTTTGTGCTCCATGCCAGGGTCACAAATGTTAAATAGTCATTTGAAATTAAAAAAAACAACAACAAAACAAAGATACTTTAAATGTTAAATTAGAACCACCAGTAGGTGTCAGCAAGTCACTGATAAGTCAATCATTGCGATTGAACAGAATAATTTAAACGGTTAATTCATTCAGGAACAAAACACCATCATGCGCTCAGAGTCAGAGACGCAAAACTTGCGTATGGTGGCTGTGTTTGGAAATATTTTTGTTGTCGAAATAGAGCAAAAACAGGCAATATGGTGTCTAAAACGTAAGTCTCTTAATTAACTTCTTGTTATTTGAACTGTTGTAAAAAGAAAAGATACAGGCCTATGTAATCATGATGATTTTTGGAGAAAAACGGCATTCTTCATGTGATGTTGACTTACTAAATTAAATTAAATTATATAAATATCTACATTTTCTGCTTCTATATCTTCAATTTTGTGATTATTCTAAAAGCATTTTAACAGACTGAATCACGCAGTGAAAGAAAGCACTCCAGATGCACGAGGATTAATCTAATCTACTAGATTTCAAGGCACACTGTTTAGAGTGTTTGGTTTGTTTTTTGGCAAAATACTGATAATGTCAAATCGCACATCGTTAAAACAACAATTACTATATTATCGCAGACGATATTGCACACCCTGCACCACTGTCTTTTTGGCTCATTTGTGCAAAACCTTTTGTTAAACTGTTAAAGCTTCATTTTAACCACTAATGCAACGATGCAAGTATTTACCTTGTGAAGGGTTGATGTCGAGATGTTCATAAGCTGCTAGTTTGGTCTCCCGAGGCAAACACAGCTTACACTGCATAATAGAGCATACATATGGCCAGGGGTTCACTTCATTCCTTTGAGTTCAACTTCAGCAGAGTACGTCGGGGTTTGGTTTTCAGCTGGGTCTGCACCAATAACGCCTGTCTTGTCCGTCTGCATCTTTCTTGTGATTTTAGTGCCAGTTTCTTCTTCTGACCATTATTTACTGCAGTTGTTTTTTTACTCAGTAATTAATGTGTTTTAAAATGTAGCGAAGTACAATACTTAACACAAAATATACTTAAGTAAAAGTAAAATTATTGCTAAAAAAAATACTTAAAAAAGTACAAGTACACAAAAAAGCTACTCAATTACAGTAACGCGAGTAAATGTAATTCGTTACTTTCCACCTCTGTCTTTTACTTTAGTTTATTTTCTTTCCGTTGAGTTTCGTGTGCTAAGTTGTTTACCAACGCCGAGTCCGGCCTCGAGCGCCCATCTAATCTTCAACCAGCCCACAACTCCGCAAAACCAGCCAAGAGCCAACGACCACTTAAACGACTCCTGAACTCTAAGCCAATCAGCGACTTCGGAGAAACCCTTTTCTGCAAAGACAGATGACAAAGGGGAACCCCTTAAACACAAAAGCTACGCAAGTACAAACCCCAGATTCTTGCTGAGCTGGTGTATTTTTAATATAGATTTTAGCTTCATTGAAAAACTCAATGCGAGTGTTAAATAAGTGATTGATGGTTGTTCAGGTCTATGCAATTGCACATATTGTTTCCCTTATAAAATATATATATATTATATGTTACCCTTACATAGTCCATGTTAGTAGAATAGCAGTAAGTAAATAAACCTTGTATCACTTATAAAGAATTATCTCTTGAATGTGTGAATTTCTAGTTCAAACTCATGCCAAAAAGATCACGTTACCTCACTCAAATGGTATAAAACCCTTTATTTTGTTTATCGTTGGCCACGAAAGCAAAATAAACTAAATTGTTAAAGATATACTGATGTTAGTGATCACTGGACGAATCGTTAATACAGTATAAATCATAAGTCAAAGATTAATATTACTTTAATCAAGCAATATTTTATCTGTAAGCGAATGATTCCCCGGAGCTGAAATAATAGCTTCATAGATTTGTTACAACTGTTTTGAACTATAAGCAATCCACAAATTAAACGCACTGTCGAGACTCTTAAAAGGAAATCACCCTCACATAACCAGCAGATGTCGCCAAAGATGACGACCCTGTTGAAAAAACAGAGAGGTAAAAGGGTCATGACCGCGTCACAACTTAGCACACCCAACGAAAATGTGTTTAATTCGCCGACTCTTGATGCTAGCGCATAGTTAACCTTTTAACATTATTGTTTATAAATATGCTTGTAAACAAATTTTAAATGTTAGAAATATTTGTATTAAAGCATGTGCTGAATTATCAACACACACTTAATAAAAATACATGACTGATCACATATTGTATTTTTATTAAGTGTGTGTTGATAATTCAGCACATGCTTTAATACAAATATTTCTAACATTTCAAATTTGATTTACATATCTGCACGCACTGAATACAATTAAATGTGTCACAGAGACAAGGTTTCAGTCTCTTTACAAATCGAATAACCATGTCATCATTTTTAATCAGATCATCATAATACTTTTTAACAATATTTTCATAAGCGTATCCTTTTGACATGTGATACAGAAGAAAACACACAATGCTGCCCACAAGTATCTGATGTGAAATCTTGGACCTGCTTTTTAGAGTATTCCATATGAATAGAATTGTTTAAAAAAAAAAGTCTTGGATGTTCTTCGGAAAACGTGGATCTTTAGGGCCTCCTCCAAAGCTGTGGCTATATATTCTATATCGTTGTCTATATAGATGGCTGCCCAGTGTTGACCCGGTTCTGTGGACAGATCGGTATTAAAAAATAAGCATAGCTGGTAAATTCTTTAACAGGGTTTTGGGCAGGTAATCGTGGTAAAAAGTGGAAATGTTCCTGTGGCTCGGTGGTTAGAGCATTGCGTTAGCAGCAAAAAGGTTGTGGGTTTGATTCCCAGGGAACACACATACTGACAAAAAATGTATAGCCTGAATGCAAAAAATTTGTAGCCTGTAAGTCGCTTTGGATAAAAGCTTCTGCTGAATGCATAAATGTAAATGTAATCGCACGGAAGAACTCCTAAACAATACGTATTGTGTGCAATTTTATCCATAACAGCCGTTAGTTGGACGGTATTTATTTCGCCAGTCTCTGTAATAATCGACCAGCACCTGTCTTCGATTGGATATTTCAAGAATCGAATCAAAAATCGCATATACGATAATGGTTATGGACCGCGTGAGAGGTTGTCTGAATCGGCTTCTAGTCTAATGTTTCCCGAACGAATAAACAATACGTGATTTGAACAAAAGGAAGCATAACGTAAAACCCTCCTTCGCCCATGATGTAGATTTTCACAAATGATGATTATGATAGACTCGTCGTTACTTTAAGGGATTCTGAATGTCTAAGATATCCCGTTCTGGTAACTATGATGAAAATCCATGCGGCCAACCCCTCCATTTGACAAGACAGATCATCTATTTTCCTATCTTTTTTCAATCTAAAATCTTTTCTATTTTAAATGTCTCATCTCGACTCACAATCATTTTTGTAATTCTTTTTCATTAAAAAATCCATCAATAATATTGCCATCATAGTCTTGTAACCTGTGCACCGGTGGGATCCTTGGTATACAGGCCGCTATTGTGAAAAATTATTCTGTGTAATTCTGCTCATATCCCTTCGAAAACACGTTTCTGACTTTAGACACACTAACGCCAATTTTAGGCAGCGTCTTTAGGCTGCCTTCCATACAGATTATTAAACACATCCGCTTCGTTTTCTTTATGAATGTGATAACTCACGTTATACTCATCTATAAGATCTTGTAAGATATCGTAATAATGTTTTGAATTGATGGCCGTTCAAAACCGTGAGGCTCTATCCCTAAGAGTCCGATTAAAACTTTGACATCACTCGCTGTAGCAAAATTATGCATGTTATACTTTTTCATCAGTTGCTGGAAATATTTGTTAAAAAATTCAGTGCCTTTATCAGTCTGTAATTTTTGCGGCATGCAGGGTTTTTTTTGTACAAATTTGAATGCTTTTGTAACCTTCTTTCCCGTCTTATTCTTCAGTGGGCGAGCCCATGTATACTTACTGAAAACATCTATAGAAGTCAGTAACAATTTTATATTATCGTTTTCTTTCGAATGAGCAGAAATGTCGACCAGATCTGCTTGAAACTGCACATCTTTCCCATACACTACTACACTATTACGTTTTATTTGACAGGTGCGGTTATGTGTATGCATCCTGAGATGCTAACCAATCTGTCACGTCTTTATCCTTCAGAGCTACTCCTTATTCATGTGACACACCATGTTTTAACCGTTCTTTACCTCCAAAAGATCCAGGATCTGAAGGGTCGTAGTACACTTTTTTCATTAATTCAGGCATCTGACAATTCATGACATTCAGAAAATAATGACAGTGATGTTAGTGTCAAGGGTTTTTTATTTACAACGGATATAAAAGTGACAGTAAATCATTAAATATGATTGGTTACACAACATCTAGATATTGAAGGAATTTCATAGACATTACAATATTTTTCTCAATCATATAATCAACTAACACGTCAATAATTTTACACACATCCGTCAATTCGTTTCTTGACAGTATCATCAAACACACATCGTTTACATAAGTACAAAGACATAAAATGTTACCTATTTTAAGACTTTCTTCAGTTTTAGACATGATTTCAAGAATGTTTTTTACAATCGTGTGGGTATCATACCCCTTTGCGATACATTGATTTGTCATAACGCTCCACTCATTCGACATACCCCATAAAACAGTCATTTTATTTTTTTATTTCATTAAACGTTTATTATACACATAACAATTACTCCCATCATCGATAATTTTATGCAATAAGTGTATTATTTATCTATTAATTTGTTGTTTAATTAAGAGTTATGTCAGACAGTTGCAGAGGCTCCCCATGACCCCCCTCAGGTTAGTCAAAATCCGCTGGAGTGCTTTTCTTCCAACTGTCAATAGCGTCGTAAACAGCCTGTTCGCAGCTTTCATCTGTCTGTCCACCAGATGTTCCAGAATGATCCTGATAACTGTTTTAATGATTTTATGACCTGTCATACCGATGCACCCGTTGGCCGCATCCGAGACGCCCTCAGCCGGCATGGCTTGAGATGCACTGTACTTTGCCAAGAATGTGAGATTATGTATCCGAGCTCTGAACAAATTTTGTTCAGCCAGGTAATGTTGTCCATAGACGATCACGCAGCGGATACGCTGTCATCACATACCAAACTATCCTTGAGGTATTTTCTTGGGTCATGTTATCGACGTTAGCGGGTGAAGTATAGAATGTAGGCGGAGCCACATGAACCATTCAGGGTGAAAAAATCTCACTTTTATGTTGTTGTATCTGTAAAACGCCTCGCACCATTTAAACAATTTGTCAATCTTTCCGAATATATCTTCTAACGCAGGTACATCTTTCCATCGAAACAAGAATTTAATACTATAATATTTGAGATGATACTCTTCAGATATTGGCCAAATACGTTCAGGCAGGCCCTCACTATGAGTAAATGTAATCATCCGCATGCTTGTTTATGTGATCCCTAACATTCTGTATTGCATTCCAGGTGTGACACCGTTCTATTCACCTATGAAAAGAGGGTCATCGCATCCGTATTTTAAATCACGCCAAACATAGTTGTAAAATGAACACCAGTCTTTTACGGTGAAAAACAAGTCGGGGTCATAACTTGTGTCGTACGTGATCCTTTCATCACGGTCCACAGTACTCAACCTGACCTCCCTGTTGGTCTTGTCAAAGTTGTAACCGCAAATGCGATTACTGGATAAGCGAAACTCATCCTTAACATTATCCAAAGGTTCGTGGAGGAAGTTGGTCAAACGTGGTCTGTGTTTCATCTTCCTAGGTGCCAGAGAGAGATCAATCATAGCATCCTCAACGGTCTTCTCTGGGGGTTTAGGCGATGATGCTTCAGCCATTATTGCTGAATAATTTCTGTGTTTTCAAACTTGCAAAATCACCATTTGTATTTTCTGTCTAGGAGAAGATGCCTTGAGCAAGGCACCAAACCCCCAACTGCTCCCCGGGCACCTCAGTGTCGGCTACCTACTGTTCCAGGTTTGTGTGCACTTGGATAGGTTAAAAGCAGAGAACTAATTTCACTGCTGGTTATACTCTGCATACATAACAAATAAAGCTCATCTGAGCTTAATAATTTAGATACTTTTTTGTTTTATTTTCTAACTTTACCTTTTCTTAAATTTTTTTTAACAACACTAGCTCGTCTTGACTTGTTTTACAGGGAAAAACAGTCATTGCTCATTTTAGGTGTATGTTTGATACTTTTTCTTGACGTGTGTGTGTGAAAAAAACTTTAATAAAAACTTCCCTTTGTCCCCATTTAACACAGTTTCACATTTTAAAGTTTAAAAGCACTTTTCAACGGATCACACAAAAACACATTTCCCAAAACAGGCATTCCTCACGATCGCTGGGGTGTATAACCAGATGGCCGGTTAGACGGTGTGGGGGTGTACGAATGTTTTTTTTCCCCCATTCAACTACCTGTTTTTGAGGTTTTGTGTGAATGGGCCCTTTGACTGTATGACTCACACAACTACTCTGAATGAATTACTTTTTAACTTTAGTTGGTCATCATGGTCTTCCAAACTTTTTATTATGCTACTGTGATAAACCTTTCATGATTTAAATAGGCCTATATATATATAAACTTTGTTTTTGTCAACTGGACGTACAGTATGTTCTGGATGTGACGGTGTGGAAATTTGCACACCAGTATATAAACTTGCGACAAAACCAGTATGGTTTACCAGTAACACCGGGACACGTTTGCTTTTCACATTTTACAAGAAAATAGAATTGTCTGTTGTGTTTACATCTTTACACTTTTCCCTTTCTAAGACTAAAATGAATGCTTGACAGATGAATTCATTATTACTCTTAATAAAAAGCACAACAATAAAAGAGTGCAATGTCAAACTAGTTTATATACAATTTATTAAGAAAAAGACTAGGCAAGGCATGCACAACATGTGTCAGGGAGTCACAGTCACCATAGTCATCAACCCCATCGCACACCAGATCACAATCACCTGAGTACTAATCACCCGCACTTGTCCCCTTGCTTGCCCCTTATGTTTTCTTAATGAACTTAATTGTTTAAACGGTTAATGGACGATTAATTGGAGGAGCATTGGCACACTGTCTGCAGATCACATAAAGTTGTATTCGATTTGTGCAGATCAATCAGCATCTGAATGTGTAATCAGTAGGCTACTATAATCAGTGTAATCAGTAGACTACCGTAAGAGCGATTCGTGAGCAGATGCAAGTTATATGGTTAACTTAGTTTCTCCAGCACAGCTAGCGGCATGAGCTCTGATGATGACAGCTACTTCACAATTTACCAAACCCACTCACTGTATTTCATCCGTGCTTTAATAAGGTTACAAACTCTTTTCATGTTATATTAATTCTATAGCATATTGTGTCATGTTTATCAAAATAAAAACCAATAAAAAGTGAATTTACACTTTCATGATTGTTACCCACCTCGCCAACTGAGGTGCCCTGGTGCCGGCCCTGACTATTACTACTAATACTCATAAACGGTCTCGTTACGTATGTACCCCTCGTTAGGAAGCAAGGAGATGTCACGTCGGATGACCGACGAATTAGGATCTTGCTTAGAGAAAGACCAATCCAATTCGAGTGTAAACTAAACAAGCTAATGCACATTGGCATGAGATTATTGCATCCAGCTGCCGCAAATCACAGCGTGAGTTTAAGTAGGCAGCAGGTGCATCGCTTACTCAGGTTTTTACTGAGGAGCCGAGCCGGCATCCGGCCGCTCAGTGGTGGTACATCAGCCGTGGCGACGTGACATGACGTCTTACATACGTAACCAAAGCGTTCCCAATCAGCAAATTGGGCGACGGATACTGCCTCTTCCAGTATCCCGTGGAAGCCTCCTGCGCCGTTACTTTTTGGCACAGGTTAGGACCCCCATAGGAAGACCAGTTACTGTTGCTATGGCACTTCCCACTCAGTAGGACTGGATAACACTGGGAAAACGTACCCGTTCAGCTTAGAATAGGATCGCTGCAGAAGCCCCAACCTTCCCGAGCGAAGTTCAGAAGCAGTTACACATATGGACAATAGTCAGGTGCATATGGAAGATTGGAGGTGATTGTTTGCCCTCTTGGAAGTAGCAGGAAGTCTGCCGGAAAATCATGGGCTCTGAGGCTATACCGTGGAATTTACACATATGGGATCCAAACGGTCTCTACATATGGAACCCAGCCCTCTACCAGTTCTCACAGATTTGTCAAGATTTGTCACCAGATGCTCCGCTACATTCGGCTGCCGAGGGGATGGAGGAGCTCGACAGTGTCTACAGTACAGACTCTCTGAAGCAGTTTTTAGCAAATCGACCTGAAACCGGAGCCCCTCAGTGCTTTTACCCATTTGAGGTGAGAACACAAGAGGAAACCAGTTCCAAACGAAGGCTATATAATCTAGCAAACGTGTTAGGGGTCGCCCAGCCTGCAGCTCTACAAATATCTGTCAGCGAGACCCCACACTTCTTGTAGAGTGAGCTCTCAACCTGAACAGGCAAGGCACACCCTGTGGCTGATAAGCCAGGGTGATGGCATCTACTATCCAGTGGTCCATCCTCTGCTTGAAGACGGCATTCCCCTTCTGCCGGCCTTCGTGGCAGACAAAGAGCTAGTTTGAGTTCCTGAAGCTTTGAATCCTGTCAACTTAGCATCTCAATGCTCGGACGGGACAAAGCAAAGCTAGGGCTGGGTCTGCCTCCTCGGGGGGCAGCGCTTGCAGGCTCACCAACTGGCTCTGAAGGAAATAGTGGGAATCTTGGTCACATAGTCGGGCCGGGGCCTCAGGATTATATGGGAATCCACCGGTCCAAACTCTAGGCACGAATCGTCAACCGAAATGCATGCAGGTCCCCAACCCTCTTGATGGAGGCAGAGGCGTAGCAATGGGGCAGGCAAGCCAGGCAGTTGCCTGGGGCCCCTCTCGCGTTACGCTGGATGTGTTTTCTTTTTCCTCGTGATGCGTCGGCCGCCGTTTTCAAACTGGCACAGCACTTACTCGCGCATTTACTAGGCTATTTTAAAAATGAAAAGGGCTTATCCATCTGGCAGCCAAAAGCAGAAAAAAGCAAGAAAAGGAGGAAATTAGGAAACATGACAGCGGTAAGTTAAGTGATGAAGATAAGATTGACTTAATTATAATTATATGACAAACTAATTTTTTTATTGTTAATTCCAGCTTATTTTCGTTTAATTATTTGCTATATGAAATACTAGTCCAATTACTTATAGGGTTACTGGAAAACAGGTTAGCTAGGGTTGCACTTAGCATCAGCATGTATTATATAGCAATTAGCAGGTATTAATGTAGGCTGCAGTAGAATAGGTGGTACCGGGAAAGACGCGCAAATCACCGCTTGGCAAGTTTCGGTACTGAGTCTTGCTGCCAGTGGGGAGCTCACGAAACAATATAAATAAATATCATTATATTTACTAAGTTGACATTATTTTTTTTAGCTCTTCTACATTAAATTAGTTGAGTTAACATAATTAGTTGTCATCAAACAATGAACTAATAGTTAATAAACTTTAAATTAAATTAAAAAAAATTATATTTCTGCATGCAGGAGCATTACTTAAGTTCCTGTCACTCACCACCAGATTCCCCAGTCCCTTATCCTGACAGTGAAAATGGCAAGTTCAGTGTCAGATATAGTGTTACTTACTATATCAATAGATTTACTTGCATTATCCAACTCTTCTATTAAATTAGTTAAAGTAGCTAGTTGATAAACTAATAATAAATAATAAATTAAGATGCTAACCATATAGTTCTATAGGAGTATTGCTTAAGTCCCTATCACCACTGCCTCAGACAGAAGATACCCCAGTCCATATGAAGGTCTTTGAATATGGAGGACATAGTGACAGCATTTGCTGTAGCTAAGGCTCATAAGCACCATTTTAAGGTGACAATCCGTTACTGTAAATATGAAGATTGTTCAGTATCTTCAAGATTTTATTGTACAGTATTGTATCTTCTGCCATGAAGATGATTACAATTTTGTTAAAGAATAAGCACATTGTTTTAAAAAAATAAACTATTTATGTTATATTATGTGTTTTGACTACTTTTTGTATGTTGTATAAATATATATCTAGGTAACAAAGATATATTAACAAAATAATATTTTAGAAGGGCCTCATCTATTAATTTTGCCTGGGGCCCCCACTTCATCTTGGTTCACCTCTGGATGGAGGCCAATGCAAGCAGGAGTAGAGTTTTCATTTTTCATTGGAACTTCGGCTCGACTGTCTGCAAAGGCTCGAATGGGCCCTGCTGTAGTGCTATTAGCACTAGAGACAGGTCCCAAGAGGGTATAGGGGGGGGGGGGGGGTGGATGATTCAACCTTCTTGCCCCCCTAAGGAACCTGATTACCCAGTCATGCTTCCCCACCGACTTCCCTTCCACGGGGTCGTGGTTGGCAGCAATCTCAGCTACATAGACTTTGAGGGTGGAGGGAGACAGCCTTCGTTCCAACCCTTGCTGCAAGAAGGACAGCAAAACTCTGATCGGCACTTCCTGGGGGTCTTCTCTGTGAGAAGAGCACCATTCGACGAACAGGTTCCACTTCGAGGAGTAAGCATGTCTTGTAGACGGCGCTCTCGCCGAAGTGATGGTGTCAACTATCTCTTGGGGTAGGTCACCTAGAACCTCCGTGTCTCATCCAGGGAACAGACATTAAGTTTCCAGAGGTCTGGACATGGGTGCTACAAGGTGCCCTGTCTCTGAGTCAGTAGATCCTTCCTCAGAGGAATCTGCCAAGGAGGGGCTGTCACGAGGAGCATCAGCTCAGGGAACTAGGTCTGAGTGGGCCAGTATGTCGCCACAAGCAGGATCTGCTCCTCGGCCTCCCTGACCTTGCACAGTGTCTGCTTACTGGGGGAAATGCATACTTGCAAAGGCCAGCGCGTCCGTACCTAGTGTTCCCTTTGTCAGGGAGTAAAACAACTGGCAATGAGAAGTCTCTGGGGATGCAAACATGTCTACCTGTGTGAGTCTGAAACGTCTACAAATCAGCTGGACAGTCTGGGGATGGAGGTTCCACTCTCCGGGGAGCGCAGCTCATGACAGCTCGTCAGCTGCCTGGTTGAGCAAGACCGAAATGTGATTTGCACGAAATGACCTCAGATGCTTCTGACTCCAGAGGAGGAGGTGGCGGGCGAGTTGCGACATGAGACGGGAGTGTAGACCACCTTGTCAGTTGATATACGGAATGGTCACAGTGTTGTCCATATGGACCAGTACGTGCTCCCCTCGTAAGCGCCTCTTGAGACGGTTCAAGGCCAGGTGTACTGCCACCAACTCTAGGCAGTTGATGTGCCAGTGCAGTTGGGGACCAGTCCAAACCCCCGACACTGCAAGTCCGTTGAACGTGGCCCCCAGACCCTTGGCGGTGGCATCCGTGTAAACCACAGCATGACTGGAGACCTGTTCCAGGGGCACTCCTGCACGAAGAAACAAAAGGTCTGATCACGGGGTGAAGGTTTTGTGGCAGGCTGGAGTGACTCGGACCTGGAGCATGCCGCGCTGCCATGCAAACCCTGGGACTCGGCCATGGAGCCAGTGTTCAAGCGGTCTCGTATGGAGCAGCCCCAGCGGCGTGATTGCCGCCGCAGCAGCCATATGCCCCAGGAGCCTCTGAAACTGTTTCAGTGGTGCCGCCATCCTGCTCTTGTACGTATTCAAGCAGTTCAACACCGACTGAGCACGTTCCTGTCTGATTTACCAAATCCAACTCCATACCAAGAAAAGAGATCCTCTGCATCGGGGAGAGTTTTCTCTTTTCCCAGTTGACCCGAAGGCCCAACTGACTGAGGTGCGAGAGCACCAAATCCCTGTGTTTACATAACTGATCCTGAGAATGAGCCAGTATGAGCCAGTCGTCGAGGTAGTTGAGAATGCGCACGCCCTGGAGCGCAACCGACCGCTCCACCGGGGGGACCACCGTATACCCCCTAGCTGCACCACCGAGGTTAGTGAGGGAGGAGGAGTTAGCAGGTCGGTTTCTGGAAGTAAAAGGTGCCGTTCACGACCTGTAAGCTCCTCATGCACTTCCAAGAGAGAGGCACCCGGGGCAGGGCGCTGAGAACCAGCACAAGTTACCCCAAGAAACCAGTCGTCCAACCTCTAGGGTTCGGGACAGTGTGGAGGTCTCCACTCGAGCCCTACTCTTTCCCGGCGTAGGAAAGCATAGCCGCCATTTCCAGATCCGACTCATGCATTGCTACCGCCGGAGTAGCATTGCAGCCGAATCTTCCTCTCCAGAAGCTCCCGCCCACTCTCCGATGCAGAGATTGACATCCGGTCGTTGGGAGGAGCGCCAAGGATACTGCTGGTACACTCCATGTAGAGGGCCCAGCACGTTCCATTGGCAACTCAACTGGTTGCGGAGCGCAAGAGGAGCGATGGTCCCTTGAGGGTTTTCAACCACTCTAATCCTCAGACGAGAACTAGATCGAGACGGAAGCAACAGAGCTCCGCCCCTTTGTCGAGGTAACGGAGCCTGGCCGCAACTGCGAGATGAGCATCCACAATGAGAAGATGACTCATCCACGAACGCCCCCTCAGCGTGTTTACTGCCCAGGCACGTGAGGCAGTGATCGCGAACATCACTCAGCGCCAGGCAACGACCGCATCCAGAAACGCACGGGTGACATGTTGTCTGAAGCAAGACCCAACTCGTCTTTACAAAGACGTAACGTCAAGTTTGCCAGATGCAACGTTGTCTTTAAAAAGACGCACCCATGAATGCTCTTTTAGGGAAAAAGTTTTTTTAGCGTGTTGAAACCCACAGGGGAGATGGTCACCTGCAACACAAACAGGGGGTAGTGCAGCCTGATGTGTGCAGTCCACTCAACACGGGAAGAACCACCACCGCTGTAGGGCCGTACCACCAGCACGAGAGTCTTCCGAAGAGCGTGCTCAACTCGTTGAATTCACTCGTCAGCAGAAATCAGGAGCGAAAAGCTGAATATGCGATGCACCTGCTGCCTACTTATACTCACGCTGTGATCAGCGGCAGCTGGATGCAATAATCACATGCCAATGTGCATTGGCTCATTTAGTTTACACTCGAAGTGGATTGGTCTCTCTAAGCGAGATCCCAATTCGTCGGTCATCCGACGTGACATCGAGAGTGACCGACTGATAGGGAACCACCGCACTGCACTCTAAATTGGAGACAGGCTAATCCTAATAATCTACGGCCTGTCCCTATATCCTATACTACTTTACTCTCTATTCCTATTGGCCTCTGGAACTGTCAGTCTGCTGTAAACAAAGTATAATTTATAACCAGAGGTGGAAAGTAATTAATTACATTTACTCGCATTTCTGTAGTTGAGTAGCATTTTTGTGTACTTCTACTTTTTTAAGTAACTTTTAAAATCTGTAATTTTACTTTTACTCAAGTATATTTTGTTTAAAGTATTGTACTTTTTTAAAACACATTCATTACTGAGTAAAAAAAAAAAAAAGCTCCCTGGAAAATAAAGCTCTACTGCAGCTAATAATAGGCAGAAGAACAAACTGGCGCTAAAATCCCAAGAAAGATGCAGTCGGACAAGACAGGCATTATGGTGCAGACCCAGCTGAAAACCAAACCCCGTCGTATTATGCTGAAGTTGAACTTGAAGGAAATGAAGTGAACCCCTGGCCATATATTCATGCTCTATTATGCAGTGTAAGCTGTCTTTGCCTAGGGAGACCAAACTAACAGCTTATAATATATCAACATGTAGATGTAAAGTAAATATTTGCATCGTTGCATTGGTGGTTAAAATTAAGCTTTAACAGTTTAGCAAAAGGGTCTTTAATTAGACAAATTAGACAAAAAGACAGTGGTGCAGGGTGTGCTATATATATCATCTGCGATAATATCGTAATTGTTGTTTTAAGGATGGGCGGATTGATATTATCAGTATTTTGACAAAAACCTAACAAAAACACTCCTACAGAGTGCCATGAAGTATAGTAGATTAGACTAGTGCGTGCGCGAGCATTTAGAATGCGCTCTTTCACTGCTTGATTCAGTCTGTTAAAATGCATTGAGAATGATCATAAAATTCAAGATATAGAGGCATAAAATGTATATATTTATATAATTTCATATAGTAAATCAATAGTAAATTTATCAAAAAATCTGCATGATTAAATATATATATATATATTTTTTTTTGCAACACGTTCAATATAAATAAATTATTAGAAGACTTGTTTTATGTAATTAACACCAAAATTGCCTGTTTTTGGTCTATCATTCAACAACAAAAATAATTCCAAACACAGCCACCATACACAGTTTTACGTCTCTGAGCGCATGATGATGATTTGTTCCTGGATGAATCAACCATTTAATTGATTCGGTTCAATCATAATTACTCACTTATTAACAGTGACTTGGTGACACCTACTGGCGGTTTTAATTTGTTTGAGATTTATAGGCCTATCCCAGGGCTGTCAAACTCAGTTCCTGAAGGGCCGCAGCCCTGCAGAGTTTAGTTCCAATCCTGCTCCAACACACATACCATGTAGTTTTCAAATAAGCCTAAATTAGTAGATTAGCTGGATCAGATGTGTTTAATTAGGGTTATATCGACACTGTGTATGGATGTAGCCCTCCGAGAACTGAGTTTGACATCCTTGGCCTATCTAATTTTTTCGTCCCTCCCACTGTAAAAATTTAACTAAGTAATTTTTAATCTGAGTACATTTTAAATGAGTTACTTTTTACTTTTACTTGAGTAGATTTTTAGACTGGTACTTTTACTTAAATAAAATTTAATTGATGTAATGGTACTTTTCCTTGAGTAGAATATTTTCGTACTCTTTCCACCTCTGTTTATTTCTTCTATTGCTACTCATTCCGGTCTTAATCTCATGGCCCTAACTGAGACTTGGATCAAACCTGAGGACACTGCCACTCTTGCAGCACGCTCCACTAATTTCACTTGTTCACACACCCCTCACACGATTGGTCTACTTATCTCAAATTATTGTAAATTTGATCTCCTACCATCTCTTCCAGGCAACAGTTCATTTGAATCACATGCATTTACCATTAAAATCCACTTTGTAGTTGTTTATCGTCCCCTAGATCAACTGGTTAACTCCTTGGAGGAGTTGGATGTGTTACTATCAAACTTTCCTGAGGACGGTACTCCTCTGGTACTGCTCGGTGACTTCAACATCCACCTAGAAAAACCCCAAGCTGCTGACTTCAACACTCTGCTCCAGTGGTGGACTGACCATTTTCCCGGTGAGCCGCTGTACAATGTGGGCCTACTCATTGCGTAAATATATGCAAAGAAATAATTATATTAAATGGACATAGATTATATCTGTCCATAGCGGGTGTGTCTCAGTTGTCCTTAAAAGTGAAGCTGCAGGCTCTTTTATCGCCCCCTGGTGGCTGGCTGCAGTACAAGTCATATACACTGCCCTCTCCATGTAAACGAATGGGACTTCAGTCAAAATAATATATTTAATTACACTTCCAATAAAATATTACAAAATATGGTTTTGGTTGTTTAAGGTAGTTGTTATCACACTGATATATGTTTAATTGTTTGTTTTTGTGATAAGTTTGATTTGAGCTAGTAATTTGATTCTATAAAAACGGGGCTTGTTTTTTTGGCTGATTGGGTCTGCGGGAGTTTGATTCCGCAGCTCCACCTCACGACACTACTGCGCAGACTCAGGCTTCAAACGAATCTCTACTGCACAGACTGGCTCCAAACGAATCTCTACAGCGCAGACTCTATCTCCAAACGGATCTCTACTGCGCAGACTCTGGCTCCAAACAAATCTCTACTGCGCAGACTCTATCTCCAAATTAATCTCTACTGCGCAGACTCTATCTCCAAACGAATCTCTACTGCACAGACTCTGGCTCCAAACTAATGTTCACGCTAGTTTGTTTTCTTTATTTGTCAAAAGTACAAAGTTTTGTTGTTATTATGAGTGTATAGAAATAAAAGTAAACCCCTTACAGATTCGAATGATGTATTGCTCTTATCTGTACGGTCAAAAATGACAGAGTAATTGAAGCTCTTTTCAGAATTATCAGGTAAATCTGCCACAAAACGGGCTGCGGCAGGCTTTGAACCTAGAGCTTTAATCGTAAAGGAACAACCATATCTAAAGTGCTATAAAAGAGATAGTCCATAGTTTCTGTTGTGGTTGAAGTCTTGGATGAAGATAGTCGAGTTGAAGGATGTTTTAAGAATAAAAAGGTTTTTATTGAAGAATTGTCTTCAGCTCAAACAATACTGATTGCCTCACACATTTGAAGTGTTCTGCTAGCAGATCATATGAAAAACAGCAATGCCGTTCTGTCTGCAGATCTCTGCAGAACATGTGAAACATCCAATGTGAGACATTCATAAAAACAGACAAATAATTCATTTGAACATATTCAACATAAACATGAGTATTAAATGATTAACAAAAACTCATTAACGTTTAAACAATACAGTTAGTACAAAAACAGTTGATAATTGTGATTGTTGTCCTTTAATATAGACGGACCTAACATTATATTTCCTATATGTGTATGTGTAAAAAATGCATCTTCGTTGTCTTCAGCTCACTAGCTTTGCGCTAGGTAGAGAGCCTGGCCGTAGGCTAGGTTACTAGCACCCAGTGGTTGTTGTCTGGCCGTGTTATTCCTTCTCGCAGTCTTATTACACTGAACAGCTCTCCTCTTCCCAGTTTTCGGATGAGTCTAATTCTTCCCGCAAGGGGGTCATTTCTTCTACCCTTACTGCCATTACTTTAGTCATTCCAGTTTCAATTACACATTGTGTCAAACCCCTTATACATGGTATACAACAACACCCACACAGACCCAGCACTGCTACTGCCACCATAATGGCCGTGAATATTGAGGTCAGCAACCCACTCCATTTTCCAAACCATTTTTCCATAATAGTAGTGAGTGGATTGTCTATTCCTGAGTTCTCAGCCCATTCTTTAGACAGTGATTCTAGCCCTTCTAGTGCCCTGGTGATACTACCATCTGGGGCAGTGTTATTTGGGATAAAGGTACAACAGGTTGAACCTATGATTCTACACACCCCTCCTTTCTCAGCCAAAAGCATTTCTAACGCTATTCTATTTTGTACAGTCATTAGTGAAGTTTTGTCTAATTGCTCATGAAGCCCTCTTACAGCTTGGGTGGTGTAGTTTACGAACCTTTGTTGATTGTAATAGAGGTAGTTGATCCAGTCCACATTCTTATTGATAGTTGACCACCAAAAAATAAGTGATTCAAATCCTGCCGCTATTTGGTCCCTGCCTTTAAACTCATCTGGTACGCCTCTAGGTACTCCTATGCTATCAATCCATACTCTATTATCAAATGATCCCCCTGGAGATGTTACTGCACGTTTTGTCCTACTTAACTGTTTAACTCTTCCTTTATGTCCCCTGCTACGCCTTTTATTATTTTGAACGGCATTACCATATTTATAGGTGTGCACTGTCCCTTCCAAACACCTTGTAGGTTCCTTCTTATTTTCAGGTCACCGCATAACCACCACATATCTGCTCGTGTTAGATTGGGATTTACCAATATTCCTACCTCTGTCTCATTTTCCTTTATTGTTCTACTACACCACCCTGGCCCAAATATTTTCCTATCTATGTGTAGCGCCCTCACCGCCTGATGAGGGGAGATGTGAATAGTTTATAAAACAGGACACGGAGCTGCTGCTTCACCATCAGAGTCTCTGTATTTTCTGAACATTAAAAGCATTGCAACACATTTTATCAAGTTGTTTTCCACCTCAACATAGCTGAAACATGAGTGACATGAGTGTTTAAACTACATGAAATATATTTTTAACTGACATGTTCATGGAAATTTCCTTTAAAATGTTCTTTCAAACATGAACAGTACAGGTATTCAAACACTTTATACACCCTTTTTACCCATTTAGAAAAGTGTTTCTTTTAGGTTTCAGAGAACTCATAACAGTTGAATTTAGACAAATAATCATTATATAGATGCATTTTATATACTCACATAATGTTAACATGACTTAATGAACTGTTACAATCAATTTGATGTACACATTTTAACTGATAAACTCTTCGGGATGCCATCTGCATTTTTTAAATACAGGAAAGTATATGCAACTTAAACTATTCAACTTTTAGGACACACATTTGTAACTGAAACCGTTTTTTCTGTCATTTATCACAAATGTTATATCTGTATTTCGCTCAAATACATTACATTGCAGTCATTGACTTCGAGAACACGTTGTCTCCATCATTAGCATGGAGTGTGTGATTAGCACACGCTGAATTCGATACAAACTTTTGAATATCCAAAAACACCAACGTATTGATCCTTTAAAGGATAACATATGCATTTCTCATAACGTCTACACATTAAGAAGGCATTCTATTGACATTTTCTAGGACTTTCTACCTGATGAGGGGAGATGTGAATAGTTAATAAAACAGGACACGGAGCTGCTGCTTCACCATCAGAGTCTCTGTATTTTCTGAGCAGCGCGCACCCTCCCCAAACAGGTGAACACTCCCCAGGGAAAACCAATCAAGCAATCAGTGAATCATTCAAGGCTGAGCAGGGAACATTAATCGTCACAGATAAAACCCTATAAAGTGCATTCAAAAGATACATTCACTTGTTTTAAGTTCAGTGTTACTCTAACTTAATTGAGTTATTTATTATTATTTTCCCTTTTTTTCAAATCACCACACTCTCCCCTTCAAAAATAAATGTCGTCCCGACATTACACCGTTTTACTTCACAGTTGATGTTGTGTTATTCATATGTTCTAAGTTCTAAGTGTATGTACTGTGTTTTACTGCATCTACAGTTCGTCAAAAGGTCTATTTTGGAAAGTGCATAGTCTCTTGTCTTCCTTATGGACACTTCCTTTTTACTCATTCTCTTCAGTATGCATATAAGTCTTTATATGTGTATAAATATACTGGCTGATATGGCGGTACTGAGGGAGCCCATTGGGTCAAGTTCTGCATCCCATATTGAATAGGCTGAAACGTTCCTGGGTTTAAATGCTCTACCCCATAGCATGCCGGAGTACCAAGGTAGTCATAGGTAAACGTCTTTGGTGGTCTCCTCTCTCTCCTAGGCCATCTGCACCACTGTTCTCCTTCATCATTAACTTCACTCGGGGGCACATGTCCATCTGCTACAACATCAGCTGCAGGTTGTTCCTCTACCCTCACACCTTCTTGCTCATTTCTTTCCTTCTCCACTTCGTAAGGCTGGACAAGTGGTAAATGTGTTGCCTCTAGTCCTTCATTTCTCTCCACAGGTTGCTGATGCTGGACGGCAGGTAAGTTTACATTTTCCAATTCACTGTTTCCTCCCACAGGTTGCTGATGCTGGACTACAGGTAGGTTTTCATTTTCCATTTCACCGTTTTCTCCCACAGGTTGCTGATGCTGGACCACAGGTAAGTAATAGTAGCCACGTTCTTCATCTTCTTCCTCTGAGCTAGGATCATGCCTTTCCATGGAGGTTGGCCCCCCTGTTTTCCTCTTCACCCTTGGCTGTGGTTGGAGTTCCAATTCCAGTGGTAGGTAATCACATGGTAGCAGGAGATTCCGGTGTAGAACCCTTGATCTCCCTTTACCTCGTTCTGGTTTCACTTCATAGACAGGGCCTTCTTCTCCCACCCGGCGAACAACTGTGTGTATCGCGTCCTCCCAATGATTCCGCAGCTTCCCTGTGCCTCCTCTAGGTGTGAGGTTCCTCACCAGAACACGATCTCCTGGGTTCAACACAGAGCTCCTTACTTTTCCTTCATGGTTCCTTTTGTTTCTTTCAGCCACCTTTTTGCTGTTATCTTTGGCAATCTCATATGCTTCCCGCATTTCTTGATTCCATCTCTTTACATATTCCTTGTGGTCCCCAGTCCCTCCCTCTGGTGCCAATCCAAAAAGCAAGTCTACAGGTAGTCTTGGTGAACGCCCAAACAGAAGATAGAATGGCGAAAATCCAGTTACCTCACATCGTGTACTGTTGTAGGCGAAGGTAAGTTTGTTCAACGATTCCTTCCAGTTAGACTTCTGTGTTTCCGTCAAGGTCTTTAACATCTGGAGCAACGTCCGATTGAAACGTTCCACCTGCCCGTTTCCTTGCGGGTGGTATGGTGTTGTTCGCGATCCTACCATTCCACAATTCTTTTTTAACTGAGAAAGCAACTGATTTTCGAACTCGGCTCCCTGGTCATGATGAATCCTTTTGGGAAATCCGAATTTCAGTGCATAGTCATTGAAGATTCGTTCAGCAACGGTTTTGGCAGATTTCGATGTGGTGGCGTAAGCTTGTACAAACCTCGTGAAGTGATCAACTATCACCAGGATATATTCATACCCTCCTTTGCTCTTGTCGAGGTGCAAAAAGTCAATAGAAACGAGCTCAAATGGGTGGGTGGTGACAATATTCATAAGTGGTGCTCTAGTTTCTTTACTTGGCTTCTTCTGTTTCAAACAGGTACAACACTTGGTCACAAAATATTCAATTTCCCCCTGCATTTTTGGCCAGAAGAACCTGTCTCCCACTAAGGACAATGGTCTTTTCCACACCTTGATGCCCCATTTTACTATGTAACTCCTGCAAGACACGTTGTTTGTATCTTTCTGGCAGCACAAGCTGAGTTCGGGTAGCTGTCTTCCTGCGAAGGACTCCGTCCTCTCCTAATGAAAGCTTGTCCCAGTGGCGCAGCAAGCTCTTACTCTGTGTACTTAAAGTTTTCAGTAGGTGTTTGGAGGGTTTTTCACCAGCCAACTTACATTGTACTACTGGTCCAATGTAGGGGTCTTCTCTCTGTGCCTGTCGTATCTCATCAGTAGAGTAGGTCTCACTTGACTCTGCATTCTCTGTTGGGTTATGGAGTGAGGTCATGGCTGTCCATGACATGGTCAGATCTTGCGCTTCTATTGCCTGCACGGTTGCCTCAACACAATCAGACGTGAGTTCCTCCGTACACCGCTCCATCATTGTTTCGATGTCCAATGGCATACGGGATAAACTGTCCGCATCAATGTTGTCTTTTCCAGGGCGGTTTTTAATTGTGAAGTGGAAGTCCGCGAGCTCTGCCACCCATCTGCATCCAGTCGCGTTGAGTTTGGCACTAGTTAGTACATAGGTTAGCGGGTTATTGTCGCTATATACAGTGAAGGTGGGTGCGTAATACAGGTAATCGCGAAACTTCTCTGTGACCGACCACTTCAACGCTAGAAACTCCAATTTCCCTGAATGAAGATGGTAATTTCGTTCAGCGGCTGTCAGTGTGCGCGATCCATATGCAATGACTCTCAGTTTCCCCTCTTGCCTTTGGTACAGAACAGCACCAAGTCCCAGGTTTGAGGCATCCATGTGGAGTATGAACGTCTTTGAAAAATCAGGAAATCCCAGGATTGGAGGTTCTGCCAAGCTGACTATTAATTTCTCCAACCTCTGCTGATGATGTTCCAACCATAGAATGGGCTTCTGAGAAGGTACTCCTCTTTTTTTGCTCTTTATCCATTTACTTGCAGCTACCTTACGTCCCTCTTCCTTAGTCTCAGCTGTTCCTTTCAGCAAGTCGTAGAGAGGTCCCGCAATCTTGGAGAAGTCTTGAATATACTGCCTATAATAACTCAACAGGCTGAGTACAGCTCTCAGCTGTCCCACCATGCTGGGTCTTTTCTCTTTCAGGGCCCTTACGGCTGCAGTGTCCGCAGGATCCATTTTACTGCCCTCCGTGGACACAATCCTTCCCAAATAACGTACTTCCCGTTTAAACACCTCACATTTGCTAGGCTTGAGTTTAATTTCATAATGCCTCAGATGCTGTAGAACTTTTCGCACATCTTTGACATGGTCTTCGAAGGATTTACTGAACACTAGTGTGTCGTCAAGGTAGGGGACACAGCAGTTGTCTCTGAGATCTTCCAAGCACTCTTCCATGCAGCGTTGGAAAGCTGCGGGAGCGTTCATTAGACCAAAGGGATACGGATCCACTCGTAGAGTCCCCATGGTGTCACGAAAGCCGTCATGGGTCTACCCTCTTTGGCCATGAAACCCTGGTGATATGCTTTCCCTTGGTCGAGTAACGAGAACCAGGTGTTTCCTCCAAGACTGTCCATGATGTCTTGAACGCGTGGAATGGGTTGTCTGTCAGGATTTGTCTTCTGATTCAATTCCCGGTAGTCGATACACAACCGTAAACTACCATCCTTTTTCCGGACACAAACTACAGGTGAGGAATACGGTGAGTTTGACTTCTGAACCCATCCCTGGGCAATGAGATCGTGTAGGTAGTCTTTCATCTCTTCGTACAGGGGGCGAGGTACTGACTGGTAAGTACGGGTGACGGGGGTAGTGTCTTTCAGCGAGATGTTCAACTGCAATCCTTCTATACAGCCAATGTCGTTATCGGATCTTGAAAAAGAAGCTGCTTCCTCTCTCAACATCTGCTGTACCATTTGTTTTCTTGACTCACTGAGATGGCTTAAGTCTAATGGTGGGTCCCATGTTGACTCAGGGTTCTGGGTAATTCCATTTGTGATTTGACTGATGCTTACAGACTTAGAGCGGGGTGTTTCAAGAGCAGCGGCTGGGTACACAGCCTGTACTGGATGCACCGTACCAATAATCGTCTTGCCATTCAACATTATGTCATGGTCGGTAGGGTTTTGAACGGTGACAATGACATGTGGTGAGGTCTGTCGTCGCAACTTCACAAGGGTTTCACAGAACTCCAATCCCTCAGGCCAGGTAGGATTCACATCAGGTTCAAAGAGTAGCACCCTTTCTTCCTTTGGTGCCGATGTCTGTACTCTACATTCAACTTGAACAGAGGTGTGTTTAGGCACATAGACTTTTTCCTTTGTGGTTTTGAGGATGTACTCACATGATGTTTCTTCTTGTACTCTCTCGATGAATGCTCTTATCTTATCTCCTTCCAAGTTGGGGATGGCATTCACCAATGTCTCACTGTTGTGTGGCTGAGTGAATCCGTTCCTGTTGGCTACCTGCTCAATCACATTGTACCCGATGATGGGGTGACACAGATGTCCGCCTCTCATCACTAACATAGGTATGATGAGTTCCCTGTCCTTTCTTTCATCAGGTGCAAATCCAAAAGTGACTTCCATCCATCCAATGAATGGTATATTCTGACCATTTGCAGCGACAAGGCGGAGTTCTTCGGGTGCATCGATTGCTTCTGAAACATCCCTTAATCGTACATTCGGCAAGTTATCATTTTTCCATACCTCACCAACAATACACACTTGGGAGCCGGTGTCCCATAATGCTTCTACAAGCAACCCTTGAAGATAGCATTGCACAAGACACTGTTTTCCAACCAGCGCAGCAGGTTTGTTTGACTGCCGTGTTGTGGTAGCTGAGGTAGGGTTCACACTTATTTTTGAATACAATCTACACTGTCTCCTATGATCTGCCCAGTGATCTGCTTGACATGCTTTTGAGCAGTATAACATCTGCTTACAATTTGCACAGTTTCTCAACAGTAGGTCAGAACGGATGATGCCACAATATGTACAGCGTTTAGGGGACTCTTCTTCAGCACCGGTCACTGCCTGTCCTGCGGTCGTGACCCAGCCTCGTTTAAAGAGCCCTCCCGATGTGTCATGGGTATCTGTGCTCGACAGCCAGCTGAGAAATGGTCACTACCACCGCACTTGTAGCAGTGAGTACAGTAGACATCTAGTCCACTTTGTTGACATGCAAAGCATTTCCTTACTCGACTTGGAGGGAGCTGATAACGTTGCACTGGGAACCATTGTGGTCGCTGAACTGTCACTCTCCGCTGGTAGTCCGGTTGCCAGTAACCTGGAGGTGGATACTGAACCTGTGATGAAGACGTATTAGCGACATCTGTCACTGGAGGAGGACACAAAGTAGACATGACTTGTGGTTGTTTAATTGACTCTCGGATTTGAGAAACTTCTGCACTGAGGTCTTTTAACAGGGCCATGCCTAAACGCATTTCTCTCAGCTCAGTTAGAATGTCAAGTTCAGTCTTTTCTGAATTTTTCTGACACATTGGTTTTCCTTTTTTCTCGATAACAGTGTCACTGGACTGAACGGCATGAACTTTAGGGGCACATGACTGGACAAGTACAGAGTCTCTGTATTTTCTGAGCAGCGCGCCCCCTCCCCAAACAGGTGAACACTCCCCAGGGAAAACCAATCAAGCAATCAGTGAATCATTCAAGGCTGAGCAGGGAACATTAATCGTCACAGATAAAACCCTATAAAGTGCATTCAAAAGATACATTCACTTGTTTTAAGTTCAGTGTTACTCTAACTTAATTGAGTTATTTATTATTATTTTCCCTTTTTTTCAAATCACCACATATGCTTCCTTCGGTTCTTTCATAGCAAGTGTAATTATTTTTATAGCCACTACGTTAGGAGGCATTGATAGTTTTAGTGCGGGGTATCTGATTTAATCCGCCTCACACCCTGTTACATTTTCCTGACTAAATAATTTGACAAGGCATGTTTGACTTTTTCCCATTGCTGGCATTGTGGCCAAATTTGGTCGTGCATCTGCACAGAAATAACAACCTTGTGCCTTGGTTGTTCTTGCCGTATATTTTACCCATTCCAGCCACTCATTTCTATCTCCATACCCTGTTTCTATTGCGAATGTATCTTCTATTGTTACCTGGCCTAGTTCTTTTACTATTACCTTTCTCTCTTCCAACGCTCCTGGTCTTATCAATGGAGTTGCCGCGGTGATTCCTGTCTGGCTGACTATTATCCTTATTAGTCCCATTGGGTCTGTCCCAGTCACATCTACTCCTATTGTTACCCATATATCCATCTTATTATGAGGACTTATTGTTATTAGCAGGGGATTCATATTTTCTTTTGTTACTCCATGACCCCTGAATATTTTTATTTTATTGGTTATGATATTTCTATTGGTTATCTTGTAATTTGGTTTGGTGCTCCAATTCACATCATGCCATGTGTGACACCAGGGTCCCGTAGGAGTGCGAATGGTCGAAGGCCATACACACCCATACACGTCATACCCCCTCCATGCTCTCTTGTTTCCACCACAGTTAACTATGTCACATAGATCAATTTGTACTGTCTTTTCCTTGTTTTCTACAGCTGTTATTGTCACAGCCGCTTGTCCCACTATCCCCTTAAGTTCCATCAGTCCTATCACTATCAACCACCAAATCCTCATTTGGACGAGTATAAACCTTTACACGTATGGTTGATTCTCCAAATATTTTGTTAACTAATGTCTCTACTTTGGACCTCTCTAATCTGTCCAATCCACATCCTATCTTTGGGATAGCTAAAGTGGTTATGTTTTGCTCTAGACAGATCCTTCTGGCATTTCTTAAGCTCTGTTCCAAATTGTCGTAAGTGGGTCTGTCACTCGCTTTTTCTTTGTTAATTAGGTGTATTATCCTTCTTACTTTCTTTTCTACATATGCACACTCTCCCACCCCCTTTTGTTGTTCCACTAATTCTTCTACCCCGTATCTGTTTCTAAATTCTAAGGCTATTCCTGCCCCTGGGGCACAGTCTTTACTTATGCAGCGACCCAATGCTTCTTCCATAGGGCTTTCAAACAGTTTCTTAGCTTCGTGTTTTATTACCGCGCTGGTAATTTTTTCGTGTTTATTTTAAGGCAGTGTGAAATGTGGTACCAGAAGTCCGATCCCTGATTGATGTGGGAGTGGCAGATGTCACCTCATACGGTCCTTCGCATCTGGGCTCATCCCACTTCCTTCGATACACTTTTATGTAGACCAGATCCTCCACTGCTATCGGTCCACTTCTGTTTGATTCTTCTGGAGTTTCTCTTGGTCGGTATTCAGTCTGAAAAATACTTGCATGAATTTTGGTTAGGTTTGTCACATATTTATCTAATTCACTTTTCAATTTGTCTATGTCTTCTATTTCTACCGTTTCTCTGTCTCCTCTTGGCATTCTTCTCCCCGTAACCATTTCGTGAGGTGTCAATTTAGTTCCGCGGTTTGTACTTCCCCTTATCGCCATTAGGGCAATTGGTAGCGCTGTTACCCAATTCAGGCCTGTTTGTGCACAGATTTTGGAAAGCTTTCCTTTTAGTGTTTGATTCATTCGTTCGACTCTGCCTTGAGACTGAGAATGATAGACTGACCCTTTCTTCTTGTACTCTCTCGATGAATGCTCTTATCTTATCTCCTTCCAAGTTGGGGATGGCATTCACCAATGTCTCACTGTTGTGTGGCTGAGTGAATCCGTTCCTGTTGGCTACCTGCTCAATCACATTGTACCCGATGATGGGGTGACACAGATGTCCGCCTCTCATCACTAACATAGGTATGATGAGTTCCCTGTCCTTTCTTTCATCAGGTGCAAATCCAAAAGTGACTTCCATCCATCCAATGAATGGTATATTCTGACCATTTGCAGCGACAAGGCGGAGTTCTTCGGGTGCATCGATTGCTTCTGAAACATCCCTTAATCGTACATTCGGCAAGTTATCATTTTTCCACACCTCACCAACAATACACACTTGGGAGCCGGTGTCCCATAATGCTTCTACAAGCAACCCTTGAAGATAGCATTGCACAAGACACTGTTTTCCAACCAGCGCAGCAGGTTTGTTTGACTGCCGTGTTGTGGTAGCTGAGGTAGGGTTCACACTTATTTTTGAATACAATCTACACTCACTCTCCTATGATCTGCCCAGTGATCTGCTTGACATGCTTTTGAGCAGTATAACATCTGCTTACAATTTGCACAGTTTCTCAACAGTAGGTCAGAACGGATGATGCCACAATATGTACAGCGTTTAGGGACTCTTCTTCAGCACCGGTCACTGCCTGTCCTGCGGTCGTGACCCAGCCTCGTTTAAAGAGCCCTCCCGATGTGTCATGGGTATCTGTGCTCGACAGCCAGCTGAGAAATGGTCACTACCACCGCACTTGTAGCAGTGAGTACAGTAGACATCTAGTCCACTTTGTTGACATGCAAAGCATTTCCTTACTCGACTTGGAGGGAGCTGATAACGTTGCACTGGGAACCATTGTGGTCGCTGAACTGTCACTCTCCGCTGGTAGTCCGGTTGCCAGTAACCTGGAGGTGGATACTGAACCTGTGATGAAGACGTATTAGCGACATCTGTCACTGGAGGCGGACACAAAGTAGACATGACTTGTGGTTGTTTAATTGACTCTCGGATTTGAGAAACTTCTGCACTGAGGTCTTTTAACAGGGCCATGCCTAAACGCATTTCTCTCAGCTCAGTTAGAATGTCAAGTTCAGTCTTTTCTGAATTTTTCTGACACATTGGTTTTCCTTTTTTCTCGATAACAGTGTCACTGGACTGAACGGCATGAACTTTAGGGGCACATGACTGGACAAGTACAGAGTCTCTGTATTTTCTGAGCAGCGCGCCCCCTCCCCAAACAGGTGAACACTCCCCAGGGAAAACCAATCAAGCAATCAGTGAATCATTCAAGGCTGAGCAGGGAACATTAATCGTCACAGATAAAACCCTATAAAGTGCATTCAAAAGATACATTCACTTGTTTTAAGTTCAGTGTTACTCTAACTTAATTGAGTTATTTATTATTATTTTCCCTTTTTTTCAAATCACCACATATGCTTCCTTCGGTTCTTTCATAGCAAGTGTAATTATTTTTATAGGCCACTACGTTAGGAGGCATTGATAGTTTTAGTGCGGGGTATCTGATTTAATCCGCCTCACACCCTGTTACATTTTCCTGACTAAATAATTTGACAAGGCATGTTTGACTTTTTCCCATTGCTGGCATTGTGGCCAAATTTGGTCGTGCATCTGCACAGAAATAACAACCTTGTGCCTTGGTTGTTCTTGCCGTATATTTTACCCATTCCAGCCACTCATTTCTATCTCCATACCCTGTTTCTATTGCGAATGTATCTTCTATTGTTACCTGGCCTAGTTCTTTTACTATTACCTTTCTCTCTTCCAACGCTCCTGGTCTTATCAATGGAGTTGCCGCGGTGATTCCTGTCTGGCTGACTATTATCCTTATTAGTCCCATTGGGTCTGTCCCAGTCACATCTACTCCTATTGTTACCCATATATCCATCTTATTATGAGGACTTATTGTTATTAGCAGGGGATTCATATTTTCTTTTGTTACTCCATGACCCCTGAATATTTTTATTTTATTGGTTATGATATTTCTATTGGTTATCTTGTAATTTGGTTTGGTGCTCCAATTCACATCATGCCATGTGTGACACCAGGGTCCCGTAGGAGTGCGAATGGTCGAAGGCCATACACACCCATACACGTCATACCCCCTCCATGCTCTCTTGTTTCCACCACAGTTAACTATGTCACATAGATCAATTTGTACTGTCTTTTCCTTGTTTTCTACAGCTGTTATTGTCACAGCCGCTTGTCCCACTATCCCCTTAAGTTCCATCAGTCCTATCACTATCAACCACCACATCCTCATTTGGACGAGTATAAACCTTTACACGTATGGTTGATTCTCCAAATATTTTGTTAACTAATGTCTCTACTTTGGACCTCTCTAATCTGTCCAATCCACATCCTATCTTTGGGATAGCTAAAGTGGTTATGTTTTGCTCTAGACAGATCCTTCTGGCATTTCTTAAGCTCTGTTCCAAATTGTCGTAAGTGGGTCTGTCACTCGCTTTTTCTTTGTTAATTAGGTGTATTATCCTTCTTACTTTCTTTTCTACATATGCACACTCTCCCACCCCCTTTTGTTGTTCCACTAATTCTTCTACCCCGTATCTGTTTCTAAATTCTAAGGCTATTCCTGCCCCTGGGGCACAGTCTTTACTTATGCAGCGACCCAATGCTTCTTCCATAGGGCTTTCAAACAGTTTCTTAGCTTCGTGTTTTATTACCGCGCTGGTAATTTTTTCGTGTTTATTTTAAGGCAGTGTGAAATGTGGTACCAGAAGTCCGATCCCTGATTGATGTGGGAGTGGCAGATGTCACCTCATACGGTCCTTCGCATCTGGGCTCATCCCACTTCCTTCGATACACTTTTATGTAGACCAGATCCTCCACTGCTATCGGTCCACTTCTGTTTGATTCTTCTGGAGTTTCTCTTGGTCGGTATTCAGTCTGAAAAATACTTGCATGAATTTTGGTTAGGTTTGTCACATATTTATCTAATTCACTTTTCAATTTGTCTATGTCTTCTATTTCTACCGTTTCTCTGTCTCCTCTTGGCATTCTTCTCCCCGTAACCATTTCGTGAGGTGTCAATTTAGTTCCGCGGTTTGTACTTCCCCTTATCGCCATTAGGGCAATTGGTAGCGCTGTTACCCAATTCAGGCCTGTTTGTGCACAGATTTTGGAAAGCTTTCCTTTTAGTGTTTGATTCATTCGTTCGACTCTGCCTTGAGACTGAGAATGATAGACTGACCCATACTTAATTGTTATGTGTAGTTTCTCACACATTTTCTTAACTACGTTTGCCACAAATCCTGGTCCATTATCGTACTGTAATATACTTGGCACTCCAAACCGTGGTATTATTTCTTTGGAAAGTGCCTGTGCCACCGCTTCTCCACTTTGCTTGCCAACTGGGAATGCTTCTACCCATCTGGAAAACCTATCCACTACCACTTGTCACGGGACCCCATCGGAGCCCGAGGAAAAACCGAGATCTGGGTCCAAGTGCAGATAAGGTCATTTTAATAATAAAATCAAAAGCCAACAGGCAAAAAGAGTGGTGAGTGGTGATGATAATTGAGTCCAGGAGGAAGGGAGACGGTGACCTCTGGTGGAGAGAGGGAGGACGCCGGGCCTGTTCACCTGACACTACCGCCCCCTTAAAGGAACGGCTTCCAGACGTTCCCTAGCGTCCGACAAGGGGAACTGCAGAGCGGGGACAGAGTCGGGGGAGGGATGGGGGGCAGGCCCATGTAGTGGAAGAGGGCCTGGAGACAGGGGCCGCCACTGGTACCAGGGTGGGACTGGCGGGGCATGAGGCCAGGGCGGGGCTGACTCTGTGGGCTCCCAGACCGAAGCGGACTGCGTGGGCTCCAGGAACTGAGCGGGCTCTGGAGCGGACTGTGTGGGCTCGAATCAGGAATGAGACACCCCAAATGGCAACGTAGTGCTGGTGTCCTGAGCGCACAAAAACCGAATGCAATCGGTGACAAGAACACAGTGAGAAATACCAATACGAACACATGTGAGTGCGGGTAATCTAGCCAGGCAGAGGAACCGGAGTGAGGTGTCTAAATAGTCCACAGATGATGAGGACCAGCTGGGAATGTGATGAGGGGGTGCAGGGGGTGATGAGGGGGTGTGGAGTGATGATAATTGAGTCCAGGAGGAAGGGAGATGGCGAGCTCTGGTGGAGAGAGGGAGGACGCCGGGCCTGGACTCTTGACATCACTACCATGTATCTTTTACCTTTTATTGGTGTTATCATGTCCACGAAATCCATTACCAAGTGTGTGAAGGGTCCCTTAGGGCTGGGGAAGTGTCTAATTGGGTGTGGTGCGCTTTTGATGTTTCGTGTCATGCATTCGCTACATTGTGTTAAAACTTATTAACTTTCTCTTGCATTCTAGGAAACCACATGTTGTTTTGTTTGATTATTGTGTCTATCATTTCCGTTGTATTATTGTGCCCTGCTCCATGTGCTTGTGACAGGACCATTTGTTCCAATTTTTCTGTTACCACTACCTGCCCTTGTGGCGTTCGCCATATTTCCCCTACTTCGTTTGCTCCGCTAAGTTTCCATTCTAGTTTCTCCTGCTCTCCAGCCTGTTTTTGTTGTTCTTTGATTTTCTCTTCTGGTCCTCTTATTTGTATGCATTCAATTTTTTTAGCTATCTGAGCCCTGGTTAATACTCATATCCCTTTTCCTGGTTCTGTTTCTCTTTTTCTGCTGCTTTTGCTGTTTGGTCTGCAAAGTTATTTCCTAACGTGATCTTATCTTCCCCCTTTTGATATGCATTTCACTATACTCAGTTCCGTGGGTCCCAAGCATGATTGTATCAGATCCCTGATCTCTTTTTCATGCTTAATTGGTATTTACTGTTCATTCACAGATGTTACCCGGTCACAAATTAGTCTGTTTATGATCTGTTTATCAGTAAGTTCACTTATATTAGTGTTGCAGAGAACATCCCTCTGGCTCCCTCTTCGGGTCATCAGACGGAGCTCTCTCCCGAATATTAGCTTGCACCACCTGTCACTGATTACTCGTCCCACCTGCAGCTCATTACCTGGGCTATTTAACCAGCCAGCTCGTGTGGCTTCATTGCGAAGTCTTGTTTTGCCTAGGTGAACATTTCCGAGCGTTTCTCATTGTGTTGATACCCTGTGATCGACTGGTTCCGTTTTACTCCCTCTGATTGATTGCCGCCTGCCTTCTGACCTCAGCCTTGGACTCCGACCACTCTATCCCGTATCGATGCCCGCCCTGACTCTCTGCCTGGTTATGTTCACGTATGTACGCCGCCTGCCCCGATCTTGGAACTGTTTGACTATTCTGATTCTGTCTGTGTCCCTTTACAGTTCGGGCTTTGCCCTGTGTTGTGATTGGAACTTTTCCTGTTTAGTAAATAAGCTGCAAATGGATTCCAGTGCTAGTAGTGATTCATTACAGAAGACTTCGCCACAACATGATCCAGCAGCGATCTACCAGCTCACAACCGAACTATCTGCTCAGGCTCAACTGCTAACCGCTCACCATCATCAGTTACAGAAACTCACATCGCTCACCGAGGATCTAGTAGGGACTCTTCAGAACTTGCAGTTTCCCTCCGCTGCTTCCCCTGCTTCACCAACTCCTGTTGTCATGGCAGCCGCTCGCTCACCACCCATGAGCGTTAACCCACGATTGGCGTTCCCAGAATGATTTGATGGGAGTTCAAGTCAATGCCGGGGGTTCCTTCTGCAGTGTACCGTGTTTGTTAACCAGCAGCCAGCCCTGTACTGCACGGAGGAGGGGAAAATCTCGTTTGTGTGTTCACTCCTCACTGGAAGAGCGCTAGAGTGGATAACAGCGGTTTGGAGCGGTGACAGATCTCCCTTTCGTTCATTCGAGGAATTCCTACAGCGGTTCCGTGAGGTGTTCGACCACCCTAAGGATGGAAGGGGCGCGGATGAGCTTTTGCTTACCCTGTCTCAAGGCAAGAGAACGGCAGCCGATTATGCCCTCACGTTTCACACTCTCGCCGCCCAGACTACTTGGACAGAGGATCCGCTCAAGGTGCACTTTCGACGGGGCTTGAGTCACGAATTACAGGCTGAACTCGCATGCCACGACGAGGGAAGGACCCTCAATCAATTCATTGAGCTCGCCATACAGATCGATAACCTTCTCCGAGCTCGACGACCAATCACTCGTATGACAACCAGAACCTTGCCCGAGAGTCCCGAACCCATGCAGGCTGACGCCTACCACATCTCGGCCGAGGAACGAGACCGCCGCATTGCGCAACGCCTGTGCTTATATTGCAGTGAGCCCGGCCATCTGCGTAATACCTGTCCTTCTCGTCCACCAGTCAACGCAATCACCCGGGTGAGTGTGACTCTAGACTCCCTGAATCAGGATTATTGTTTCACTGTACCGGTTACCTTGAGGACCGAAGCGGAAACGCTCAATATCGCAGCCATGATCGATTCGGGTGCAGCAGGGAACTTTATGTCTGTAGATTTTGCCCATAAGAACAGCATACCACTCATCCGTTGTCTTTCTCCCTTGGCAGTCGAGGCGGTAGACGGGCGCCCTTTGGGCTCAGGGAGGATAACTCATCTAACCTCCCGCCTCACTCTCGTCACCGGAGCTCTGCATCAAGAAATCATTCAATTTTACATCATATCTACCCTTCACGCACCCGTCATCCTGGGTCTGCCGTGGCTTCGCAAGCATGACCCAAGGATATCCTGGCGGGACTCACATATCACAGGCTGGGGATCCACTTGTTTTAAGCACTGTTTGCCGCAGATCTACCCTCTTCCTCTCCAGGCCGTCGAGGTGACAGACCCAACCCCGGACATTCAGGGACTGCCAGACGCTTATCACAGCCTCAGAGAGGCTTTCAGCAAAAGCAAAGCCTCCCAGCTGCCTCCTCACAGACCTTTGGACTGCGCCATAGAATTAATGCCCGGCACTAGTCCTCCTAAGGGCCGTATTTTTCCCCTCTCTCAGCCCGAATCTGAAGCCATGGAACGCTACATACAGGAGGAGCTAGCGAAGGGATTCATTCAACCCTCCACATCACCAGCTTCGGCCGGATTCTTCTTTGTGAAAAAGAAGGGAGGAGATCTCCGGCCGTGTATCGACTACCGAGGCCTTAACGAAATCACAGTCAAGTTTCGCTACTCCAGTCCACTAGTGCCTTTCAGCCTGGAACAACTCAGAAAGGCCCGATTCTTCACCAAATTAGATCTGCGAAGCGCCTACAATCTCATCAGGATTAGAGCGGGTGATGAATGGAAAACCGCTTTCTCAACGACCACTGGGCACTATGAATACCGGGTTATGCCGTTCGGCCTGGCCAACAGTCCATCTACCTTTCAATCCTTCATCAACGACGTCTTCCATGATATGCTCAACCAATTCTTCATAGTCTACATCGATGATATCCTCATTTACTCCAAGACTCTAGAGGAGCACATTCACCAGGTCAGATCCGTGCTCCGTCGTCTCATCAAACACCAACTGTACGCCAAACTGGAGAAATGCGAATTCCACACCACTTCAGTTACCTTCCTGGGTTACATTATCAGTCCTGATGGTATTGCGATGGATGACAACAAGGTGAATGCAGTAATCAACTGGCCCTGTCCCAAGAACCTCAAGGAACTGCAGCGCTTCCTGGGCTTCGCCAACTTCTACCGCTGCTTCATCAGGGGTTTCAGCTCAGTCGCAGCCCCTCTCACTAGTATGACGAAAGGGATCTCCCGTCGGCTTCAATGGACGCCCGCCGCTGTGGAGGCTTTCGACCAGCTCAAGCATCGCTTCACCACTGCGCCCATCCTGCACCACCCAGACCCCGATTTGCCCTTCATCGTGGAAGTAGATGCTTCCAACATTGGTATTGGTGCCATCCTCTCACAACGTCAGGGGTCCCCCACTAAGATGTATCCGTGTGCTTTCTATTCACGCAAACTAACCCCTTTGGAACGAAATTATGATGTCGGTGATCGAGAGCTACTGGCCATGAAATCAGCACTGGAGGATTGGCGGCAATGGTTGGAGGGAGCTAATCATCCATTTACTGTCCTTACGGACCATCGCAACCTGGAGTATTTAAGGACTGCTCGCAGACTCAATCCCAGACAGGCCAGATGGTCACTTTTCTTTACCCGATTTGATTTTAAGGTCACGTATCGACCCGGCACGAAGAATGTCAAGGCAGATGCACTATCT
This sequence comes from Schizopygopsis malacanthus, assembly GCA_027474115.1. Classification (NCBI taxonomy): domain Eukaryota; kingdom Metazoa; phylum Chordata; class Actinopteri; order Cypriniformes; family Cyprinidae; genus Schizopygopsis; species Schizopygopsis malacanthus. Next base: position 86,104 of record JAPDDM010000257.1, read on the forward strand.
CGGCAATTCGATGAACACGCAGAACCCAACCCGCCTGAGAATATTATTTCCCCGACTGTAGTCGTCGCACCTATTCAGTGGGACATCATTACTGAGATCGAGCAAGCTAATTCTGACCAAATCATTCCCCCAGACTGCCCAGAGAATAAGTTATTTGTTCCTGAGAATCTCCGTAACAGGACCATAACCCTGGTTCACACAGCCCTCAGTTCAGGTCACCCAGGCATCAACGCGACCGTACAATTGCTTCAGAATCGATTCTGGTGGCCTACCCTAAGAAAGGACACCATCATTCACGTCAATCATTGTCAGGTCTGCAACAAACAGAAACCCTCACGACACTTACCTGCAGGCCTTCTTCATCCTCTCCCCATACCCGAACGCCCATGGTCCCACATAGCCATCGACTTCATCACTGATCTTCCCAATTCCGATGGTCAAAACACCATTCTCACCGTGGTGGATCGCTTTTCGAAGGCCTGTCGCCTCATCCCACTACCCAAGTTGCCCACGGCTCTCGAGACTGCTGAACTCTTGTGTAACCAGGTATTTCGTTACTATGGCCTGACCGAAGACATCCTGTCAGATCGGGGTCCCCAATTCACCTCCCGCCTTTGGTCCGCCTTCTTCAAAGCTCTCGAGATCAACGTGAGTCTCACATCAGGGTACCACCCTCAGTCCAATGGGCAAGCTGAGAGGATGAATCAGGAGTTGGTGAGGTTTCTGCGTTCCTACTGCAGCAAAAATCAATTGGACTGGAGTCGTTACCTGATATGGGCGGAATACGCCCAGAACTCCCTTCAGAAACCAGCTACCGGGTTAACCCCCTTTCAGTGCATTCTAGGCTTTCAACCCCCGCTATTCCCCTGGTCAGGCGAACCCACGAACGTCCCCTCAGTCAACGACTGGATTCAACGCAGTGAAGAGACCTGGGACCAGGCCCACCAACATCTGCGTCAAGCCGTAAGACGTCAACAGACTCAGGCTGATAGACATCGGCGTCAGAACCCCGAATATCAGGCAGGTCAATGGGTGTGGCTATCCACACGTGATCTCAGCCTCCGCCTTCCCTGTCGCAAACTCAGCCCCAGGTACGTGGGTCCTTATCAAATTAGGCGCCAAATTACACCAGTGTCTTTTGAATTGACTCTCCCTAATCATTTCCGTGTTTCTCCTACCTTTCATGTGTCCCTCCTGAAACCCGCTGATGGTCCGGAGGAGGGGTCAGAGGAACCACCGGAGGAGGAGGGCCCCCTACCCGTTTCAATGGAGGGTGAGGAAATATACCAGGTCCGAGAACTTCTCGATTCCAGGCGCCGGGGGCACACTATCCAGTACTTGGTCGACTGGGAGGGTTACGGTCTGGAGGAGAGGTCTTGGGTCAACGCAGATGATATAATAATCAACGCAGACAAATAATTCATTTTAACATATTCAACATAAACATGAGTATTAAATGATAAACAAAATCATACTGTTTTCAACCACACTGTTTCATCATCAAGTTTTTTCTGGGCTATTGGATATACTGAGGAATTTAGACCCTTTTTTCTTTAACCCTTTCACTGGTACATTTAAAATATTCTAGCTGACCCCGCAAAGTGAGGGTTTTATTAAGGCGGCCATTATTTTAGAACGTTTATATTGTTTCCATGGCAATGCATTTATTTACTATATAAATAAAACCGTATTATAAATATTGTGCCTTTCAAAAACCCAAGGACACTTTACATAGAGTTGATGGATAACATGAACACAAATTCAAATATAATTCAAATATTATTATTCAAATATTTTTTTTCAGCCATCTCTTCAATAGACTTGTTTCCTTCCTGCTTGGTGTCTCCTGTGTTTGCTGCTTCTGTTTGGAGGTCATTGCATGTGTCTGATTGAGCAACTGTCATTCTGTTTGCAGTGCGTTGCTTAAATTTTGAAGTTCCCTTAGCAATAATAAAAGTCTTTTGAGTTTTTCTTGTGGATTGTGGCTGTACATTCAAATGTTTTCCTTGATTTAATATCCTTATGGATTTGTGCGAAGCAACAATTTATTTAATACTAAAAATGGAACCATTTATAAACATTGTGCTACTTTATATTTAATCAGTTAATAGAAAACTGCACATTGGATTATTTCACTATTGCATAAATGTTGTCTTCTTTGATTTAGATTTTGAAGCACATTTAAGCGATGGTATTTAAAAGTCATATAGGAATGGTGGGGAAAATTATTTGAAATAAAAGGTGTCAGATATTTTATTATATTATAAAATTATTATAGCACAAATGTAAACAGTTTTAATGGGATATTTGCTAAATAATATGTAAAGGATCAGTATGCACGTTTTAAAGAATACGGAGTTCTTTCAAAACCAATAATAAATATTTCAATCCATAGTAACTGCTTATTTTTGTTAGTAAAACCATAACCACAAATAGCCATGTATTTTTGTTTGTTTGTGTGTGTATTCTAATTTAGCTATAGGTATTTGCACTAGCAACTGAAAAAAAGGTGTTAAAAAGACTGTTGATTCTTATAACACATTATTAAGGAACTGTCAAATGTGGTACATGGCAGATCTGGTAGACGTCCTCGGAACGTCCGGCTGTGAACGTTATTACTCGGACCAAATGTGGACCTAAGGGGATTTTTACAAAGTCTAGGGGATGTCCCCTGTTTGCTACTAGGTCTGCATTCTAACGTCCGGTTATTTGTCTTACCTGTGTTATTTTCCACTTTCTTTTCTTCATGTTTTCCTTGGCTGCATTCATCATTCTATAACATTCTTTTAGAACTCCTGGGACGCAACCTTATTTTCTTCATGCATGGGGAATACATGAACCTAAATATAAGCTTATATGTTAAATTATATTATTGAAGGATATCATGATTTTGAGGATTAAATGCTGAAAACAGACTCCTGATTTGATGACATTTTTAGTTACAGAAGTTACTCCTATTTCATTTTTCAAGAAATACAAATATTTATCAATTGTTTATCAATCTGCAAAACTACAACAAAATATTTTTTGTATTCTATTATCATAGTTAAAAAAAAAGATTTTGTTTTAAGGAATAGGGTGGAGTCAGCTAAAACTTTTTGGTAAATGACTTATAATACCATAAAATAAGCTATGCATGAGAACTGCTGATATTATTTTATAAATTAGCATGGGTCTATTAAATATGTATATATTTTTTAAATGTCAAAAAGTATAATTGTCTTAAAATCAGCATAGCCTACCTTCTTGAGCCACGGCAAAACATTCTGTTAAAATGGGCCAAGAAGAAACAATACAAGATTGGTTATTATGACTGACTATAAAAACTATTTAAGAGATATGACGCCACAACCTTATTTGGCCCATTTTAGTTCACCCTACCCTTTAAAATCCGATATGAGTTTATATTTTAGTTTAATTTTGTCAACTCTCTGTCTGAGTTGAAAGGTGTCAGGTCTGATAAAAGCCCACGCATGGGCGACTGGATTTTTCAAGTGTTTTATTGGAAATGGCAGATGAGGGACGACGTTCACAAACTGGCTCGGGCGAATGTCCTCCGAACGTCTGCCAGCGAATGTCAAAAAGAGGACCAAATGCGAACGTTAGTGGACGTCCTTAAAACGTCCGCTAGCGAACGTTACACAGCGGACCAAATCCGGACATCCTCCGAACGCCCGCCCGCGAACGTTATAAAGCGGACGTACTGCGGACCTTTTTTTTTATTATTTTTTTTTATTGAACAATCATTAATGTACAAACAACTTGGCAAAGTCAAAACATCTTCAAATTACAATATATAGAACAGGTGCATACTAATACAGCAGAAAGAGCGATAAGAGAGGCAAGCAAACAAAACAAAACAACAAAAACATTGAGAGGGCTAGGGTTTTTCCTGTAAATCATATTCTTTAATAATAGAGAACAGATTTATTGCATTTTTCCCCTTCATCACCTTAAGGGCTTTTGTATACAAAACAAACTCATTATGAAATGCACAAAAGGTTGGTTTTACTTTCAAGTATTTCGATTTGTGTATATAAAACTTTCCCATCATAAGGATGCTATTGACCAGAAAATCATCTTTGCTATTGTTCATTACATGTCCATAGATAATGTTCTTTAGGGTGAAGCTGTGAAGATAACGCACCTTTGGGTAAAGCCAGTCATGAATATCAGACCATAAAGCATCCACATACATACAATGAAAAAACAGATGATCCGTGGTTTCAATGTCATCACAGAATATACATTTATTACAATCAAATCCAAATCTAAGTCTTAAGAACTCACTAGATGGATATATCCCATTTAAAATTTTAAAATGAATTTCTTTAATTTTAGGAGATAAAGGAAATTGTATGTATTTAGTTCTAAGAGTGTGAATGGCATCTTTTTGGAAATTATATGAAATTGAATTTCTGTAAACTACGATAGGATAAGAAATGTTGTTAAACATATTTCTAATACTCTTGTTTGAAAGTTGACCTTCTCTGAATTCACAGCCTTCAATTAACAGTGGAGGTAAACACAAGGTCATGGAGTTAGAATAAAAAATTGTTTCTTTGATTAGAGAAATAATAGAAGTAGGGATAGCTTTAATAACAGATTCAAATTTAACCCGATTACAACTTAAATATTTAACACAGAAATTATCATATGACGTAATGCCACTATTTTCCATTAAGTGGGACACTGACCAAATACCTTTCTCCATCCAGTCCTTGTCATACAAAAATTTGTAACTGCAATGTATCTATTATTCCATAATGGTGTATTGTGTGGTGTAAAATTATGGTTATATAAAATCTTCCAGTATAACAAGACCTGTTGGTGAAACTTGGATAATTTAACTGGAAGACGTTGAACAGTGAAATCACAGCTTAACAGAAACTCTATTCCTCCTAATTTCTTGAATAACTCTCTGGGGATATGAAACCAAAAATTGTTATTGTTTAAAAGGTATTTCAACCAATACATTTTTAGGGTACCATTTATAAAATCAAAATCAATAGCTTGTAAACCTCCATCTTTATATTGTTTTATCATCTCTACTTTTTTAATGTAATGGGTCTTCTTTTTCCAGATGTAACCAAAATGAATCTGATTGATTTTTTTAATATCTCTATTTGAAATTGTGTATGCTGGATAGATTAATCTTGAAATGCTTTCCATCTTAGTCAAAAATATTCTACCTAATAAACTTATATCTCGCAATAACCAAGAATTTAGCTTAACTTGACATTTGTCTATTATTTTCTTTACATTCATAAGTTCATTTTCAGTAGAATCTTATGAGATAATTATTCCTAAGTATTTAACGGTAGATTTTATAGGGATGTTATAAGCCTCAGTTAAGTGACATTGATGGATTGGCATTAATTCACATTTGTTCATATTTATTTTTAAACCAGAGGCCATGGAAAATGTGTGAATATATTGAAGTATTTTGGGGACCTCTGATAATTGCTTCATAAAAAAAGGCAGTATCATCAGCAAATTGACTGATGATTATTGTTTGGCCAAGTACCTCTAATGGGGCTATTGTTGAGTTTTTGATAAAGATGGAAAGCAGTTCCGTGGTTATAATAAAAAGAAAAGGGGAAATAGGACACCCTTGCTTTATGCCACGATTAATAGAAATTCTGGGTGATGTACCTCCTGGTAAGGAAACAGAACTATTATAATTTGCATACAGAGATTTTATACTTTTTTTAAATTTCTCCCCAAAACCAAACATCTTAAACAATCAAAAATAAAGGAGTGTTCAATTGAATCAAATGCTTTATAAAAGTCAATTAAGAGAATAAAACCATCGTCTTCTATTAGATGTCTGTAATCTAAAAGATCAAACACTAAACGGATGTTATTGTGTATAGATCTTCCCTTCATAAAGCCAGATTGAGATTCACTTATAATTTTGTGTAAAAACATTTTTAATCTATTAGCATATATAAGGGTTACAATTTTATAATCAGTGTTTAATAATGTAATTGGTCTAAAGTTATCTAAAATCTTGGGGTCCTTATCAGGTTTAGGGATTAAAGTTATTATACCTTGTTTCATGGTGGATGGAAATGTCATATTTTCAATTGCTTCTTTTAACATAAGCACAAAAGGTTATTTTAGTATACTCCAAAAGTGTTTGTAAAAGTTAGCAGTGAGGACTTGGAGTCCTAAGTTGTACAGCTGAACTTTTTACTTTGTTTTGTACCGTATGTGTATTGGAGATTTGTCTAAAGATAAGCTACCTACTGCTTTATCCAATTCATCATACGTAATATCTGCATCACACAATGCTACAAAATCATCATCTATATGGGGAATAAAATCGTTAATATGGTCAAAAAAGGATTTTGTATCGTCCAAAGAAAAGGTTGAGGAATATAGGTTACTTTAAAAATTAACAACTTCCTTAGTAATTGAAGCTTGATCAGTAATTACCTGGCCATGGATCAATAAAGCTTTAACTGATAGTTTATCTTGCCTTCTCTTTTCTAACCGACAGAAGTATGAAGTACTCTTTTCCCCATCTTCAATCCATTTAGCCCTTGACCTTATGAAAGCCCCTTTTGCTTTACAAAGATAAATTTCATCAAGTTTGTTTAGAAGACTTTGTAGTTTCTGTTTTTCATTATCAGTAGGTGATGTTGTATTATAATAGACATTTATTTCTTTAATGATATTCATTTCAGATAATCTGTTACTTCTATTTAGTGTTTTTCCAAACCGAATATTCCCTAATTTTAAATTTAAGAAATTCCCATTTGGAGATATAGGACAATATTGATTCATCAGACATCACATTAGAGACCATGGCCCCAATTAAATGACTGGCATTTTAATAAACTTGAATTTAATTTCCAATAAATGAAGTTCTTAAACGTAAGTTAGGGAGGAGCGAGCCCATCTAATCATTCAATCAACAGCCAAAGTATATAAGCAGCTGCTTACCTCTCTCTAGTCCCAGCTGTTTCAGAAACATCCTGTAGTGCTGTTCAGAACCAGGCCAAACATACCGGACTTCCAGCTTTTCCTACAGATGACGAACTTTTCTCTTGTACCGAGACTCCATCAATCGCAACCCGCAAATCATCGGAATCCACGGATATAAAACCAAGAGACTCCCTCTGAGCAGTTCGGTCGCAAATCCAGCGCTCATTCAAACCAAGCTCCAGAAGACTACTCTCTCCTCCACCTTCAAGATCACCAGCGATAACTGCGCTTCGTCCATCTCTCCATCCTGCTGCCGCCATTCCTCCGATTTCAAAACAATCAGCGTTCGCGCGCTAATCCAGAGGCCGTGGCAAACAAGGGGGGAAACTACAGCTGCACGTACTTCCTCGTCCGCCAGCCTTTCCGTCCGGTCGACAACAGCGGCCCCAAAAACAGTTCCGCAGTCTCTCCAGCACTCACGACTTCTCTCATACAGGCCTATCCACTTCCAAGTATCCTTTAACGTCAAAGCTTCTTGAGTGTGCTAAATCAAGCTTAACACAAAGCTTTTATTTTCCATTTCATAACATGGTTACCCTGATTTTATCTATTTAGGTTGGCCGCATGACTTCCACCTTGGATAATGCTTTATTCTTATCCAGGGATGATTGTTTAATAGCAATTACACAATGTTTGCTTTCGTTCATGGAACAATAGGACCCTGACCGACAGTAATATAATCTCATTGAGCTCTTTCATGTTTTCTGCAGGCTACTTCACTTCAGATGACCCTACTTCGAATCAGATGATGTCATTCAAGTGATCTTTTCAAAAGTCCTTTCTATGGACTATTTCAATGGCAACAACTTAAACAAACGTTACTACGCAAGCGCGCGTTCAGTGTTGCCAACTATTTTCAATGGAAAGTAGCTAAAGTTTGCTCGAAAAGTCGCTAAATGACATCATGCATAAATTTGCATATTAATGACGTAATCACATCCTATTTTGCATTCTGCCTAAAATGACGGTGTATAACTGTTTTCCCTAATCCGTGCTCACATAATGTACTTTAATATACAAGCCGAGTGTCCATTATAAAACTGTTATCATTTAACGTTACATATTTTCTGTCAGACAACGGAACTGAACTTGTAAAACCAGCAGTTACATCATCTGCAATGATACAATTCTTAATATATGAGTTTAATAAGTTTAATTAAGTTTATTGTTGTGTATGAGTAAGTACAATCACGTACAGTCTCTCAGACGTAGCCCAGTAAGCGATCTTAGAGGCGTTCAGAAACTTGAATGAACTAAAGCTCTGCGACAGTGAGAAAAAACTGTCAAATTAAATAGTTTTATTTCAAATAAAGGAGAAGCAGGCAAGTGATTGGTCCGTGCCAACACTGTGGGCACATGCGCAGCTCATTCACATCCATGTCAGCTGCCGTGCGGTCACTGGAATGTGCTGCTCCTCTCAGCCGGAGCCAGCGCTCACTGATCAGAGCAGACACAGGGAGAGGTGTAACTCAAGATCTCGTGCTCGCAGGACAGTACTGGCGACATTTGGAAAGTTGCTAAGGTTTTTCCAAAAGTCGGTAGATTTGTCGCTAGGCGCTTTCAAAAAAAAAAATTGCTAAAGGGGTCTGAAAAGTCGCTAAATCTAGCGACAAAGTCGTTAAGTTGGCAACCCTGCGCGCGTTCGTGGCCTTATCTTCCGGTAGACATCCAATATAGTCAATATCAACAGCCAAGTCCCTCTGGAGTAGATTCTTTTTCGATAACAAGCAAAATATGTTTGCTACATAATTCAGACGGACTGAGATGCAGCGATAACTACTTGGACGGACTTATCGAAGGTGCAAATTCATTCTCTGCCAGCAGGAGACGCCTTAAAGCGGGAGAACTAACGATAGAGGTTTCACCAGTAACGGCTGCCGGGCTGTAAACTGAGCTTACAAGCTCTGCTTTATCAGGCACTTAACATGCAAGATGAAATGAAAATGACCTCGAACATTTTCTAAAAGACAGTGTTCCTTCAGAAATACAGTGATTAAAAAACACCCGCGCTTCGATTTGACTTTTAAACGTGCATTACATGCTCATGCTTATTCAACAAAGCCTTTCGGAAAATTGGTCAGTTTTGATATCATGGTGGGTCGCCACAAATAAATGTATGTGAAACATCCCACAGCACAACAACCTGAGCCTAACGTCAGTACCCTTTAAACGAATACAGACCGGAGGTTTGATGAAACCATCCATAGAACCCCAGATGCCATGTTCAATTTGGCTTTCTTCGGCTTCCTCAGAGTCTCAGAATTCACCACCAACAAAAACAAAACCGACCAACTGAAATGCGGCCATTCAATCTTCATTTTTGCAACGGTGGAGGGGGGGGGGGCAGCAACCAGCCTGGGGTGGCACGTAAATCTTAATTTAAATATAAAAATGTGGTCGACTAAAATACTAGTCTATTTTTGTGCCTAAAACACAGTTGAATACAGTGAATTTCTACTTAACTGTAATTTAGATATTTGCGAATTATTGTATCTCGTAACATGACAATTTTTGTATTATTCCTCACCTCAGGTATCGTGACAAAGGGGTTGACTATAGCTTTATCGTTCTGTCAGTTTGGTTCTGGCTCTCAAAATCCCCAAAACGTGTTCTCTAACATTGCATACTCATGGATGAGACATGCAGTTAGCGATAAGAATGTGAAAAAACAACAGCACATAAATGCCAGAATGCAAAACGAGTTGTTTTATGCATTTAAATGGTTTCATTTTTGTTTGTACCTCTAAAATGAATGAAAAATTGCGCATTTTTTCTAGCATAAGTGCATTGTGCATTAAATCAAAATCCATATCAGCTTGAGCCTTATTGTGATCTGCAATTGCAGGATAGCCTATATTTTAGTATGCATCTGAGAGACGTTCTGAAATGTAATGCATGCATACATGCATGCACAGTTTGCAGCTTTAATGACTTTACCGACGACAGAACTGCGTCGTATGCCCATAGTTTCTTGTGCGCTTATTTATGACACCGCGATCAGAGTGAGCGCTGTGACGGCTGACAGGACAGGGAAGTTTGCATTACTGACATATAGCCTAACAGCATATCATTGCTCTACTGAAGCTCGTTTGACTGGTGTACAATTTCCACCCTCATTCGACTCGCGCCTGGTGCTGAGGCAAAGCAGAAGCATGCGTCTGGAAGTCTCGTTTGATGTGGATGCAAAACTGAGCAGGGTGGCCAAAGAGGTGGCCAAGTTTAGATCAGGTGATCCAGATGCGTGCGCGGAAAACTCCTCTCACAGCGCTTGACCGTTACTCCAACAATCCCGAGCATCTTACATGCTCCACTTTTTGCCTTCGGGCAGTCCTTATATCAAGTCCTGACACGCGAGTTGAACGAGGACGCACGCGGTGGCTGTAATGCATAGACGGACATCATGCGAAACTTGGACAGTGCCAAAATAAAGGTGCCTTTTTACTACAGATATCGATATTTTACGCGTGGCATCGATGCATCGTACCGTCACACATCAGATCAATATATTGATGAATCGTTACAACCCTAGCAGCCACTTCAACAGCCCAGAAAGTTCTTTCCGAACACCAAAATGAAATGCTGGGCCGGTGGACACCCCATACCTTCGAATCTCACGTTCGAGCTGATCTCGTCATGGCGGCACATATACTAAAATTTGATCGATACAGAGAAGATTAGCATGGCCCCTGCGAAAGGATGACATGCAAACCCATGAAGTGCTTCATCTTTTCAGGGGCGGCCGTGGCCTAATGTATGGAGTTTTGAACTTGTGGCCCGGGGGCGTGGGTTTGAGTCTCTGCTCCGGCAAAACTGTCCTCGGCTGGGGTGGGACCCTTGGGCAGGGCGCCGAACCCCCAACTGCTCTCCGGGTTGGATTTCAGGTCTCCGCTTTGGATGTCAGCGGCCCGTTTCCCCTCAGGACCAAGGGCACTCTGCCCCATCCATGACATCTGGGGCCCCTTGTTATTTGACTTCATAGGGCTCCATGGTGCAGATGTGCGGCGGGGTGTTCTCCAGCCCCGCACTCAAAACTCCAGTCCTGAGATACTCCCGCAGGAGTTCTTTCAGAAAGTCACTGCCGCAGCAGTGCAATGGCGAGACGCACCCTAACTAAACTTCCAAGCGCAGGTATCTCACCATCATTCTTTCTTAGCTTAAATTCCATATATTTTGGGGGGCATCACCATTAGCCTTCAAATATTTGAGTATCCTAGATACCTTAATCTTCAAATATCTCATTCATCCTTGTCCAACTTGCTGTCCCAATTCTTTCTGCTATTTTTGGGGGTATATCAAAGCTCGAGCTGAAACTGCTTCATCGAGCTCCTCATCAGCGGACAGCAAGCCAAACAAGTTTACTCGATTTCTCTAATGATTATATGGGCAAACGAACTCGTTAAATGATGTTCTTAAACGTAAGTTAGGGAGGAGCGAGCCCATCTAATCATTCAATCAACAGCCAAAGTATATAAGCAGCTGCTTACCTCTCTCTAGTCCCAGCTGTTTCAGCATCCCTCCACCTCCCCAATCTCCACCTTCTTCTTAGGTACCTTGCCCTTCGTAATCACCTTTTATCAAGTCCCTGGGGGGGGGTATATCAAAGCTTGAGCTGAAACTGCTTCATCGAGCCCCTCATCAGCGGACAGCAAGCCAAACAAGTTTACTCGATTACTCTAATGATTATATGGGCAAACGAACTCGTTAACCTTTATTTTGTCGGCTAACAAAATAAATACTAGTTTTAATATTACATTTAATAACAGAATGATCTGTGAGAGGTAGCTGCGGACATAAAGCAGTCACTGACAAGGTTCATAATAGAAACTGAAATTAACCAAAAATCTATTCTTGACTTTACTACATTGTTTGGTTTAAACCAGGAATATTGCTTTGTGATAGGATATTTAAAGCGCCAAGGATCCAATAAATTGTGAGTACGACAGAAATCAGTTAAAACAGGGTTATAAGAAGAGCTATGGCTACACCTGGAGGGATATCTATCGAGACATTCATCACTAACCATGTTAAAATCACCACCCATAATTATAATAGCAGTTGGATAAATGAGTTTAAGGTTTACAATGACACTGGAGACATCTGAAATGAACTGTCTGTTTTGAACTACATTATTAAAACCATAAACATTGACCATAATAAAATAATGGTCATCCATATTCAAGACACAGATTAACCAGTGACCATTATTGCTGAATCTAGATGTTATTAATTTACCAGGTGAATTACAAAACAAAACAGCCACACCTGCTGATCTAGTGGACCCATGATCAAAAAGGATTTTGTCTCCCCATTGATTTATCCAAAAATTCTCATCCTCTGGTTTGGAATGCGTTTCCTGCAAAAAAATGAATTGTGCTTTTTCGCCCTTACAAAACAGAAATAATGACTTTCTCTTAGTGTTCTCTCTTAAGCCCCTCACATTAAGTGAAATACAAGAAAAAAATAAATTATTCATAAACAAACCTGGCAACTGCCAACAAATATGTGTAACTCCAACAAATTTTACTTTTGAAGATAAAAAAAATTGAGAAAAAAAAGCCCAAACAGGCAATGTCCCTTCAAACTGCATTCAATGCAAAAAAGACCATCCAATCAAATCCTATAAATCACGAGGGCTTATCAAGCTTTAAATACTAAGGCCTTTGTTCATATACCTTGTGTGCTCCTAGGTGATTCTTTGTCCGTCTATGTATCCAACACCTCCTCGGAAGTACGCACGCTTTCCTGCATCTCTAGCTTCTTTTATCTTCGGCCACAGTGCAGCTCTGGTCTCCCTGTTGGTTTTGCAGAGGTCTTCGATGAAGCCGATATGAAGCTCTTTGCAGATCGCGTGGACCTTTCTTCACGTCTTCCTATTCGATGAACTGAGTCCACGATGTGGTTGATGTTCGGGGACCATGAGGGGGAGATCTTCACCAGTAGCTGAACAACCACCTCACGTATGTCTTCACCTTCCTTTTCCGTCAGACCACGAATCCTCAGATTCCACCGGCGTTTGTATCGCTCCAACTCCAAGACGCGCTCTATCAACTCTATCAACGCGTTATCTTTCTTTAAAGCCGATACTTCGCGCACCGAAGACTGTAACTGAGTTTTACAGTCCTTGGGGCGGGGCTGCACGTCTCGTCCCGCCTACAACTGTTCTCATTGGTTAGTGGCGTCAAGTCATTACGTCGATTCTAGCGGTTTTTCATTTACGCTGTTCTTCGCTGCATGGTGAGTACAAGCAAGCTACGTCTCTTGTCTAATTTGTTTAATTACAATTTTTTATTCTAAAGTGCCGTTCAGTGTGTTGTTAAAAGGAAATGTGAAGTAGTTTCAAAATGAAATCGCATAACTTTACTCACTCAACCGTGTCACGCAAGGTGTGAAGGTCTGCTTTTAAATAACCAGGGCTGCGTTTCCCAAAAGCATCGTAGGCCTAATGCTGCCTTCACGTTCTATCGGAAATTAAATAATTGTCACTATTGAAGTTGTGATTACGAGCTCGTCGCATAAAAAATTTCGAAATGGGAGGGCGTTCATGTGCAATGTTTACCTAGGAAACTGGTATTTACGATAATTCCGAGAGCACTTGAAGGCAGCATTAGAAAATGGAGTGAAACATCAAAGGCTGAATTGCGGGTGCCTTTTGAAATTAAAGAGTGTAACTTATATAAAACCTTGTTCAAATCCTGCTCCGGTTTTTACGGTAATGGGAAGCGTGGTTACCTGAGAGGATTCTACGACAGCATAGAGGACCCCGACTGCTGTTTCATGTGCCAGTAAAGTATATAAAGAAGGAAGATTTAATGATTAAAGGAGATTAAGTATTAAAGGAAGAAAGTGTGTAAAGGATGTTAATGTTTAACCAGAGATTTATATGTACAAAAAGATGTGTTATATACAGATGTACAAATTTCACCTTTCTTTATCAGAATTACACTGTTTCATACCTAAATAAATAACAAGGAAATAATTGTCTTGGCATGTTATTCAAATACAAACAATGCTGGTATTTTTACCATAAGCTTACTTTATTATCAAGTAAATCCATAAATTATTAATTTGGTAACAATATGGTTCATTAGTTAACATGAACTAATAATGAACTGCACTTATACATTCATTAATCTTTGTTAATGTTAATCTCAACATTTATTAATACATTATTAATCTTGCTAACATTAGTTAATGCCCTTGTTAACTAACATGAACAAACAATAAACAACTGTGTTTTCAATAACTAACATAAATGAAGATTAGTAAATACAATAACAAATGTATTGCTCATGGTTATAGTTCATGTTAGTTAATACATTAATGTTTAATGAACCTTATTGTAAAGTGTTACCATTCATTTTAATAACATCTTAAGACATGACACTTGCTGAGAATATTTAACTTTTATTTAAATGTTAATAATGCATGTAACAGTAAAGCATATGCTGAAATTAAAATAAAAAACGACCATAACTAACTTATAAGTGGTAAATGACCAATACACATGAATAGAAATAACCTAAACTTAAGTTGTAAATAAACTATATATTCGTTGACATTGCGATTGCAATGTGACAATTCAAAAGCAGAAATTGGATTCTTGCTTGGAAATGTACATAAAATGTTTTCCAAAAATTAACAAATTTGCAATGTATTGTTTAATACTATATACATTTACCAGGTATATTAACGGCATCACAGGTTTGTTTCATATAATTATGTATTGTTTCAACCGCATTTCCTGTTTACCGCGGCGTCGACGTCATTACTTTGTCACTGACCAATGAGAAGCATTGTGGGCGGGGCGACACGTGCAGCCCCGCCCCAGGTGCAGCCCCGCCTCGATCTGCAGGCTGCAGCCGGGTGTACTTGGTTTGCTTGGGTTTATAAATGATCTACCTTACAAATCTGATGAAATGGCACACGTTGCGTTCCCAGATGAAAGTTATAATTAACCCAAACTCACAACAACATTCAGACTTGCAGAGATGGAGTTTGAGACGCTCCACACATGTAAATGAGAAGTTTTTGTGGAACTACTGTGAAAGGAGCCGCTGTGTGAAGCATGCACTTAACCTGCATCCATCTAAATAATTAAAGCGCATACTCTATTAGAACTGCATCGCATATAATTATTTAATTAAATCATAGAGTTTGTAAATTCACAAGTATGCTTACTTATGGGTTTACTATATCATTCTCGTCCGTGAAATGCACCACTTCCGGTATTTTTCCGGTTAGTCGACGTGAGAAAATTAAGTTGAGGATTTGTACAAATCGACTAGTCACGACGAATCGCGACAGCCCTACTTTTCTATATAATATTAAGCCTCAAATGTGAATTATAGATCAGATTGGTTTATTCTTTAAATAAAGAAAAGTGAAACTGTGAATGGTATTATAATGTTATTATAAAACTAAAATTAAAACAATGAAAAAAACCCTTACGATAACCTGTAGAAAGAAAGAAAACGCTCCGGTTACTATGGTAACCTCGGTTCCCTGAGAGCGGGAACGAGACATCACGGAGATTTCTCCGTTATGGGAACTCCTTCCCTTCAACCTTTCCTGAAGACCTATTGGCTCACGCCAGTCAAATGACTGGCCAATTGTCGCAAAGCATGCAAATAAGACGAGCTCGAGACAGTATAAATGCGATGCCCGCGACAATTATATCAGAATCGGATACTGAACACCGTAGGCTGAGTAGCAGCGAGCACGGCGACTACCGTGATGTCTCGTTCCCGCTCTCAGGGAACCGAGGTTACCATAGTAACCGGAGCGTTCCCTTTCGAGCTGTCACGAGACATCACGGAGATTTCTCCGTTATGGGAACGATATTA
Source organism: Schizopygopsis malacanthus (assembly GCA_027474115.1). Lineage (NCBI taxonomy): Eukaryota > Metazoa > Chordata > Actinopteri > Cypriniformes > Cyprinidae > Schizopygopsis > Schizopygopsis malacanthus. The sequence goes on from JAPDDM010000257.1 coordinate 101,940, forward strand.
AATCCCGCCGTGATAGAGGCTATGAAGCCTACACCCCACAACACAGCAGATAGAATACGCACATGCATACTTCCCATAATAGTGACGCTGTAGGCAAGCTCACAGCTGATAGGTGGCTGTAAGCCAATAAGCGTCTAACCCAAAGGTATACAAATTTGCATATTTGGACAGATTTAACGTCGGCTGCGCTGAAAAACAGGGCAAACTTGCACAACGAACATTAAGGAACTGCACAGGGATACTGTGTAGCAGCAACCTAGCATGATAATGGTATCACTAGAAAATCAACACGAATACAGGAATCTGCACTGAGTACAGGGCAGAACAACCGTATTAGTAAGAGGGTCATGCAGAGTAAAAACTTACTGTGCGAGACAGCGGCACACACATAACAATGTAGCAAACATGCATCAGCCACTCACCGACAGTACCTGGGAGGCAAAGGACTGAACGTCCAGCCTGTAAAACCTGGCGAAAGTATTCTGTGAAGACCAGCCTGCTGCAACGCATATATCTTGAATAGACATACCTCTCGACCAAGCCCACGAGGAAGCAATAGCCCTTGTTGAATGTCCCCTAATGTGTAAAGGACACTCCAACCCTTGGCTCGTATAAGCAGCCGTAATAGCGTCTATGATCCAGTGGGAAAGCCTCTGTTTTGAAACGGCCCGGCCTCTCGCACAACCACCGTAGCATACGAATAGCTGGTCAGATTGTCGAAAGCTGGCCGAACGGTCGATGTAAATCCTCAAAGCCCTGACAGGGCACACCGAAGTCTGAGCGTCTGCTTCACGCGAGGCTGTTGACTCGGAAGACAGGGCAGACAGAGAAACAGTCTGCGTCTTGAAGGGGGTAGAAAGTGATTTAGGCACGTATCCCATTCTCGGCCGGAGAGTGACACTGCAGTCACCGGGTCCGAAGCGAATACAGTCACTGTCCACAGAAAACGCGTGCAAATCCCCTATGCGCTTAGCTGAAGCAAGTGCGAGAAGGAGTGTAGTTTTAAGAGACAGCTCCTTCAAACCCACGGATGTTAAAGGCTCAAAAGGTGGCTGAGAAAGAGCTCTTAATACCACCTCTAGGTCCCAAGGCAGAACTGAAGGTGGCCTCGGAGGGTGTAGCCTTCTCGCTCCCTTAAAAAAGCTCACCACCATGGGGTCTCTGCCGATCGACTGGCCGCCTTGCGGGGAACGGAACGCGGCAATGGCTGCTACATAGACTTTCAGTGTCGAGGGTAACGATCCACTATCCAGCCTGTATTGCAGGAAACTCAGAACATCCAACACGGTGCAAGTAACCGGGTCGATGTGAGCCTGATGGCACCATTTCACAAACACACCCCATTTTAAGGCATACAAACGTCTTGTAGAGGGTGCTCGCGCTTCCGTGAGTGTGTCGATCACACGAGACTGCAATGCATCTATCTCCCCTGACAACCCTGAAGCATCCACACATGAAGGTTCCATAGTTCCGGGTTCGGGTGCCACACCGAGCCGTCCGCCTGAGATAGCATGTCCCTCCTGACCGGAATCGGCCAGGGAGGGGTTATCAACAGCTCTGTCAGGTCCGGAAACCAAGGCTGGTTCGGCCAGTTCGGGGCTATGAGTATCACAGATGCCCGCTCCTCCCTGATCTTGCATAACACCAGAGGCAATATTTTGATCGGAGGAAACGCATAAAGTCTGGCTGCCGGCCAGTGCGCTGTGAGTGCGTCCCCTTCCAACGGGGAGTGGGACAGGGAGAAGAACAACGGGCAATGTGCATTCTCGCTCGTAGCGAATAAATCCACCTCCGCTTCCCCGTAGAGGTTCCAAATCATCTGAACCGACTCGGGGTGTAACCTCCATTCCCCTTGAGGAATTCTCCTCCTCGAAAGCATGTCTGCCCCGCGATTCAAGAGACCGGGGATGTGCGTTGCTCTGATGGATAGAAGGCGAGAATCCGCCCATAGCAGTAAAATCGTTGCCTGCTCGCACAAAGCCTTGGAACGAATGCCGCCCTGGCGATTTATGTACGAGACTACAGACGTGTTGTCGGTGCGAATCAGTACATGTTGCCATTCCAGTTGTGTTTGAAACTCCTTCAGAGCTAAAAAGACTGCTTCCAACTCCAAGCGGTTTATGTGCCATCGGATCTGAGGCTCCGACCACCGCCCCGAAGCTGGCATTCCCTCGCACACCGCTCCCCAGCCGAGCGACGATGCGTCTGTTGTGACCACCACGCGTGAAGTCACCAACCCCAGGGGGACTCCCCGGCTGAAGAGATCCGGGTTGAGCCACAGAGCTAGAGCTTCGATGCAGCCGCAGGTGACTGCGATACTCAAACGTCCCGAAGTCCATGCCGTCCAAGGGACTCGAGTTTTCAGCCACAGCTGCAGTGGTCACATGTGTAATAAGCCCAGATGACATACTGCCGAAGCTGACGCCATGAGTCCCAGCAGTCTCTGAAATTTTTTCAGATGAACAGATCTGCCTTCTCTGAAATGGCGCAGGTAAGACAAAATGGCCGCCACGCGCTCTCGCGAGAGGCGGGCTCTCATTTCCAGGGAGTCCATGCAAACTCCCAGATACATGATGGACTGACTCGGGGCGAGAATGCTCTTTCGCCTGTTTACACATAGCCCTAGAGACTCCAAGTGAATAAGCAGTGAGTCTATATGGCTGAGTAGCGTGTCCCGGGACTGAGCTAGAATCAGCCAATCGTCCAGATAATTGAGGATGCGCATCCCGCTCGCCCTGAGGGGGGAAAGTGCTGCATCCACGCACTTTGAAAATGTGCGTGGGGCCAAAGCCAGCCCGAACGGGAGAACAGAGTATTGGTACGCAGTGTTCTCGAAAGCAAACCTCAGAAACCGTCTGTGATGCGGTGCTATCTGAATGTGAAAGTACGCGTCCTTCAAATCCACGGACGCAAACCAGTCCCCGGGGCGAATTTGCGCCAGGATCTGTTTCAACGTTATCATCCTGAACGGACGTTTGCAAAGCGCTCTGTTGATGGGTCTGAGATCCAGAATTGGGCGAAGCCCCCCATCCCTCTTGGGTACCACGAAGTAGCGGCTGTAAAAACCGCTCTCCAACTCGTTTGGTGGGACTCGCTCTACTGCTCCTTTCTCGAGCAGACAGCCAATCTCTTGCCTCAGAGCCTGGGCATTTCGAGGCGATGTTAGAGACTGCACCACGCCATTGAAACGGGGTGGTCTGCGCCTGAATTGGAGAGTATATCCCCGCTCTATCACGCTGAGCAGCCAATGCGAGATTCCCGGAATAACTTTCCACGCGCTTATGAACTGACGTAGCGGCCTTAGCGGCTCGGTCGTTGGATGCGCGGCTATAACCTGTGTGGGATGCGGACCTGCACTGCTCTGAGGCGGGGCAAAGGGAGCCGCATTTATTGAGTGAGGAGGAGAAAGCTCTTTTTGTGAGAAAGTATGCATTTTTATTGAATGAACACCCAACACACACATATTTGAGCAGCTGAACTTTTGGCGCTTGGGAGCTGGGCTGCTCTCGCGCTCTCCTCCTTCCTTCCGATCGTCAGGAAGACGGCTTAGCAGCCGGGGGCGGGCGAGAGTCGCGTCGCGGGCTTCTCCGCTGACCTTGGCGCTTCCTACCGGAACCCCACACTTTCCTCCGGACATCTGGCTCCTGTCGAGGAGCAGTAGCAGTAGCCCGCCGGGGCAGGCCTGGAAAAATCCCTCTGCTGGGCAGAGCCAGGCGCCGACGAAGACCTGGATCTCGCCGTCTGCTGCTGGGAGGCGCGTCTCGGCATCACGTGACTCATAGCTTTCGCGCGCTTTTGAGTCTCAGCGAATCGCTCGGTTATCGACTCCACGGCATCACCGAAGAGGCCGGAGGGAGTTACAGGAGCGTTTAGGAGCACCTTACGGTCGGCATCCTTGAGGTCAGCTAGGTTTAGCCAGAGTTGCCTCTGAAGAATGACCATAAAACCCATGGCCTTACCCACGGATTGGGCCGCTCGCTTCGTCGCCATCAAGGCGAAGTCCGTCGCCGCGCGCAGATCCTTCGTCGCCTCAGGAGTGAGGACTCCGCCCTCCGCCGCTTGCAGGAGTTTAGCCTGGAACACCTGCAGCACTGCCATGGCGTGTAACGCTGATGCCGCCTCGCCATCAGAGGCATACGCTTTATTAGCGAGGTGGGCGGTGGTTCTGCACGGCTTCGAAGGAAGGCTGATGTCCGAGCCTAGGGACTTCGCTGCTGCAGGACACAGGTGTGCAGCAACGGTCTCCTCGACGGGGGGAGAGCGCACATAACCGTGGGCCTCCGCCCCATCCACGTGGGAGAACATGGCCTGCGTGTTAGAATGGACGCGCGCCGATTTGGGCGCAGACCACGTCTTCACTAGCTGTTCGTGAACATCGGGGAAGAAAGGCACCGACGTCCTCGAGTCAGCTTTGCGTGTGGACCTGAAGTACCACGAGTCAAGCTTACTCCTGACAGGCTCCTCCGGAGGATTCCAGGTAAGCTCCAACTCCTGCACAGCTTTTGACAGAACCCTCATGAGCTCCTCCTGGAGGCCTGAAGGCTCTGAGCTGCCTAGCTGCTCGGGCTCCGATCCCGCCCAATCCTCCTTCTCCGAGGCCGAGATGGACATGGCCTCGTCGCCCTCCTCGTGGCCAAAAGCTACGAATCCCTCGATATTGGAAGGGGAGCGGAAGCAGTCCTCGGGGAAGGAAATCGGGGAATGAGGCGACCGTTGGGTTCGGCGGCACGGCAAGACGGCGCTCCCGCCGCCAGGAGAGGGGGGGGCGGCAGTGAGCCCCACCCCGAACAGGCCGCGAACCACATCGCGGCGGGCCCGGAGCACAATGTCCGCAGTCGGACTCGTCCAGCGCCGCCTCGGCGTGGGCCAGGCCCAGGCAGGCGACGCAGTGGAGGTGATGTCCAGCGGTTCGATGGGTCCCGCGCAGATCTTACACACTGAAGCCATCACGAATTCAAGGTGAAGTAGAAGATTCTGATATAATTGTCGCGGGCATCGCATTTATACTGTCTCGAGCTCGTCTTATTTGCATGCTTTGCGACAATTGGCCAGTCATTTGACTGGCGTGAGCCAATAGGACTTCAGGAAAGGTTGAAGGGAAGGAGTTCCCATAACGGAGAAATCTCCGTGATGTCTCGTGACAGCTCGAAAGGGAACACATCTTAAGCAGGCAGGATAACATAAATGGACTTTGAACAATGAATTGCCACTTTGAACGATTACATAATGGTGGCATCTGTAATTGCGATTAGAAAATCGATTAATTGTGCAGCCCTAATAGATAGATAGATAGTCAGATGGTAGATAGAGTCAGATTATAGATAGATAATAGATTATAGATAGATAGATGGTTTCAGTTCTTGAAAATAGTGAATAGCATTCATATGAAAAGCATTCATGTAGGGCTGTCAGGATAACTGCAATATCATGAGGAATGCAGCAACCAAAATATTTGCTTATTTTCGTTATTTCAGTTATGCCCTTCTTGTTTTACACTTTGTGTGTGTGTACTAGATATGAGTAATGATAACATAATATTTACCATGTTGATTTGTATAGAGACTCAGTAGATTTGTAAGTCTAAACAGATGGTCTAAACAGGCTCAGTAGATTTGCAAGTCTAAACACTGTGAATGAGACAGGTCGACTGATTGCGTGTGATTAGCTGCGTCTGTCCTTCAGTTATGTATATTGTGAAAATAGGTTGTCATGTCCAAAAGCGAAATCTGGCTTAGCATAGACGCATTGCTGGTCTGCTGAGCTTTTGAAATTGGCGCTCAAAGTTAAAATGATTTCAACAGTGTGTTTGATTAAAGTATATATATACCATTTGAGCTCATACATTTACATGCCCCTTGCAGAATATGCAAAATGTTAATAACTTTATCAACAGGTAACGTTGCACTAAATGCTGGTTGAAGTAACCCCAGATAAATTACATTTTATGGTGTTCTTGCACATGTTTGTAAGTGTTTTAATTTATAAGATGCAATTCTTAGTTTATCTTGTAAGAATTAATGTATGATTTTATGTATGAGTTTATTGTGTTAAATGTTAATATATTTGTCATTTTAAGGTATTTTTCACAATATTGTGTTGTAGATTTAATTAAAAGTATTAAAATATGGCAGTGTTTAGTATAATTTAATGCATTTAAAAAAAATCCATTTGGGACAATGGGGAACAAGTAATTCAGTAAAGTTGCTTTAGCTATATAAATTGGCCAATGGAAATTTTTACATTAGGCAAAAACAAAAAAGTATACTCGTACTATTTAAAATATTAAATTGGGCAAATAACATGCTTTGGTAGATTTAATGTTTTTCCAATTGGCTTAACACATTATTTATCATTGAGCCAATGTCAACTGACTGTTTCCACAAGTGAAAAAAAAATCAATTTGCCGAATTTCAATGTTTAAAAATTGGGCCAATGGAAAATGTTAAATGTTACGAGTCACTAGAAAATTTTGATTTGGGCAAAATTTGAATTTTTTACAGTGTATTAACACATCAGTCTTTTATGGTAGAAGTGATGGTTCTACCATAATTGTAACAAGGAGTAGAATTGACATATTGAGCTATATTGAGTATACACGAGACTACATAAGGATAGAGTTCAGTGTTTCTATAAATGCTGACACCAATGCATCTTTTAACATGGATATTAAAGTCACCAACAATTAAGACTGTATCAGCTTTAAGCACTAACTCGGACAGAAAATCAACTAATTCTTTAAAAAGATTCTGTATGGCCTGATTCTTGGTGGCCTGTATACAGTAGTCTGTACAAACATCACAGGGGATTTATCATTAACACTTGTTTCTCCAGATAACATTATATGGAGCACCATTACTTCAAAAGTTATACTTGAAATCCAACCTCTGAGAAATACTGAAATCATTGCTATAAATTGTAGCAACACTTTCCCATTTGCTTCTTGAACACAGCTCATGTTTGTAACAGTAATCTTGGGGAGATGACTCATTTAAAATAATGTATTCATCTGGTTTTAGCCAGGTTTCTGTCAAACAGAGCACATCTAGTTTATGATCAGTGATCATATAATCTACAAAAAGCTATTTCATAGAAAGGGACCTGATATTCAATAAGCCAAGCTTAATAATTTGCTTCTCTGTATCATTGTCACAGATCAGCCAGGCTCCACCACCAATCTCTCACAGCGATCACTGTCACCTGAGTTTTAACTCAAACCACCTGCACCTCATCAACACTCAATTAAGCCAGCACTACTTAAGCACACACCTCACCTCAGTCAGTTGTCCGATCTCGCTTACACGAAGGTTGGAGGGAGCTAATCATCCATTTACTGTCCTTACGGACCATTGCAACCTGGAGTATTTAAGGACTGCTCGCAGACTCAATCCCAGACAGGCCAGATGGTCACTTTTCTTTACCCGATTTGATTTTAAGGTCACGTATCGACCCGGCACGAAGAATGTCAAGGCAGATGCACTATCTCGGCAATTCGATTAACACGCAGAACCCAACCCGCCTGAGAATATTATTTCCCCGACTGTAGTCGTCGCACCTATTGTGGGACATCATTACTGAGATCGAGCAAGCTAATTCTGACCAAATCATCCCCCAGACTGCCCAGAGAATAAGTTATTTGTTCCTGAGAATCTCCGTAACAGGACCATAACCCTGGTTCACACAGCCCTCAGTTCAGGTCACCCAGGCATCAACGCGACCGTACAATTGCTTCAGAATCGATTCTGGTGGCCTACCCTAAGAAAGGACACCATCATTCACGTCAATCATTGTCAGGTCTGCAACAAACAGAAACCCTCACGACACTTACCTGCAGGCCTTCTTCATCCTCTCCCCATACCCGAACGCCATGGTCCCACATAGCCATCGACTTCATCACTGATCTTCCCAATTCCGATGGTCAAAACACCATTCTCACCGTGGTGGATCGCTTTTCGAAGGCCTGTCGCCTCATCCCACTACCCAAGTTGCCCACGTCTCTCGAGACTGCTGAACTCTTGTGTAACCAGTTATTTCGTTACTATGGCCTGACCGAAGACATCCTGTCAGATCGTGGGTCCCCAATTCACCTCCCGCCTTTGGTTCCGCTTCTTCAAAGCTCTCGGAGATCAACGTGAGTCTCACATCAGGGTACCACCTAGTCAATGGGCAAGCTAGAGAGGATGAATCA
>JAPDDM010000275.1:0-283305 GCA_027474115.1 Schizopygopsis malacanthus
ATCCTTCACCATTATCAACCGCAGTGTATACAACAGAGGCATGGACTTTGAGATTTAGGTGAACTCCAAATATAAATTTTATGTGAGTCACAAGCAAACAAATAATTCAGCGATGATGTGGAACATGGACATGTTAGCACAGGGTGAGCGCATGTTTATTCAGATTTCTATTGCCAGCAGAACAGAAATGGGCAGACTGCTTTAAAAAAGAAAAAACAAAAACAAGATTCAAACATTTAGATCTATAGTGGCACCACTTTGCCACTGATTACAATAGTAATCAAATCATTACCGTTACAAACCAATTACTCTAGTATCAATTCAAAACTATACGATGGAATCTCACAAAACCTCTCCGGGTTCAGATTGATATTTTAGTTTCTGTTCATTAAATTCAATATAAATATAAACTACTTTCACTCCCAATTCGCATTACCTAACATGTAACTTGTTAATTATTTGACTTATCATGGTAGTATTTTGTTTTACAATAATAATGATCAAAAGTAAAACATTGAGATGCATTAAGGTAATCAGAATTTAGAGAGTGAAAAATTCTTAATTGTCAGGAAAATAGGAAATCTTTCATAATTGTTAAAGGACAGTTCACCCAAAAATGAATCATCAGCATTAACACAGCTCATGTTGTTCCAAATCCATAAAACTAAAAAAGAAATCTTCATGAATCGAGCATTTTACTCACCATTTCTCCACGGTAAACATGCATGTTTGAGATTTCCGTTACCTACTTATGTGCAGACGTCAATGCAAATTATGTAAGAAAAAAAGAAAATGAAATCTGTTCATCATACCTCAAGAAGACATGGATTGCACCTTGTTTTTGGTTACGATGTCTTTATGTACTTTTGGAAGCCTAAAAATCTAGGTTGCATGGAATTTCAATAGAATGACAAAAACGTGAGGACATAAAAAATGTCTTCATATGTGTTCTGAAGATAAATGCAAGTCATTGGGTTGGAACAATGACCATTTCTGGGTGAACTATCCCTTTTTTCTTGATTTTAGAAGAAAAAAATGACCTGTTTGACAAGATGTGACATGTTTTTATAGGATTCACCTATAAAGTCTGAGTAAAATACAGTAGCCATATACTGTATTTTGTGTCCACATGTTTGACCGGCTTACATGAGTTCCTTGCTTTGACAATCATATATTGAACATATGCAATATCCAAAATTCGTCTATATATAGCTAAAAAAACTTAGGATAAAAATATACGAAAATGGCACCCAAAACAGCAAACATAAGTCCCTTTAAAGATCAACTCGAATCATCTTCTGTAGTGCTACATCTGTCATGATTTTTTTCCCCTTTACAATGGAGCAATGATGAATTAAGCTCTGAAACTGACTAAAAACTCAGTCGTTACAGTAAAGTACTCGGTATGTATGTGTGCATCCAGACGTCTCAATAGCAGCGCAGGCAAACTTTGCGAGCTCTGTGATGCTAAGATTCACTTCCCTCTTCCTGAGTTTCTTGAGGGAAGTCCAGGAGCATGAACATGTCTTCGATCACCTGCCACAGGCAGCTGTCGAGCGGGAAGTCGTTGTCCACGAGGTTGACGAGGAAGTAGTTGTCGTGGATGTACTGAATGATCATGCGCGACGGCGACTCGTCCTCGTACAGCTTCGCCCACTGCTCAATCCACAGCGCAAAAGCCTCGTCCTGTGGGAACAGACAGAAAGGAGTTATGTCTGGAGTCTAGTTTATCTTTTACTATCACTAGCTATGTTTCCATCACCCTATTTTAATGTGCATTTTGAAGTATTGCATGAAAAACGAGCGATGGAAACACCAAATTTCGATAAAATAAAATCCTTAATATGCAAGGTTTTTATGCTCGCTTGAGGTGTTTTTTTGACTTGAGCGAAAAATGGTTAGTGCGAATAATGGGAGATGGAAATGCATTTTGCGAATAAATTCCTTCAAGCGCATCAAAAAAGTAATGTGACTTTGCGCTAAGGGACAGCAAATCCTGACTTAACCAGCAGACCGATCTCACTCCACATCATCTGAAACATTGTTATGGTCATTCGGAAATGCCCGAGCAAAGTCTGTCATCAAGGTATTAAACAGTTCTAAAATCATATTGCATTTTAAAACTAAATTTAGCATCTAAAGAGACAATTAAATGCAGCGTATTTAACCCTCCGCACGCCGTCTCGTTCGTTTCAGTTTTTCCTGATTCACAGAGAAACCTAAATACTCAGATACAGAAGACTAAAATCAATAGAATCTAAAAAGCTAAGTAGTCTACTTTTAAATGAACAAATTCAAATCAAAACTAATATTTCTGATTATGTAATCCGTATGAAACTAAAGCGAGGAGCAGTCTTTCCTGTATCTGAGCTCATTATATGCAGTCACCTGCGTGCAAAAGCCCTCACCTAGATAAAAATTATAATAATCAAGATTCATCTAATTGTCTTCATTTTTGAAAGGACTACTATGAGGAATTGACCTCATAAGAACAGCGCGCTCTGACGTGGCTTTATTCAGCAGAGGAGATCATTTCTGGATGGAAACGGTGCTTGTTCGCAAATGTTTTATGCAATATTCCAATTTTGCTCATAAGTTAAATTCGCAACTTTGGATGGAAACCCGGCTACGGAGACAATAACTGTGAGTGTAAGAGTGCCAGTGGGACAGTTTACAAATGTGAGGTCAAAAAGGACTTTGGAGGTGTCACGCATGGATGTGCAAGCTGTTTAAACACAACCTAATAAGTTTGCATTACTTAGTGCTTGCTATGGTGTTCAAGGTGGTTACTAAGTGGAAAAAGCATCACCTTCCAGTACATAAAGCTGTCTGGATCCACGACGGTGGGCTGAATGATCTCTCTGCCGGGGAATATGCCCCATGTCACAGCGTTGGGCTGCATATCATGTGCATTTGTAATATTCCTGCCCTAAAAAATAAATAATTTCATGATGTCAATATACAAACTGGAGATTACGTGATACTTGCTCTTGAATTGGTGTTTACCTGAACGTTGACTATATGGTAGTTCACACGAGGTTCATATTTCTTCAGCACTTGCAGAAGTGCAGTAACATTTTCGCTGGATGTGAAAAACTCCAGGTAAGCCTGTTGATTTCAAAAGGTAAAATAAAGATGCTGAAGGAATAATTTCCAAAAGTAAGCCAATTCCAAATAAACCTAAAAGATAATAAACCCCCAAATAAACAAGCAAATGACCAAGTACACAGTTCCCACGGTATCACAAGAATAAATAGATCTGATATGCTCTGTGTATTTACTGACAGCATCCTAGTAGCGTTTTTTTAGCAACATTAATGTACTATTATAGTTTGTTTTGTATATTTTCTGTTTTCATAAAAAAAAAAAAAACGTTTTTACGTTTTAGTTTGAATTAATTTTTTTTATTTTTTTATTACTAAAGGAAATTAAAAATGTTTCCTTGGCAACTAGCTGAAAAAAGTTTCCAATATGTTGTTTCAATTATTTCAATGAATGCTTTTTTTAGTTGTAGTTAACCAAAACTACAAAATTCTTTCAGCATTTATTTACCGTCATGTCGTTCCAAACCTGTATGATTGGAACACAAAAGATTATCATAGTTTCTGTCCAAAAAGGACAAGAGAGCCAAAATTAGACCATATGTGACCGTGGACCACAAAACCAGTCATAAGGGTCAATTTACCGAAATTTAGATTTATGGATCATCAGAAAGTGGAATAAATAGGCTTTCCATTGATGTATGGTTTGTTAGGATATGACAATATTTGGGTGAGATCCAAGTATTTGAAAATATGGAATCTGAGGCTGCAAAAAAATCTAAATACTGATAAAATCACCTTTAAAGTTTTCCAAATTAAGTTCTTAATGCATATTACTACTCAAAAATGAAGTTAGGTTTTTATATATTTACAGATAAAAATGTACAAAATATCTTCAGGAAACATTATTTTTACTTAATGTCCTAAAGGTTTTTGGCATAAAATAATCAAATAATTTTTATAAAATAATACAATTATTTTTGGCTATTACTAAATTTATACCCCAGTAACTTAAGACTGACTTTTTTTGTGCTCCAAGGTCACATATGATTTCTCTGCTCCATTCAAAGTCCACTGAAGTCATATGATAGCTTTCTGTGAGCAATCGAATGAAAAGAATGCACATTCAAACCTGGTACATCACATGTTTGATCAGTGACAAACATATTTGCTTCTTTTATGTCAGTTATGAGTGACAGTTCGTTTAGTATTCTTAATATACCAATATAGTATTTATTGATATTTTGAATTTGTCTTTATTTTTATAATTAGTTTCTTTTGTATTCTAATTTTACCCAAAATGTGTGATTTTTTTTTTTTTTTTGTTTACCCGTTTTTGTAGTTTTAGTTTTATAACCCCCCCCCCCCCCCCCCCCACACACACACGCATTGTTTGTTATTTTATAACTTAAACATACTAACTGAATTAATACATTATTTTATTCTTATTACAGTTAATGTTTATTTTATTGCAAGTAACAAGAACATTATTTTATAGTTTTATTTAACAATAATACCATGAAGGAGTGATTACAATGAAACATGTTTATGTTTTTGTCTACAATTAAACACGCACGAATAAACAAGCATAATATTTTAAATCTTTGTATTTTACAGTGGAAAGTATGATTTTCTGCATTAAGACTTAAATTTCAGTCAGAAGCAGTCGTCAACCGTTATGGTTTTTTTGACAGCCGATGCCGATATCGTGAAAAGCAGGCTGGCCAATGGCTCATATAAAGCTGATATAATTTGATTAATTTTAATACATTTAAGAAGAATATTTTCTTCGAAAAAATAGTTTTAGCCAAAAATAGCCAAATTATTGGGTGAAATATCAGAAATATTAGCCAAATGACCACTAATCAGAAGACTTGAAAACAACACTCGTCATAGAGACTACCTTTATGGTCGTTTTTTGAGCTCAACGGATCCAGTCTCCTTTTCCCTTTCATTGTATGGAAAAAGTAGTTGGCTCATTCTCGCAAACAACTTAATTTGACATAAATATGCCTGAATTTTTATTTTCGAGTGATCTAGTCTTACAGCGCTGTTGAATATGTTTGTGCTGACCTTTTGAAAGACGTATCCCCCCGCCGGGCCCCAGCCCACAATGGGGTCAGATGAGGGTTTGCCATTAATGTTGGGTTGAGAGTTAATGGTCAGAACCCCTCTGCGGTTCACCCTCTCCAACTCATCCTTCAGCAGGTTGGTCTCCGGAGCCAGAGGATCGTCATTCCACGGCAGACACATGACCTACGGAAAGCAGAAGGATAGCAATCATACATGCAAAAAGTAGTGTTTATATATAATTTATGACACATGTCATAATTTACAAGATCTAAACATGTATGAGTCTCTTTCCTCTGCTGATACAGTATATAAAAGATATAAGATATTTTAACGAATGCTGGAACCAACCAAACCATTTCTGGTCCCCTTTGATTCCTTAGTTTTTTTTTCCAATATTGGAATGTGACTTTACGGTTACCCACACATTCTTTAAAAAGTATACATTATTGGGTGTTCAGCAGAGAAAAGAAACTAATACATGTTTGGAACAACTTAAAGGTGGGTAAACGATTACAAAATCTCTAAACTAAGAGTTAATGAGTCATGGTTGCTGATAAACAGACCTCCGAATCCATTGAATTCAACATTAATGTACCTAGTTGTGAAATTATTTGGCAAGCGCAAATAATTAACTTCCTTTGTGTTGTTCCAAACAACACCCCTTTATAAATTCTTCCTCATCTTGACTTGTTTGGGTCACGTTGTGCTCAATGTTTGTGTATTACTCGATGTTGCTTCACATGAATCAATTGTGCCTACATAAATACACCTACCACAGTGTAGCAGAGGTCTGATACTGACTGTACGACTCTACCTTGTGTCCATTGCGGTTGGTTTGGCCGGTGATGTAGTCGGTGAAGACTTCATAAACACTCTCCTCGTTCATTAGTTCCTCACGCCACATCTGCAGGAGGGCCTCCTTCGGAGACTTACTCTTCAGGTAGAACAGGTAGTAGTCTGTCAGCTCGCCAAAGGCTGGTGACGAGGAGTTACCCCTGACAAGATGGCCGACACGTTAATGAGCGTTTTTGGCCTCTACATCTTGGACCACTCCCACAAAAGTTCAGAAAAGAAACATTTCAATGCATGTACCATCTTCCATTGGGAAAGTCATCCCAGTCTTGCGTTCTGTAGATGTAGCTTTTGGGTCGGGAAGCCCAGAAGATTGGCCTGACGTCTTCTACCTTACGCTTCGGATGAGCGCTGACGGCCCAGGGCAGAGGTCGCCTAAAGATAACGAGATTAATGCAACGAGGTGACTCACGAAGCCCATCAAAAACACTTTCAGGCCATATTTTACCCCCAAAAGAAAGAAAAAATCTTGATATATATATATATATATATATGGCTTAAACAAAATCAAGTCTCTTTTTAGGACTATAACTTTGTTGTTATGACAGTTTTCTGCACAATTAAGCACATTTCCCCCACATTCCCATTACTGTAATGTGAGCATTTTAAATGATAAATAGAAAAATATTGCATTAAATTACTGTAATACATATCATTGAGCAAGGATAATGATATCCAATATCTACACAGATGTTATTTCACATAAACTGATGCATTATTACACCTAAACTTACAGTCTACATACCCACAATATAATCTACAATTAGACTAATAAACGACATTACTTGACAAAAAAAAATATATTGTGATTACAATTCCACAAAGAGAGAGAGAGATTTTTTCTATTGGATATTAGGATCGTATAATATATAATTTGCTGGTTCTACTATATTAGAGCCATATAACCCCCCCCCCCCCCCCCAAATTCAATTTTTGTGTTCAAATTATTTTTATTTATTTATTCAATCATTAATTTATTTGTTTGATTCCATTTTTCCATTTGTACTTGTTTTCTGTTTAAATTATTTAAAAAGCATGCCTGTTTAAATAAATCAAATGTTTAAATAGTCTTTAAGTCTTTAAATAGCAGTCTTTTTGTGATTTATTATTCACAGACATGTGTGAATATTGAGATATACGATACAGTGCTACTTTTTTACTTATTCGCCCAAAATTAGCAAAATTCCATGTTATACTGTAAATTCCATTTTGATGTCTGGATTCCAACACAGAAATCATAGGGCCCTATTATATAAAAGCAATATAGAACTTGAGGCCCCAGTTACAGTGGTTTAACATGAGCCTTCATGTCATGCCATGGTAAAATAACTGTAATGCATAGTCTCTTAGGGTATTTCTTTGTTAATCAAGGGCATTAAATTACAATATATTTTTCATGTGGGCATGTGCTGATTTATCGCCAATGTGCATCAGGAAATAGTGAATGTATTTCCTGTTAGAAAGAACAGGAGCAGTTTATCGCTTTCTGAGAATGAAGTCACTCACCGGGATCCTCTACCCATAAGCCCAGCTTTCGGAGTACTTCCATTGTGGCCACCTCTCTGTTGAGCGTGTAAAAGTGCAGGCCCGGGACCTCTCCGCTGGCCAGAAGAACCTTACACATCTCCACCGCTTGCTGGATGCCGTAGTTGCGAATAGCGGCGTCATTATCCTTGATGGGCTCAATCACCTGCTTGATCTCCTCCGGCACTTCCAGTTTGGAGAGTTTGACCAGCTGACGGAGTGAGTGATACCCCTGTGCAAACAAAGGAGATTCAAACTTTGAAGATTAAAAAAGAGAATCAATATGTAGTACACTGAAATCAATGAGGAATTCAACACTTCTCCATAATATTTTCTAGAATGTTTTTTTTTTGTACAGTGGTGTCCAAAATTACTAGTGTTTTCAACTAAAACATGGTTTTATGTCAGTTATTTCTATATTTTGCCTAGTAAGAAATATCAGTTTACATTTACAAACATTAATTTAGCCATTAATTGTATTAATCCAGTGAGATTTTTGTGCTCCACACAGAGATCTGATCTGAATCAGTCTGTCTGAATGACATGACGAAACATTACAAACTGAGACTAAATCCAGAAGAACAACGTCTCCAAGATGCATCAAGAAACCTGCCTGCAAAGCTACAGTGCTGTTAATAGTTTTAGCACTTGTGTAAAACTGCTGTAAAATGAGGATGCTGTCAAAAATAATGTCATAAATAGATTTCTTTATCAATTAACTAAATTAAATCAACATTTGGTGTGAGCATCCTTAAAACAGCTTTTGCCCTCGGTGCACTTGCACATAGTTTTTCAGTTCAACAGATAGGAAAATGTAAAAGACTGCTCAAATTTCAACCTGAGGTTTCTCACACGAGGCTACTGTATGACTTTAGAACAGAGATGTCAAAAGGGGCACCGTGTAATTGTATGTACGTATGTATTTATATAATCTTTATCTCATTTGTGGAAATTGTAGGACTGTAAAATATTCATCCAATCATTTTCATCTTGTATATTAAGTCAGGTATTTGCATACCTCTGCACACACTGTTCGCGCAGACATGATACGTCATCAGCGCGTTTCATTGCAGACTGTGTGAGAACGGAAGGTGTTATTGTATTTTGCGCTTTGTACTGTAAAATTTTCTCATGGGTGAATGAGACACGAGGTAATCTGACAGCTTTGCATTCAATCCTCCATCAACGCTGTAATCACTTACCTAATTTTTGTTCATGGTCAAAAATTTATAATTTGAGGTAAAAGAAACCCTCTCCAGGTCAAAATGACCAAAACACAACATTTGGGTCAAAAACCACGGTGCTGGCTTATAGATAACCAGTAGTTTGTATTAGATAACCAGTAGTCTTGTCCGATAACACTACTCTGTATGACCTTTGTTTGTACTAAAATGTAGCGCAATAAATACATTAATCACGCTATTGCATAAATTCCAAGACAATCCATTATGATGTTTGATAAGGTGCATTAAGAGCGGACCTTAATTGGTCTTTTGCCATGACATGACATCATATGACCAGTGTTTGGTTGATAAGATAATTGGATTACCTCCACATCGCTGAGGTGCTGTGATTGGTCAGAGACGGTTTGTGTGTTCACGTACCTGAATAGGGAAGATTCCTGGGAGAATGGGGCAGGTGATACCAATGTCCCGACAGTCTTTGACAAATTTGAGGAAGGTTTCTGCCCTGAAGAAGAGTTGGGTGACAATGAAGTGCGCACCGGCATCGACCTTCTCCTTCAGGTGCCTGAGGTCATCTTCGTAGCTCTCCGCTTCTGGGTGACCCGTGGGGTAGCCTATAATTACATTTCTGATGGGTTTGAGCTGGTGAATTTAAGATTTGCATGCAAAAATTACCATGAACAAACAGTTCTAGTTTCAATGTAAGTCTATGTTTTTTACTTTATCATCTACAAGGTAATAGCAATTTACTAAACAACATTAACTGCTTGTCTTTCTAATGCTCACCTGCAACACAGATATCAAAGTAGTCATCGAATTCACAGCGAATGTGCTTGACCAGATCTGTAGCATAGTTAAAACCACCATCTTCCTCCACCCAATCTTCCCCAATAGGATCTGCAGAAAAAAGGGCAGTAAGATTCGCTCATGACGCACGATGATGGTGGACAGACTTAAGAAATGTGGATTTTAATGTATATACTTACATTTTATTAAGCATTAAAAAGTATCAATTGTTTAAATGTAATTTGAAATTCAATCTATTTAAAAACAGACTATTTTACTTATATTCCAGTAAAACTCTAGCTGCCATTCACAAGTGTTTAAAGTCAGTCACTTATGAGGAACCCTGACTATTAGGATGCTGCCTTAGAAAGGTTTGAAATAAAGCTTGTGTGGTTTGGACCAAAGTAACAGATTTCAGATCAGTCACTGTTCATACCTCCTCTCAAGGCCATGATATTCTTTAGGCCTAGACGCTTGGCTTTATTTAAATGGGTTGTTATTTTCTCCTTTGTCTGATTGCAGCATGTCAAATGCAGGACGCTCTCCAGGCCGCAGTAATTGACCGCTGTGCTTGCTATCATCATGGAAGATGTCTCTTTATCTGAGCCCGGATCTCCAGCCGGATGCCAAGTGATGTCAATGAAGAGAGGACCTCCAGAACCCATCCGGTCAAATCTAACACACAAAGAACAGAAAGACCATTCATTCAAAAAAAAAAATACCGTTCATTTTTGCACACCAGTGCCAGTAATGAGAGTTTACCTAAATGTGTCACAAGGCAAAAGTAATATACAGAGGTTGGACAAAATAACGTGAACACCTCAGAAATAGGCAATGTTGCCTTTTTAATGTATTTTACCTCCATTTGCCTTTAATTAAGCTTCTAACCTTCTTAGAATAGATTCATATAGCTTTTAAAGGTAGGGTAGGCGATTTCGAGAGGCTAGCAATAACAAGCTAGCATTGAAAGCATAAGAGCCCACCCTCCTTGAAAATCACTCTCCAAAGCCACGCCTCCTCCACGGCACATGACTGCGCTCGGGCTGACCAAAGACTAACCTGTGACACGATGAGAGACGACATCAACGTTGTAATACAGCTCTTTCATGGATATTGGCTTTGTGAATTTCTCTGTGGTTGGTTTTAGAGAAAATAATGTCATCAAGGTTAATGGTTGCTGCTAATTGAGGTTTGATGTCACTTTTGCTGCAGTACTTCTGTTTTGTTTTGGTTTTCAACCAACATAAGCAACCCAGAACAGGGACGTCAATCTTAGCTCCTGGAGAGTTTAGTTCCCACCTGCTCCAACACCATACCTGCAGCTTTGAAATAAGCCTGAAGGACTTGATTAGCTGGATCTGGTGCATGTAATTAAGCCTCGTTCAGACTGTCAGCCCAAATCCGATTTTGTGCATATCTTGATGGAATCAGATTTGAATAACTGACTGTCCACACAGCATATTGCAACTGTTCATATTCGATTTGTGTGTACATAAGCACTCTTTTGTTTTTAACTGAATGTGCATTGGTTTCTATGGTAATGCCGTTGCCTTGTTATGCCTATGCTAAAAACAACAGCAATACAGTTTACAATACAGATGTCTTACCATTGCGGTTGCACTGTAGTATTATATTTCGTCTTGTGAGGCAGCAGCAGAGAAGCAGGAAGCTGTGCGCCTTTATTTCGTGCTGCAGTGTCCGCTATTTTGATTTTGACTTGCACTTCGCAACAACGCAAGCTTGTTTCTGCAAAGATGATCAGCGTGTTTTTTGCAAAAACGTCTGACGTATTTTACGCTGAACCTAAACCTGCCAGGGCTGTGGCCCTCCAGAAGCTCAGTTTGACACCCTGACATTGACAATATAGATGAAAAGATACATAAAAGATGATCACAACTGTGTGTGTGTTTGTTTGTTTTTACTTTAACCCAGCGGTTCCCAATTGCAGCCCCCCCCCCCCAGACATGCATACTTTGTTTTTATGAAATTATGACTACACAAAAAATAATACAAATTTGTAATAATTTATCCAGTTTAATAAAAGACCTAGATACACCTTCAATGCATCGTTGTTGTGTTTGGAGCAGACGCGTGAGTGTCGTAACACGTTTACATTAATCTACACCCCGCCTCCAGCAGCACGGAGGTGTTGGAATGTTCGAAAACAGTATACTGTCGCGTCCATTTCAAACTTTTTTTTTCCCCCAAACAAAGAACGAAAACAAACTTAATTTGAAGTATATCGGGGCCTTTAGTTAACACACATCGATAACCAGCTCTTCAACCAGAAGAGAGCTACGTGCATGAACTGTGTTCCGATAAAATATGACCCCTACACAGTGTTCATTGCTCCCTACTCCCTGAGCAGGGAAATCCGTCGAAGTTTAATGTTACTTCACTTCGGAATATTCATTCATGGATTTGGTCTGTGCCGCTAACATTACATGCAGCGTCTGCACACACAGACGAGTATGACACATACCGAAAAGTTATTAGTCAGTTATTGAAATGCCTTATTTTCAAAATTGTCCAATTTTATTTTCATAAAAGCCTGATAAAGATGCCCATTTAAAAGAAAAACATATAAGACACATCTTAAGGCATCATATTAAACCCTGGGTGTTCTCATAATCTTGTCCAACCCCTATATATACATCTTGGTGAATCTTGGGTGAATATATAAATATATTATTTTTTGTGTGAAATATGACCCAGACCAAGCCATTTTTGCTTTCCTACCTAGAGATAAGATTGACGGCTCCAGACGCTGTGCGAGGTGGGAAGAACTCCAGGGAGAACCAGTGGTCCCCAGACTCAATCCGCCGCTTCATCTTGTCCCGCAGCCGGTCGGTGCGGTCGGCGTCCAGTACCGGGGTCGAGCACCTGGAGCTCTCTTTGGAGCTCTCTCCACTGGAGTCACTCTTAGAGGACTGCCAACCTATGTCCGCTCTTTGGTTCACCATGTTTCCTGTGCCCAGGGTTGAAAATCACCCCACAAAACATTACGCAATACAAACACATTAAGCTAGACTGACTTTTTCAATGTCACCAGACTCATCTGTATAGGAAACTAGCGGCATTTTTTTTTTATTGCAGACAACTGACATTAAAGGAATATTTCACCCGAAAATGAAAATTCTGTCATTAATTACTCATTAACTACTTATGCGCATGCGTCGTGACACTCTCCACGATGGAGGCAGATGGGATGAGGAGAAGAATTGTTGAATACAGTTGTTATTTTTGTTTTCTTTGCACACAAAAGGTATTCTCGTAGCTTCACAAAATTACAGTTGAACCCTGGATGTCGCATGGACTATTTTACCGATGTCCTTGCTACGTTTCTGGGCCTGGGAACATTTCAGTTGTGTTGCTGTCTATGGAGGGTCAGAAAGCTCTTGGATTTAATCTAAAATATCTCAATTTGTGTTCTGAAGAATGAACGAAGGTCTTTACAGGTTTGTGAACGACAAGCGGGTGAGCATTTAATGACTTGTACTAATTAATGAAAACATTTTTTGGGGTGAACTAACCCTTTAATGACTCTTCCCTACGTTGACATTTAAATAATAGTTAACTAATTTGATATTGCACAGTGACCTCATAAAGTGCCTAAGTGTTCAGGATTCAGCTATAATCCTGCACAATACATTTTTTTTTTGTATTTTTTATTACGTTTTACGTAAAGATGTCATAAGTCTGATCATATAATAGGTGCAGATGTAATGACTCACAGACCATGTAACAGTAGAAATGTCAGTCCCACTGAATTATGGGATACATTATCCAGAACAGCACGTTCTCATACTGTATACATGCCATTTGAATATAAAATTGTGTAAAACTTATGTAGCATTATTTCAGTAACATATTTGATTGAAGACATTAGATGATTCATATATTTTAGTAAATAGCATTTAACACATTATCATTACAATGTTCCAATTAAACTTAAATGTAAAGTTTACTACTTGAATATTTATTACTAACAGCTACAATAATAAGTACTAAATGCCAATCATCCTAATGTTCCTGCATAAAACTCAATATTGCGATCAAGTCTTTTTCGAATATGATAACGACATAAACACGTGTTACACCAAAACATAGTTTAGTATTTGTTTAGTAATTTCTCCCGATGTTGCCTGTCTCATAGATGTAAATGTTTGTAGAAGTACATTCAAATGTTGTAAAGTGCCTTGCAGTCACTTAAGAATCGCTCTATGAATAAAATAATGATTCTTATTATCACGACTATTATGCATTAAGACTTTTGAGTTTATAAGACAAAAAAAACACACAAACATTTGACCCTCTATTAATTGCATATTTATTCTCTAACTGCGAGCTTTTCTTGTAAAACTAACACTAAGTTTCTTTTTTCTATATTCTATATAACGTTACTCGTTTTCTTAAAAAAACAAAAACAAAACCTTCCTACATGTAACGTTACAGCGTTAGGCTAACCAGGACTTGTAATAGCAGTTGCATGTTGTTGCTCTTTTGTTGGTTTTGAATGCTTCTATAAATGTCCTCGTTTGTAAGTCGCTTTGGATAAAAGCATCGGCTAAATTACTAAATAAATAAATAAATAACGGGGCTAAGTTACTTCACATAAGGGAGGCACGTTCATTCAAAAGAATGTTAAATGAATACTCTTTTAAATACTCTATTTTAAACAGACAATCAATGCAAGCAACAGACAAACAGTGAATGAAATGTATATGACATGATAATTCGCTTTGCTTTGTGCATATTTTGATACTGTTCATAGGCAGTTCACGCGGTTCGGCGTGACTGCACCATAGACTGTAAAAAAAGACTGCACCAGTTCCTTTAATTGGCCTAACCGAAACCGACACCGAAACAGCCACGCCGACCCTGTAATTGTATAAAAAACGCCTTTCCTCCATTACCTTTAACTTTTCCCCAATCCTCCAGGAGTTATGAGAAGGAGAGTGCTGTCCCAGGGCAGCGCTGTCCCGAACTCTGCTAAACAGCGTGTGCGCGGACAGCGTCAGCATGGACGACAAAGGCTGGTGTGCGATGGGCCACGCCCCTTTCATCTGGACCACGCCCCTTCACGACCAAAGGACCTTCCCATTGGATGCAACGTCTGTCATCGTGTGTGATGTAAACACACCACATGTTCTTATTAATAATTAATTGAGCTAGACGCGCAGATACGCGCACGTTCACACATAAAGAAAGAGAAGAAAAGAGAAGAGAAAGAAAGGAGAAGAGAAGAGAAGTCAATCTTTTTATCCAAACTGTTTTCTTTCACTAAGCCTTTAGTTTACACATCAAATATTTGTAATACACATATCTGACTCTTAGCACCCCGACACATACGCACTCCCATCCCCCTTGGCCCATAAATACATAAAAAAATAGTCGTTTTTACATAAAACGAAATGAGATGTCAACTCATAATTATGAAATAAAAGTCATAGTTATGACGTAAAATGCTGACATTATGACAAAATGTCGAAACAATGAGATAAAATCATAATCACAAGAGAAACATATTAGATAATTTGGCATACCAACTGATTGTTAGTCTCATATTGTGTAATTTCTGTCATATTATGGCATCATTTTGGTCTTGTTTTGTCTTATACAGTACCTCTGAGTTAAGTTTCATCGTAAATTGTTATATCATAAATATTATTTTAGTATCTCAGAGTTTAACGTTAGACATTTTACGTTTTGAAGCAGATTTTTTTTCCGTATGTGGTGGAAATGAGCTTTATCACTAATATACATATAGATCAGTGATAAGTGGGTTTCATTTTCATGGCATACTCTTATGGTACTAGATACAGATTCTGCGTTAAAGCTGCGCCGCTGGCGCGCACTTGAACACCTCAGCTGGCCTGTCTGATGTCACGTGATCAGGCGTGTTGCTGAAGATGGCGTGCTGTGGAGGCTGTCTGTGTTGTCACTGCTGCTGCAATGAAGGCGAAACAAGAACGCCAGAGGAGCTGGTATACACTTTTTTTATTTGTCTTATCTGTTTCCTAACGCAAAACGCTTTGTTGCTGGAAACGTGAGTTTATTCTGATGCTGTAAACTATGCTTCATCTGTTGTTTTCCACCCAATTTGACAGTAAACAGCCTGATGTGAATCAAGTGTACATTAACAATGAGTTTAGCTATCAAACCAAGTCTGCTGAGTGCAGTAAAACTCAACAAGCTACTCAATTCATATGCGTTATCAATGCACATGAAAGTGTAACTGTTTCTGATACTAGTATAGATGACATTGTTGGTCATCTATGGCCAATGAAGCAGCTTTGGGCAATACATCATTAGGGCGTTATATCATATATCACTAAATCTTTATCTAGAGCTCACCAGCTTATGAGAGACACAACCTGTTTTTCTTGAGATGATGATTAACCTGATTTAATCCTTTGCATCAGTCATTATTCTAGGTATAATAAAGAGAAATGTGCTCAGAAACAGTCAATCCATTGTTTGGAGTCGCTACAGGCCATCTGTTCATTTTAAGGACAGAGGTCCCAGCCTGGGAAACCTCAGAACCACCCAAAGGAAACCATAAGATTAAGGTTTTACTTTTTCTGAATATGTTAACCTGATTGTATTGCTGCCTTCTGCTTGTTAGACAATACTGGGTGAATCCAGAGATGATGAGGATGAAATATTGCCGAGAAAAGACTATGAGGTTAGTCAATAATGGACACAACAGATTATACTTCCATTAAAAGCCTAAGACTTGCAACACGATTATTTGTCTTTACCAGATATGTTTAAAAAATATGTCATTATGTTTGGCAATTTAGAGTTTGGATTATGACCGGTGCATTAATGAGCCATTCCTGGAGGTTTTGGAGGGGTTGGATAATAAGGTAAAATGTGTAATGTCTTCATTTATTATATTCATATGTCAAGTCCCTGTTTACCAAGTGTATTGTCTCATTTCTCTTACAGAAAGCCAGAAAGTATGAAGCGATAAAGTGGATTTTGGTTTTTGCAATTGGAGTATCAACAGGACTGGTACGTTTTGGGGAGGTTTATACCCTATTGGAGAATGACATTTATAGAAATATATAGATCTCGCTACTTGATTTGGCTAAAATCAAATGTCACCTGGATATAATAAAATATAAATATGAGAAAACAAAAACAAATGTCTTTGTTTTCAGATCTTAAAGGTTACAATAAATTGATCAGTTTGAAGTCCCTTCTATTAATTCTCCATGCTTGGCATTTCTGATGGAAACATTTTGTGTCCACAATATTAACTTTGTTATTATTTGATATTACTTAGCGTTTACATTTAGTGCATACAAATGCCTACAGAGATTTGTTATCTTTATTTGTAAAAATATTTACAATTCAAACATTTCACCCCCCCCCCCCCCAAAAAAAATAAAAATAAAATAATTTTTTTAATTAAATTACATAATATAATATCATTATAGAAAATTAAGCCTTTTTAGGAACATTAAGATTTTTTTGTTTAACTGGAAAATAATAATGGTCATTTGTTTATGAGTTTCTCCTCCCAATTATTTCTGTGGTCTAATGAAATTGTTTTTTGATTTATGTTTTATATTATTTTCTCTTCAGACTGGCCTGTTGGTTGATTTCTTCGTGCGGCTCTTCTCTCAGCTGAAGTTCAGCTTGGTTGGACAATGTATTCTTTCTGCTCAGGTCTGCGTTGTGTTTTGGTTTGTGTAATTGTGCACTATTTACTGAGTGGAGTCCTTGACATGTGCATCAGCTGTGGAGGAATGCAGTGAACATGGCTGTCTAGCTCTCTCATTACTGGAGCTGCTGGCGCTCAATATGATGTTCATATTCATCTCCAGCCTTCTGGTGCTCATTGAGGTAAGAACATCTCAGGCTAATATGTTCAAGAATAACGTTATTAAACACACAACACCAGAGGGTAAAACCTCTTATACTGGAAAAAAAATAAGTCTTATGCTCACCAATGCAGCATATATTTAATAAAAACACAGTAATAATATTAAAATGTAATTATGACACTGAAGACTTTTTAGTAATGATGCTGAAAATTCAGCTTTGATCACAGGAATAAATCACTCACACACACACACACACACACACACACACACACACTCTCAAATAGAAAACAGTTGTTTTTAAGTTGTAAACAATGTTTTACAATATTACTGTTTTTTCCTACAGTTTTGATCAAATAAATGCAGCACTGGTGAACATAAGAAAAAAAAACATCAATAAATCTGAATTATGCCACACTTTTAACTGCCAGATTATGTAAAGTATATATGTCTGAGATAATTTAACATAAAATCAAAAATGCATGTAAAACTTTAAAAACAAAGCCAAATTAATAATTGCACAGTGGTTTGTGTGTAGTATACAATCAGTTTTTCTCTGTATTATAGCCTGTTGCAGCTGGGTCTGGTATCCCAGAAATTAAAAGTTACCTGAACGGAGTAAAAATTCCCGGCATTGTGCGGCTGCGAACCTTCATATGTAAGGTCACAGGAGTCCTGTTCGCTGTTGCTGGAGGTAATGATGAGGAGAATAGTCTATATCAGCACAGACAACGATTAGAATAAAATCTGGCTTTGTGCTGTATTAGACCACTGGGGGTGATTGCCGCTTTTTGATTCAGATTTTTAAGAAAAATATGAGTAAACTGACCTTATTCTGGTAACGTATGGTGTAAACTGTATGGTGTTGATCCGAGCCATGCAGCCAGGGCCGGTGCCAAGAGGGGGCATTCGTGGGCCATTCCCCACCAAACGAGTTACCCCCCACTTTCCGCCCTCTCCCCTCCTTGCTGAACGTGATCGATTTCGAAAGCAAAAGTGAAACAGATAAAACAGTGCACCTAAGGAAGCGCCCCCCCCCCCCCCCACACACACCCCCCTAGAAATTAAAATGCCCCCCTGTTGGAGATGCCCTGGCGCCAGCTCTGTATGCAGCCAAATGACTAGTATGTCTTTTTGAAGCTGTTCCATGCTGATTCAGTATTGTTGTTTCAGGATTGTTTGTAGGTAAAGAGGGACCAATGATTCACAGTGGAGCGATAGTAGGAGCAGGACTTCCTCAGGTACTCCTCCATATGCTCATATATCCAAATAATAAACTAAGCACTGATTTGACTAATCTTTAACCATTCTCCTATTCAAAATTGTCGAGGTTGAGAATACATTAGAATAGATGGTTAATGATTTTGAGTTCTGATGTAAACGTGTGATTCATTTATGCATTATCTTTCTTGTCACAATCATACACTTATGAAAGCATGCTTGTCTCTCTGGTTAGTTTCAGAGCATCACCTTCAAGAAGATCCGCTTTCACTTTCCCTATTTCCGCAGTGACAGGTGAGCACTACAACACAACAAGCACTAAATCACTCATTACATTGCACAAAATAAATGCAAAACATTAAATGGTATTCCAACCTATTATAAAAGCAAATTTTTATCAGTTCTTTGGGTCGTTATATTTCTCACAGATTTCTGCTCATTCTAAATCCGATACAGATAAAATAGCACTGTAAATTTGACATTTATATGAATGCATTAGTTTGAGAGTGATTGTGTGTGTGAATTAATTCTACCTGACAGCATCTCTCTACTAATAGTGAAGCTGTGGGTTTAGTTAAGAAATATATACTCGAACTTGTCAGATTCTAAGCTATTTTATTGAGACATCACAGAACAGTGTCGGCAATACATTTCCAATACAAGCCGCTGTCTGTAGCTATGTGTGTGCGTTACAATGCAGCAGCGCATTAGATTAGAAAGGCGATTAACTTACCTGTACAATAAGCTGTTTAAAACCTGCATTCTGCCGTTCAGTTTTCAACTTCCAGATGGATATAATCACACATGTCTTCTGGAGCGCTTTTTGAGTATGAATTTTTGTCATTGTAACTGTCTGGAAAGGGAGCGTACATGCTGACCTCAAGCTTAAAGCGTCATGGCAGAAGTCGACTAGTCGACGCAACCCCTAATATGTGCACATTGCCTGAGAGATGGTTTGAGCGCATGCACATGAAACACGAGAGTATCCTTGTGAAATCAACCAATTATCTTAGTCTTAAGCGAACAGTTGAGAAAGAAAATACATGTGTATATTAGATTTGTTCTTTCAGTCTTAAAGTGACAGCAGCCTAATAAACCTGGTGAGGTCTGTGTCATTAATGTTTATCAACAAAGTAAGAGAGAAAATCATCTCTTGCTGCTCTTGACTGAATCACTTGTGTTAATAGGAATAAATCGCTCTTTATTTTACACAGTGAAGACTATGCAGTGTTTTTTCATTCATTCATTCGTTCACTTTATTTATAGAGCACTTTACAACTGCACCTGCAGACCAAAGTGCTGTACAATCAAGAAACACTCATTAAAACACACAACTTAAGACAACCCACATTCTACTATACAGCAAAGACCAGCCCACCCTCTCAAAAGCTAAAGACAAGAAGTAGTTTTTGACTTCACAACGTTAAAAACATTTAAAGATGAGACCTCTCTAAGTAAACGAGGAAGACTATTCCAGAGCTTCGGCCCTGCAACAGCAAAGGCCTGGTCCCCTTTTAACTGTAAATTTTTTAGTTTTAGTACAAGGTTTTTTAGTGCATAACATACAATTCAAGTAGTATTTTGAATTTCTAGTGCTTGAAGTTTTTCACGTATGTCTGATTCATTTGTCTTTGTTCTATTGCAGATTTGTGTCCTTTTGCTTGTAATTAGTTTCTTAGTTCTTTTACTTCAGTAAGCTTATGTTAATTCTAGCTAGTTAAGGCTAGTATTAATTATTTTTGTGTGTGTGATTATTGAAATTGATGATGAGAATTGTGAAATTTGTGGTATCAAATTTTGATATCATAAAAACCTTACTTAAAGCAAAAATAACCATTTTGTTATCCTTAGTGTGAACAAAATTACTCCTGTTATGTTAAGATTTTGGTCATATTGCCCTTCCCTATTGTATCCTACCCTAGGTATTATAAATATTAATGCACAATATGATCAGGTATTTGTATTTGTTACGATCTTTAAAGTTCCAGGAGTATGGAACGCAACATTAAGTTGATTAAGATTGCGATGAGGGTGAAGATATAGTAAGGACCATGTACACAGAGCAGGTGTTCTGATCAAATTGGTTTTAATGTTCTTTAAGCCGAGGCCACTAACAATGGGTGAGCTATATACAATGCATAGGTTGTAAAACAAAAATAAGATGAAGATATTAACTAAGGGGAAACAAAGGAACGAAGGTGGCGCCAAATAAACAAAAGATAACAAACACATAGATCCTAACTAAATTCCTATAACCCTCTAACATAACTAACCAAAGAAAAATGTAGAAACAAACCCGAAGTCTTCAGCATATGCGACGCCTTAACTAAACCACACTAACTGCTAATAAAGGAAAAATACAAAGGAGGCGCTCACCTCTTGCATAGTGTATCTAACACTTGTTAGCTACGGGCAGTATGTATCCTGAGTTGCGCAATACATTAATCTGTTCCCCATTTCCCCAGTACAAAACGAGAACAGTAAACTCTTACCAGGCGCTCAGCTCAGAATCTAAATCACACCCAAACCCACAAGCATTGGGTTCACACATTCACAATAAAACAAATACAAATATTAAATACAAGTTCAAACTCAGAACACCTGAGCCCACACACTGAGCTCCTGAGCTCATCATGCCGAGAGCTTTAACCAGCACAGCGACACCGGATTTGCTGCAGAGACAACGCCCTTAATGATGATTAGCAGCCGCCTCCTCCAACCAGTAGGGACCTGATGGGCAGGTTGACAACCTGAAGAGCAGATTGGTAGTGACAAGAGAGGGAGGGAAGGAAGAGCAACAACAAAACACACGTGGAACGTAACCGTATTAATCAACTAAACAAGGTCAGTTGGGATTTTGTCAATGATATATGTGTTTACGTTATGTGTTCAGGGACAAGAGGGATTTTGTGTCGGCGGGTGCAGCGGCTGGAGTTGCGGCTGCCTTCGGGGCACCCATAGGGGGCACACTCTTCAGTCTGGAGGAGGGGTCGTCCTTCTGGAACCAGGCCCTCACATGGAAAGTGGTATGTGGACATAGTATGTAGAGTTTTGGTCATGTATTTTTGCTGAGAATGTTCAGTTTATAACGCTCTCTCTCTCTCTGTCTCTTCTGTGTTAAAGTTGTTCTGCTCCATGTCTGCCACTTTTACACTCAACTTCTTTCGTTCTGGGATCAACTTCAATAAATGGGGATCATTCCAGCTGCCTGGCCTGCTCAACTTTGGAGAGTTTAAGGTAAAACAAGCTACAGAAATACATCAAAGCTCTTTATTATATGTATTCACATTGTGTTGATACGTAATTAGGTGATCATATGGAAATAATCCTGTCATGTCCTCTTATACATTTAATTTCATGACCTTTTCATTTAACCATTTACATTTAGCAGGTGCTTTTATTATTTTAAATAATAGAATAAAGTTAGAACGGAAAGTCCTAGCATTAGTTCTCTTCCACACTTAAATATGTAAATGCCATATTTCTACTCGTATTGTGACTTGACTCATTATCAATGCTATTCTAAAAAAAAATAATAATAATAATCTCTTAATCGTTCCATCAAATTGTTTGAAAATCTAGTTGAAGGATTTTTATTTATTTTATTATTTTCTCCTGATTTCAACTAGGCCACTTGGGCAGAAACAAAAAGTTTCCTAATGTCAAAATGCAGTTTATTCATCATTATTTTAGACTTATATTATAGGTAATGCACCCTTTTTAAAATAAATAGTTAAAGCAGTAATATAAAGTTAATTAATATGATGCACATTACAGTGATGATAAAATGAATGAAAACTGTCGTCTCCACATTCGGTCACTTGTGAATGGATTGTGTGTAGACTTCGAAGTAATCCAGGAATGATTGGAAAAAAACTAATCAGTCAGGTGTGTGGTGTTAACTTATCTATTTTTCTTTGCTTCCTGCAGTGTGCTGACGGAGATAAGACGTGTCATTTGTGGACGGCAGTAGATTTGGCGTTTTTTGTGTTGATGGGGGTGGCAGGAGGTTTGCTCGGCGCTCTCTTCAACTGCATCAACAAATGTCTTGCAAAATACCGCATGAGAAACGTTCATCCCAAAGCAAGATTCATCAGGTTTCATCTCAATTATGGATTTGTATTGATCAAAACTGGAGAATTGAGCTGCTCAGATAACATGAGTAGTTGTCTGACACTGTATTGGTTTGATTGGCAGGGTGCTGGAGAGTCTGCTGGTGTGTATGGTGACCACACTAGTGATCTTCGTGGCGTCAGTGGCTCTGGGGGAGTGTCGAGATTTAGTTTCCACCAATAACAACACATCAACACCGGTCAGTCTCAAACCAGCTTCCTTTCTCTCTTTTAACTTCAGCCTTTCGTTCTTTTACCGCTATCTCTCTCTTTTGCTGGGCTTTTTTATATATGATTTCTATGTGCTGTGACATGTTATATACAATATCCAATCTGAGTTACTTGTCATTTTAAGGGGGGTAAAACATATAAACAATCAGTCAGCAATGATACTGATTTAAGTCTCACAAAAGTTTAGTGCTTTAAGGACAGATGGAGTCATTGTAAGTAGATATAACTTGCTGAGATGAAATAACATTAGCAAGCTATTAAACTGCTGAAATATAGGATACACGCATGTAAATAGGTTGCTGTATTGGCATATAAGATATACGTCCTGGTCCACTGTGTAGCTTGTTCTTCTAATATGAGAACTTGCCATCCTGAGAAAGTTGTAGTTTTTGTGTGCAGTAATGGTTTGTTGTGTAGGGGTCTGTAAATGAGGAGGTGAACTCAACCATACGACGTTTCTTCTGCTACAACAACACATACAATGACATGGCAACCCTGTTCTTCAACCCTCAAGAGGTGGCAATCCACCAGCTCTTCCATCAGAATGGTAATTAAATTACATGCTGCGATATTCTGTTTGTGTTAATTCACACATCAACGCATATTTAGCTTTTTTTAATTATACTGTCTCCTTTTCTCTTGCAACTTAGGTTCTTCATAGACATTTCAGAATATATAATACGTTATGCCTTACACTGGCAAAAAATGAAATTGTAATTTTTCTCCACCACGATCTGTGTTAGAACCTCTTGATTGTTCCAAAAATCATAATCACGTTATTTACTGTGGTCAATATTGAGATCACATTTAATCAATGAGTTTGGAAACATCATGCATGTTTTATTTTGTTTAACATTGGATTTTCTTTGAACTTCAAATATACATTGCTGTTCAAAAGTTTGGGATCAGTAAGATTTTCAATGTTTTAAAGAAATCTCTCAAGACGTCTCTCTCTCTCTCTCTCTCTCTCTCATCAAGGCTGCATTTATTTGATCAGAAATACAGACAAAAATCATGTTGTGAGAGATTTTTGGAATTTAAAATAACTGTTTTCTATTTTAATGTATTGTAAAATGTAATTTATTCCTGTGATGCAAAGCTGAATTTTCAGGATCATTGCTCCAGT
Organism: Schizopygopsis malacanthus; assembly: GCA_027474115.1. NCBI lineage: Eukaryota > Metazoa > Chordata > Actinopteri > Cypriniformes > Cyprinidae > Schizopygopsis > Schizopygopsis malacanthus. Next base: position 23,986 of record JAPDDM010000275.1, read on the forward strand.
CTTCAGTGTCACATGATCTTTCACAATGTGCATACGAGATTTGTTTAAAAAAAGAAAAACACTAAAAACCGCACGGATCCCAAACTTTTGAACAACAATGTAGTTCAACCTAAAGAGCAAACAAACAAAATATTAAAAATTGAGGTAAAAAGTATCCACACACACACACACACACACACACACACACACTTAATTAAATGAGATCATAATAAGTAATATCACCTGCAGTGCCCTACCACAACTTACTGAAAACGATTAAGCAGTTATGAAGGGCTGAAATCACTGTGCTTTACAGGTAAAGGGTGTGCTGGATTTAAACACAGGACAAAATGGAATAATCACTTTTATCTTGTTTTCATAGTCCTGAAAATAAAGTTTGATTAAACCTCTATGATGTTGTGCTCTGGAGAAATGGTTTCTGAGAAGTGCTTTATGTTCTAATCTTTCTCTTCTGTCTCTTTCTCCCTCCTTTGTCTGGTTTCGTTGACAGCTACCTTCAGTCCCGTCACCCTCTCGCTGTTCTTTGTGCTGTATTTTTTTCTGAGCTGTTGGACATATGGTGTGTCCGTCCCCAGTGGTCTGTTTGTCCCGTCTCTTCTCTGTGGAGCTTCACTCGGGCGCCTAGTGGCCAATGTCCTCAAGATGTAAGATTTATTCCTGTTTACAATCTCTTAAGAACTACCCAGGGGACCAGCTGGAACAGGACACACACATTTATTGTGTCTTATGCATCATAATTTCTTAGCATACTTGTTTTTACTGTGTGTAATTGCAGTAATTTCCACATGCAAATATATTCGGGGACCTTTGCCTTGATTGGAGCAGCTGCCTTTCTAGGAGGTGTGGTCAGAATGACCATCAGCCTGACAGTCATCTTAATTGAATCCACCAATGAGATCACATACGGACTTCCCATTATGATAACACTGATGGTAGGAAAACAATTATAAATCAGGTTCTGATATCTGTTTGTTTTTTTGTTGTATGGGAAGTCATCATCTATGATGTTTGTGTAATAATGACTACAATTATTTTAATTACTGCTGGGCAACGATTAATCGCATCCAAAATACAAGTTTTTGTGTACATAATATATGTGTTTATACTGTGTATATTTATTATGCATATAGAAAAACTAAATACATGTGTATATATTTAAGAAAATGTTATATAATATAAAACATAAGAATATAAATATTTTCAAAATATATACTGTATGTGTGTATTTATATATACATAATAAATATACACAGTACACATAGATATATTATGTTTATAAATACACACACATACAGTATACGTTTTGAAAAAAATGACATGTGTATATACATTTATAGATATATTATTATACGATATTATATTATAACATTTTTCTTAAACATACATGCATGTATTTGTATTATACGCATAATGTATACACACATTATGTACGCAATCTTTTATTTTGAATGTGATCAATCGTTGCTCAGCACTAATTTTAATTATATAAGATCACATCCTTTATGAATGTCCTCCTAATATAGCATAATTAGAATTTGATGATGTAAAAAATGCATCTTCAGTGTACACTACTTACTGGCACTGTGTGTTTTGTCAGGTGGCCAAGTGGACAGGAGATTTATTTAATAAGGGAATATATGATATTCATATTCACCTAAAGGGAGTCCCGCTGCTGGAGTGGGAAACAGAGGTCGAGATGGACAAGTGAGACCATTTTATTATATGTGCCTGACACAGTTTGTGGCCCAGAAGTGTGTAAATATTAAGCTACACTTCAAAATGTATCTGTTTCGTAGCATTATTTGTCATCTAATGCATGTTCTTTGATGTCTAATGCAATGATTTCCATACATTCGGTGTCCAAATACTGTATTTGTTTCTTGTTTTATTTAATTAATTTATTTGACCTGTAATTTCTCTTAATCTGTCTTTTAGATTAACGGCCAGTGACATCATGGAGCCCAACCTGACATACGTGTATCCTCACACCCGTATCCAGTCTCTGGTCAGCATCCTGAGGACCACAGTCTATCATGCTTTCCCCGTGGTCACCGAGAACAGAGATAATGAGAAGGAGTTTATGAAGGGCAATATCCTCATAAGCAACAATATCAAATTTAAGGTACAACGTGACATGTCACCAATTGTAGCAGTATTGAACTACAGCATTTTGACCACAAGATGGTGCAAATGGTCTTCTGTCTCACTCAGTAGCACAGAAATGATTTTATTAGCTTTATTTGATACTCTGATCATAAACTTGGTGCAATATTACTTCTGAGTGATCAAACTTTTTTTATATGGTGGATGGATGATAAAAAGGACTACGCTAAAGTAAGGAACTGAGCCATAATTAGAGATCAGATTATCATAGAAAATTGGAGGGTGGCTGTTTTGACTTGAACTAGTGCTGTTTTTCACATTAGCTATGTTTCTCAAAACAGATTGTGCAAACGGCACCACTCAATGGATTACCTGCAAAAGATTTGAACTTGCTCAAAATCCTTTGATCATCTGTCAAAAATATCTATTTACTTTTGCGTTGTCAATATAATAGTGTTTTATGTCAGTATTTCCTGATGTGAAGTATGGCTACAGTTATGATAACAATGATTGAAAAAGCACAAAATCACCTGTAGACCTTTGCTAGAAAGTTTATTTTCCTTGTTCCTCCTCTTTTCTGAAATTTGTGCAAAATTCATCACTGCATGTTATTCTTAATAAAAAAAAAAAAATTCATACATTTTAATTTATACGTAATAACATTCTTTACCTCTAAAATAATGTTTAATCCACTCTTCACTTTCAAAATCCACCCTAATCCAAATGAGTTGACCAAGCCCTAAATTATTTTAGTGTGAATATTCAGTTTGACTTTGGAAATATTCACATTATTTCACATTATACTAAAGTTTCACATAATCAAGGTTGTTGTTGTATTTAAAATAACTATAAACTCTCAGATTAAATGACAAATAGACGTATTAAACCCGTGTATGAATTGATGTTTGTTTATAATACATGAAACATGATTTAACTAAAAAAATAAAAAATTGTTAACCAAGTAGTATTTAAATGCATCAATTAACATCAACCAGGGTTAATAAATGCTGCAAAATGATTGTTAATTGTTAGTTCATGGTACTTATTGCAACAAATAGAACTTTATAGTATGTCTTTTGTTTCCGTGTCCATAAACCCAAGTTTGTCTCTGACGTTTCCTCTCCTTCAGAAAAGCAGCGTGTTGACGCGTGCGGGGGAGCAGAGGCGGAGGTGTCAGTCCATGAAATCATACCCATCAAGTGAGCTGCGCAACATGTGTGACGAGCAGACTGCTGTGGAGCCGGCGGAGGAAGGTCAGGACATCCTTCAGCAGATGCTGGAGAGGAGGTCAGTCCACCAACTATTAGCACCCTGTTCCTGCTGAATCATTTCTGATATTACACGAGAGGGATTTGTATCTAGTGTATGTTATCACAAATCTTTACTACACATTCTGTACGTGTGTAGCATTTATAGCTCCTGGAATTCCACTTATAGTTTAATTCAAGGTTTCTTACAACAAAAAACGTGTTTAGTGACACTTTGAGTTTAACAGGCGTTTTACTCCTTTACCTGTAAGATTTCCATATGTGACCTAGGACCACAGTCTTAAGGGGCAGATTTTTAAATTGAGATTTTTACATAATCTGAAAGCTGAAATAAATAAGCTGTTAGGATAGGACAATATTTGCCTGAGATACAACTATTTGAAAATCTGAAATCTGAGGCTGCAAAAAAAACAAATCGAAATATTGAGAAAATCACCATTAAAGTTTTCTTATCAAGTCCTTAGCAATGCATGCATATTACTAATCAAAAATTAAGTTTTGAGATATTTATGGTTGGAAATGTACAACATATCTTCTTGGAACATGATGTTTACTTAATATCCTAATGATTTTTGGCATAAAAACTAAATATGTTTGACCCATACAGTGTATTGTTGGCTATTGGTACAAATATACCTACTATATACAAATATATATATATATATACATACGTGCTACTTATGACTGGTTTGGTGGCCCAGGGTCACATATAATCCAAGGCAGACTGTCGTGGCAATTTTCTATTTTAATAAAGGCATGAGACACTCTTTTGAAGATTTATTTTCCTGCAGGAAAAGGTTAGCAGTCATACAGAGTGTGACAGAGAGATACGTTGCCTCAGCATTTATACCCTAATCAAATCCTGATGCTTCCATCTCATCCGATCATACTGCATATTCAACAAATGTGTCCATTTAAGGAATATAACTATGCACATTTTAATTAAATTTTTTATGCAAATTATTCTCTAAGAAGCTAGGTCCAAAATAACATTTCATACTTGTCTTGCACACACACACACACACACACACACACACAGACAAACACACACACATCGAATAGATTTGCTGTTGTCTCTCAGCTTATCAAAAATGTAAGCATGTTAATGAGGCATTTCGAAAAGCAAAGAACACTTATTATTATTAACTAATAATAATAAAGATAAAAATGAAATGTCCTCCAGACAGACCAGTTAGCGGAATATTAAATATTATAAATCTAGATCATATGTTAACACGCTGACATTTGTTAAATGTGTCTGCTATCTGTTGATGTTGGCAGACACGTGCCGTACCCAAACCTGTACCCGGACCAGTCTCCCAGTGAGGAGTGGAGCATGGAGGAGAGGTTCCGGTCGCTCACCTTTCACGGGCTCATCCTGCGCTCACAGCTCGTCAACTTGCTGATCCGCGGAGTCTGCTATGCAGAAAACCAGTCGGTCAGACCCCTCCTCCTTGATTCTTCTCTCATCCTCCCTTTTGTTTGTTCTCTTCCTGTCTCATCACCTTTTATCCTGCCTTTATTTCCCACCTCGATTTTCCTAATCTTACTCTATTAGTCTTTTAAAAGGCGGTTAAATTAAAGACCATCCCTTATGGTTATGCCCTATACTTTCTCTACTACTTGAAAGGGAATATAACATTATACTTTACTTTATTAAGAACTGTTTCTGGTTTTATGTGTTTCATAGAATTTTATTAAAATGTAATCGCCGACGCCACCTTTTTGCTGATTTATTCAAGACAGTGTGTGTATGGATTAAGAATATTATTACCTAAAGTTCTAACCTATTTCGACCAATCAAATCCCACAGAGTAAAATCAAGTCCTGTACACTACATTATTTCTTGCTTGATATTCTGCTTCACTCAGAAATGTTACATTGCTATGAACATTATACAACACATGTATTTGATTCCAGAGAGAGTCTTCATAAAAAATTTAAAACTGTACTTGCAGGTAATATAATATTTCTAAAATATAAGGCTACTCAAGTGTACTTGGTGTACATTCATAACTGTTTCTTAACACACTTAAGTAAACTCTTTTTTTATTTAACAATTGCACTTTGTTGTAATGGCAAATTAATGTTTTTTACTCAAAGTATTTACATTTTTACGTTTTTGTCATGCTTTAAAGAACACTTGATGTGTTGACTGAATACTAAAGCACATGTAAAGTACTTGGTTATAAATATTTTGCTATTCGATATTATATTGAATATATTTACATTTTTAAATCCCAACTTAATCATATTTAAAAATGACATGACACAAAAATTTCAGTAGAAATGTTATTTATCATAAATGCTTGTCAGTATATTCTGCTGTCAACTTGTTTTAAGTCCTACTTAAAAGTGGGTCAAAAATGTCATCTAATTGCTTGTAATATAAATGTAAACTATATTTGTTCATTTATACAACAGTTCTTTCTGCTCCTCGAATCTGATTGACTGAGAGCCTTTTCCAGCAGTGCGATATTTTAGGGATAACAGAACACTGTATCACTCCACTTGCAGTATTTCTCACGGAGGGTGTCATGGTGGATGCCCAAATCCACTACAATTTTACTGTTTTTGTGTCACGGAATGTGGTTTTAAGAGTTCTTTTAGGCGCCATCTCTCTCATAAATACTCTACAGCAGGGGTGCTCAATAGGTCGATCACGAAGGCAAATCTGGTAGATCGCATATCATTTAAATATGCTTTAGGTCAGTGGTTCTCAAACGGGGGAGCACAAGATAACTCAAAACTAAAATATAATATAATATATTCACTCATTTTATGACTATGTTAAATAATTAAAAATATACATATAAATAAATAACCGCACCACCTCTATGTATTCTGTGTTTCGGAGCAGCAAAACTTTTCTCATCGTGCCGTGTGAAATAAAGACTGAACGGCGGCTCAAAACCGCTGCATGAGCATATAATACACAAACTAAAGTTCTCGGCTGGATAAAAGAAGCCAGTGTTAAACTAGTAGCCTAAAGTTTTAATGCATGACTATTATAATCAAGGTCAGCGCACTGATCACTAACATATATTTGCTTGAACACAGTTCGGTATATTCACGTAGTTGTATACAGCGCGTGTTTTATAACGGATGTGCTTGTACATATAGACATCAGACGCAATACTGACACTATTGCATGCTCTGACAGAGGAGTTTCCATACATTCAGAATGGTTTCATTTTTCTTTTATTTTGGTGTGTTTAGTGATTATGGATGGATCCATAGTAGTTTATATGCAGTCCTTTGGCATCTCCCTTTGGTCTTGTTTGGTATTGCAGGTTGACTTAGTGATTATTTGTTAAAATTATTTGTTATTTGTTAAAAATGACTAAATGTAAATGTAAAATGACTGTATAATTGAGCTTTAGTATGTTTGCAAAAGAACACGGACTGTTTGAATCTATCTTGAATTTGTTTGGTTTAAAAATAAGTAGTGATCGACCGATATTGAGTTTTTATTACCGATAACGATTATTTGCATGTTTATGTACCCGATAACCGATATTCAGAACCGATATTTATTTACTGTTATAAAGTAGATAAATAACAGAGTGAAGTAAGTCCATTCTTCACTTTCAGTCATCTTAACAACAATAAACAACTGTTGAAAATTAACATTCTTTCATGTACAATTTAATCTTCAAATTACAACAATAAAAACATTTTATTTATAAAAAGCATCATCAACAACACTGATATTAACATTTAACAGTAAGCAAAATAATGTCTAATGTATTCAAATGGAGAAAATAAAGGACAGACGTCATATAAACTTCATTTTAAACTACAGTTTTAGGTTTATAAGCTGTTTAATAGACTAAAGAGTGAAGAATAATTCACTGAATAATATTCTCTGGAATATTGAAATAAGTTATAACAAACAAAACATCGTATTTTATTGCATTTCTTAACTGGCACGTTTTATCAGAATTATTAAAATGTTTTTGTCATTATAAATTATAAAAACTGCTGACAGCGTGGTTTATCTATTTACACAGAACTATACTCAAACTGCGATCGCTTGTGGAGAAAATAAATAATTAATTTCGATAGAGATGTATTTATTTAGATGTTTATTGGCGAAATAATGGTTCTATAGTAAATGTTAATATAATTTAGCGCGTTTCAAACAAGTGAATCTTATTCAAAGTTACATGCAGTGGCCGCGCTGGAGCTTCTCCTGAGTGAACAGTGTCCACTGCTCCAGGTGTGTGTGTGTGTGTGTGTGTGTGTCCACTGCTCCAGGTGTGTGTGTGTGTCCACTGCTCCAGGTGTGTGTGTGTGTGTGTGTGTGTCCACTGCTCCAGGTGTCTGTGTGTGTGTGTGTGTGTGTGTGTGTGTGTGTGTGTGTGTGTGTGTGTGTGTGTGTGTGTGTCCACTGCTCCAGGTGTGTGTGTGTGTGTCCACTGCTCCAAGTGTGTGTGAGTGTGTGCCCACTGCTCCAAGTGTGTGCGCACTTGGATGGGTCAAATGCAGAGAACAAAATTTCACTGCTGGTTATACTCTATAATTATGTATGTAAAAAAAAAATAAAAAAAATAAAAAACCGATTTTTTTTTTTTTTTACAAAACCGATTATGGTAAAATGCTTAAATATCGGGAAAAATATCGGTAAACCAATATATCGGTCGATCTCTAAAAATAAGTACATGTATTAACACTAGAATACAAAGGTTTTCAGTGAATGGGAAAGGCTGGGCTTGCTGTGTTGATTTGGAGAGGAGGGGGTCTTGGAGTAAAAAAGGTTGAGAACCACTGCTTTAGATAAATGCAGGCACAGTTCTACGGAGGTACTGAGAATTAAAAAAAAGCTATGTGTGTATATATATATATATATATATATATATATATATATATATACATATATTAATAATTTAAAGCCATATAAAGATGCATCTCAAATTATTTATTTATTTTATGCATTTATTTATTTTTCACTTGGTATATCATTTAATTTAATTCCAAATGAAATGCAATTAAGAGCTTGTTTGCATGTAAGAATATTCTTTTATTATTTCTATATTAACTCTTAAAAGAATGCTAAAGTGTAGTATTTTTCACAGGGGTCTGTTTAGGGGCTTTAGCAGTATTCAGAGTAAGAAGCATTGATCTGTTTGAACTGTAGATACATTTGAGAGCAGCCTCTCTCTCCTTTTTTCATCTGCCCCTTTGTAGAGCGCCTCACAGCCACGGCTCTCTCATTCAGAGATGACTGAGGATTACCCACGATTCCCTGACATCCACGATCTCGACCTGGCCCTTCTCAATCCACGCATGATTGTGGTAAAATCCTCTGACCTATCGGACTCTTCTGCAGAATACAGTTCATAAACTTGTGCTCTATATCCAGTTATCTAGGATGTGTGTTGTTGATGTGTGTGTATAATGGCTGTTAATTGGTGTTAATTGGAGGCGTGTAAGTGCTCTTGTTGTAAAGTGAGCTTGCAGTGATGACAGTTTGTTCAGCGGTCTCTCTCAGACATAATTAGACTCATTTGTCTCTCTTTTTTTTTCTTAAACAGGATGTGACTCCTTACATGAACCCCTGTCCATATACAGTCTCTCCAAATACACGCATCTCCCAAGTGTTCAATCTGTTCAGAACCATGGGACTTCGACACTTACCTGTAGTCAATGCGGTGGGAGAGGTTTGTCTGAAACACAAACATCAAAAATTTTGTTTGAAACACAGTGACAAAGAAATATAGAAGCAACTTTCTGTCTTCAATTTCTTTGTCTTCATTTATACTTTTTAGGGAAAGTTCACCCAAAAAGAAAAATTCTGTCATCTCTAATTTATTGGGGCTTATTTTTTGTGTGGGGTAGATCCAATAATCAGTTAGGTTTACCTAAAATAAAATTATTATTAATTAAATTATTTATTTAATTTTTTTACCGTTTTATTTCAGCCAACAAAGGCAACATTTCTCATTTTCAGGTTGATGTCCATATGGCAGAAATGTACAGTAAAAATCAAGCAGTTAGTTGCTGTCATGTAATCAAACAGATGGTGAACATTATTAACAGCATTGATTACAGTATCTCACAGAAGTGTAACATTTTTGTAATTTTATGATATCTTTTCATGTGACAACACTGTAGAAATGACATTTTGCTACAATGTAAAGTAGTGAGTGTACAGCTTGTGTAACAGTGTAAATTTGCTGTCTCCTCAAAATAACTCAACACACAGCCATTATTGTCTAAACCACTGGCTACAAAAGTAAGTACACCCCTAAGTGAAAATATCCAAATTGGGCCCAATTAGCCATTTTCTCTTCCCGGTGTCATGTGACTCGTTAGTGTTACAAGGTCTCAGGTGTGAATGGGGAGCAGGTGTGTTAAATTTGGTGTTATTGCTCTTAATCTCTCAGACTGGTCACTGGAAGTTCAACATGGCACCTCATGGCAAAGAACTCTCTGAGGATCTGAAAAAAAGGATTGTTGCTCTACATAAAGATGGCGTAGGCTATAAGAAGATTGCCAAGACCCTGAAACTGAGCTACAGCACGGTGGCCAAGACCATACAGCGGTTTAACAGGACAGATTCCACTCAAAACAGGCCTTGCCATGGTCAACCAAAGAAGTTGAGTGCACGTGCTCAGCATCATATCCAGAGGTTATGTTTGGGAAATAGACGTATGAGTGCTGCCAGCATTGCTGCAGAGGTTGAAGGGGTGGTGGGGGGGGTCAGCCTGTCAGTGCTCAGACCATACGCCGCATGCTGCATCAAATTGGTCTGCATGGCTGTCATCCCAGAAGGAAGCCTCTTCTAAAGATGATGCACAAGAAAGCCCGCAAAGAGTTTGCTGAATAGAATCAGTCTAAGGACATGGATTACTGGAACCATGTCTTGTGGTCTGGTGAGACCAAGATAAATGTATTTGGTTCAGATGGTGTCAAGCATGTGTGTGGCAAACAAGTGTGTCAAAGACAAGTGTGCCTACAGTCAAGCATGGTGGTAGGAGTGTCATGGTCTGGGGCTGCATTGAGGGAACCATGAGGGTCAACATGCACTGTGACCTACTGAAGCAGAGCATGATCCCCTCCCTTCGGAGACTGGGCCGCAGAGCAGTATTCCAACATAACGTCCACTGGCTTGCTAAAGAAGCTGAGGGGTAAAGGTGATGGACTGGCCAAGCATGTCTCCAGACCTAAACCCTATTGAGCATCTGTGGGGCATCCTCAAACGGAAGGTGGAGGAGCACAAGGTCTCTAACATCCACCAGCTCCGTGATGCCATCATGGAGGAGTGGAAGAGGACTCCAGTGGCAACCTGTAAAGCTCTGGTGAACTCCATGACCAAGAGGGTTATGGCAGTGCTGGAAAATAATGGTGGCCATACAAAATATTGACACTTTGGGCCCAAATTTGACATTTTCACTTAGGGATGTACTCGTTTTTGTGGCCAGCGGTTTAGACATTAATGGCTGTGTGTTGAGTTATTTTTAGGGGACAGCAAATTTACACTGTTATACAAGCTGTACACTCACTAATTTACATTGTAGCAAAGTGTCATTTCTTCAGTGTTGTCGCATGAAAATATATAATCAAATATTTACAAAAATGTGAGGGGTGTACTTCTGTGAGATACTGTATATTCAATTCAAAGATTATTTGTAAAGCGCTTTTTTACGATTAGTAGCACAAAGCTACTTCACAGGAAATTAAGTTTCTAAAATAGATTTATATTTTTAGATTTATAGTTAACTTATGGCAAAATTAGCTTAGCATGGCTGTCAACAGCAATAACTGGTTTGCATTTGGTTTATATATGTTGCAATCAAATTTATAGCAAAATCTGTCTGTCTGTCTGTCACAGCTTCGCAGGTTGTGCAAGAATTGTTTCATAAAGTGATGTTTTGTCATCTGTCTCTTTCAGATTGTGGGAATTATCACCAGACATAATCTTACCCATGAGTTTTTAGTTGCTAAACTCCGACAGCATTACATCACAATCTAAGTTTCCGTCTTTGATCAAGCAGCCAAGCTGGAGTAAGGCGTCCTCGAGGTGAGAAGAGCCTTAACCCCTGCTTCAGGTCACACCCTAAAGCCATTCCTAATATATGCGTGGACCGCTAGAGTTCGGTATCTGACCCGTCCTCAAACACACACACACCTCATTCTAGCACTGATGCAGGTGAAGTCCTGTTCATCAGCGCCGCCTGTGCTTTACCAACCTCACTCTTGCACTTTTAATTTTGTCTCTCCTGAGTTCTGAATGTTTTGAGTTCTCACCATTTCTGAACGTTTGCTTTTGCACAAAGACTGATGTAAACCACTGACCACAGTCCCTGGTCGAAAGGGCAAATTTCATGAAAACTGTCAAGAATGGTCTGGGCCATCAACCTAAAATCAAAAGAAAGTGCATTTTTAGGACCATTAAGATTTTGCATGTCATTATTTTTTCATTGCAGTTAAAAATTTTATCCAAATTACTGTACTGCCAAAATCAATTTAAATTGTATTGCCATAATTAATGCTGATTTAAATAAAATCAGTGAATTACTGTAATTCAAATATTTTGTTTTGTTAAATGTTTTAGAAAATTACCATAATAGAGTAATCAATGAAAAGAAATTCACCAATATATATATAATTTGAATTATGGGGCGTAACTGTAAATAATTGTCATTTGTTCTTTGTTAATGCCAAAAGGCAATATTACAATGTTTTGTTGAATTAGGCTTCATTTACTAAACAAAAATAAACAGTATTTTTATTTTCTTTTGATTTTGGGTGAAATGTAAGAATGCCTGCTTACGCCGCTGAACAAAAATGTATAAGGATTTTCATCTCATATAATCATGCCATTTTTTCAATAATGCCCTTTTTTGTGACACATTTACTCTATTTCAAAATGCAACGTAAAGTTGTTCAATTCCAGTGTTTTGGCAATTATTCCAAGTGAAGGTTTTAGTTGTAGGCGTGGCATTAATAATATTTTTACGGTTCTTTTTTCCTGTTCCATTGAAATGCCCTGACATTCATGACGTTGTTTTGACAGGGAAGAAAGTTCTCAGGGTGTGTTTGTAGTAATTAACTAATCAAACCACCATAAAATCACTGAATTACAGGGATTTATGTAATGTATGTGCTTGTTTTCATAACTTAACACAGTCATGATATTAGTATATCATAATTTGACTGGTTTGATTTCAAGGGACTTACAAGAGCAGACTAAATAGTATTAGAAGAAATTATGGCACATTTGTATACAATGCATTCCTGACATGTTTTTTGTTGACTAATTTTATTTGTTTATTTTTTTAAGATGAAGGGTATTTTGTCTACATGCTGCAAAACATTTTTTAATTTATGATTTAAAATGTTGTTTATTGCAGTTTTTTTATTGTGATGTGAAACTATCAGAGTTTTATTTAATGTGTCTTTTTAATGTTTGTATTATAACATGCGGTTTCATTTCTTTACTAAAACTGTGCAGCAGGGTTGGAGAGCCGACTAAACAGCATCCATCTGTTATAAAAGCTTCATAAACGATATGCAAATGTTGCGTGAAAATAATCTGTGATCTCAATATTGCATTGTGATATCGTACACTATCATTATGGTTTTTCAGGTGATTTAATTTAATGCAGTAGTCAAAATAAAATATACACCCTTGTAAGACTTGTGTTCAGTGGAATGAGTTCAGGTTTTGGTCCGAATTTATACAGCATTTATAAAACTGCTTGTATATCCTAAAACGATTAAGGAAATTACGTTTAATACTTAAGTATTCGTTGAACTGCATTTTTCCACTAGCAGATATCTTTTCTGTACAGAACTTCTGCCAGTCAGCGTTCATGACCAGATGCTGCTTATTATCATAAACTCTTGTATCACGCTGAAAGGTGGACCTTACATAAAGTCACTGTAGAAAATATATTACTCACACAAAATATGCTCTGGTCAAACGCAAGTATTTCAACTATATTAACCGGAACTGATTGGTAGTCAGTTTAGAGTTCACACTGACAGCAGTATGAAACGACAAAGCAACATTCTTTTTCAAAGGAAGTTGGCCATTTCCAGAGACAGGGCCATTTGTGATGCAACAATTTGAGCAGAGTACAGCTTAGTCTTATGCAAATGAGCATCAATAACCAATGGGAGCGCAGACAGTGATCTGCTCTCTGATGCAGGCCAATAGAAACCAACAGCACAGGCGACGGGCCTTTCCATCCAATCCAAAAAACAATCTCCTCATTTAATAATTCTTAATCATTTATATAATATTTATAACATAACTAAAATGTTTACATATGTTCAAATCTAACTCCGATTTCTTTGAAGGAAGCAACTGAGGCATGCAGTTCATAGCACGGCCAGGAACGCAGTACTCGGTCCCATATCTCAGCGAACCGAGGTTTCGATAGTATCCGAGTACGTTCCCTTTTGAGATCACACTTGTACTGCGTCGAGAGACGCTGTATGGGAACCAGTCCAATCATGCCGTGCTATGATGTGGAATGACTCGAAACCAAGACTCACGTGGGATTAGACCCAGGGGAGTACGTAGAATACACCAAGCACAGGGTGAGCCTAGAGGGTCATCTGTGGCTCGGGTGTCGTCTCATAAGGATACTTGGTGTCAATATAGTTTATGGACAGCCCAAGCAAAGGAGGGGGCTTGAACAATGTTGGTGAAGTGAACCCAGAAGATTGCTATTAAGCAGAAAGGACTTTGGCCTGCACCGCAGGGACATCCAGGTTGTAAAACCTTACAAAACCTGTGAGATCTTTCCTCAGGTGGAGACCATTCGAGCCCGAGCTCGTTGACAGCCTTTGACATAACGCGGATGAGCTCATCATCTGGTTTCATTCTGGCGCAGCATGAAGCAGATGACGGCAAGAGGGCGGGGTCAGCCACGGAGCCCAATAACTCTTCCGCATCTGAAGCCGCCAGAGAAAGGCTGACATCCAGTTCATTGTCACTCACACTGAACGATATCATGTCGCTCGCAGCCATGGAGGGACGCTGATCGAGTTGGGTGAAGACGACAGGTGAATGCTCTCTCTGTGATCCTTGAGCGCAGAGAAGCCAAACTGAAACTCTCGCAGTGAGAGCAATTAGCCCCGCTGAGTGCAGCATCAGCGTGGGATTTCCCCAAGCATGACACGCACTCAGCGTGAGTGTCATCCGCGTCTTACAAGGACAGCACGGCATTTGCAACAACGCCGTTTGAAATTTGCTCTTTTAGAGGCTCTGGATCGACGCCGGATGGCTGCAGGGTATGACAGAGTCTGCGAGCTGGGTGCTGCAAGAGGTCCAATCCGGCTGCTTGAGGCATTTCAATGGCGGATCCCGGCATCAGCGAAGAGTCAGGGAAGAAGGGAGTTTGTCGCTGAAGAGAAGAAATCTGAGTTACGGTGGCTAGAGCAGCTGATTATATAGCCAGACGCCCCTCCCATTTTGGCGGGCTGAATAGCCATTGGCTCGGTCGTCACCGCCGTGGATTGGTTCATTTTTTTTTATCCTAGATGAACCAATCAACATACAGTTACAACTGCATGATTGAAATAGGCTTCAGTTGAAGAGGAAACAATAGTTTTTCCCATACAGTGTCTTCGACGCAGTACGAGTGTAATCTCGAAAGGGAACATGTTATACTCCAAACAATTAGTCATATGACACGGTCAAATAAGAAAGGAAATTCAAATAATCAGCATAATAGAAAATAAGTATCACAACATATTTACTTCAAACACAATATATCAAAAATCAACTATGTAAACATCAAAATATATATTTACATCAAACACAATCACTAATGTTAACATCAATAACGTTCTTTGTACCTCGCTTAATACATCTGAGATGATTTGAGAGATCTTCTAATCGTGATGACTGGTCTCTGGCTAATTTGGTTCTTCAAACGAATTTGCGTATTAGATTAAAATATCTGGATTAAGTTGTCTAAGATTACTGAGTGTTCTAGTGTTCCCCGAAAAGGGCAGATGTATCGATACTCGAGACCACGATCAGCAGCGATTGGCTCGCGGCAAGACAGTAACGTAATGACATCATATCATTAAAAAAGTCACCTGACGAAAACATTACACATTTCTGGACCTTTATAAGGAAACAGCCAAGCGAACAAAATTACATAAATGTCTATAGATATAAATAAATAAATGAGATGTAAATAGATTAATGAAATGTGCACTGTTTTTAATTTATTTGTGATTTTTTTACATGATTCCCAATTATTTATATTTACGATTTACAGTATTTGTACAGGCTTTACATTTTTACTTCAGTGTTGTAATTAGCAATTAATTTAATTTAATCTTTGAAACAGTTTTGTTACATGACAGCATTAATTACAGCTTCTTAAAGATCATGTTACCTGCATCCCCTGCGCTTCATCAAGCCACATCCCATAATATCTGTCATCTTTCAAATTAATGCATGGCTCAGATTAACTGTATAGCATGTGTGTTCAATACAATTATAAAGTAATTATTTCATCACTAATAAATATTTGAATGAGTAAAACTGGCTGTGTCTGTATGTAGCCTATTATAGACTACACAATATTATCTTATTTTCAAATTCATTTTTGTATTATTATAATTTTAAATTATTGTCCCTGGACCAGCAGGGTACTCTTATAATAAAGTAGCGGTGGCTGTGATAGATTTTAAGCATCAATTCTGCTTAAAAGATGCGATCTAATCCTGTTTACACTAAATACTAAATAAAGCTGCTCCCGAGCAGGTTTAAGTTTACGGACCTGTTGCTATGACAGCAACTCCAGAATGAGCTTTGAAGAACCAAATTATCCAAGATCAAGTGAAATCATCAACAATCAAATCCAGCGAAGGTTTACTTGCACAGCATCTACTCGCTGGCCTCTGTTACACTCACCCACCTAAACCTCACTCCCATCCGGGTCACTGTAACGGGTCTTTCTCACCTGCTCCGAGGTGGGTCTCGAACCCCTGATCTTCGGCATTGGAGGCGGACGCTCTATCGAGGAGGCTAAATGGCTGTGGACAATAGTGTCTGTTGCTAGTGTGTCCTTGAGGTTTAGGGGCGTGATGCCTGCACAGCATCTACTCGCTGGCCTCCGTTACATATGCTATGTAATGGGTATGATTAGGTTTGTGAGGTATGTGTATTATATGTAAGCGAAAACAGCGTACTATATACATGCAAATGTCCATTTTTGAGTATCAATGCTACAGTGTTTTTGGTTTTTATTTGACATACTATTTATACACACCTTCATAAGACTGGCAACACTGTCACCTTCTGAATGATGCCGTCATTAAGGAACTGACGTCGGTTAGTTAAATCTATAATAGGGTGAAAGAGAAATTGAGGGCAAAGGAAAAATTGAGAAGCATCTGCTCATAGCAAAGTAGTGAAATTATTTAAAATTGAGCCAATTGTGATACAGCAATAAATCATATGGTTTACAGGTCAAACCAACAATTCTCACTATTAACTAACTATTAACTATCACTTTTTTGTTAATAGTTAGTAATCAGAGGTGGAAAGAGTACAAAAATATTGTACTCAAGTAAAAGTACCATTACATTACTGAAATTTTACTTAAGTACAAGTAAAAGTACCAGTCTAAAAATCTACTCAAGTAAAAGTAAAAAGTAGCTCATTTAAAATTTACTCTGAGTAAAAAGTACTTAGTTACATTTTAACAATGGGAGGGAGGAAAAAATGGGATCGACCAAAGTGTCAAACTCAGTACCTGGAGGGCCACAGCCCTACACAGTGTAGATATTACCCTAATTAAACACATCTGATCCAGCTAAACTAATCATTTAGGCTTATTTGAAAACTACATGGTGTGTGTGTTGGAGCAGGGTTGGAACTAAACTCTTTAGGGCTGTGGCCCTCCAGGAACTGAGTTTGACACACCTGGGATAGGCCTATAAATCTCAAACTAGGTGTTTTTAATTAAATTAATCGGTTAATTAGAATAATAAGACATTTGGGCTGTTACCAGGCAAATTAAATCAGTATCAACAAAATGCATCTTTGCAATGCAGAGGAAACGCAGAAGCTTCATCTGAAGTGACATAGATGTATTACACACTGACATGAATGCATTTAGCCTGCAGTTACAAATGCAGAAATAATGTTTTGATAAATAAGACATAAAATGTGACCCTGAACCAGAAAACCAATTTCCTAAATTGCGATTTATACATCATCTGAAAGCTGAATAAATCATATTTCCATTGATGTATTGTTTGTTATGATCGGACAATATTTTTAAATATGGAATCTGAGTGTGCAAAAAATCCAAATATTGAGAAAATCTCCTTTAAAGTTGTTCAAATTAAGCTCTTAGTTTTGATATATTTACAGTAGGAAATTTACTAAATACATGAATGGAACATGATCTTTACTTAATATGCTAATGATTTTTGGCATAAAAGAAAAATGTATAATTTTAACCCATACAATGTATTGTTGGCTATTGCTACAAATATACCCCAGCGACTTAAGACTGGTTTTGTGCTCCATGCCAGGGTCACAAATGTTAAATAGTCATTTGAAATTAAAAATAAATAAATCAAAAGATACTTTAAATGTTAAATTAGAACCACCAGCAGGTGTCAGTAAGTCACTCATAAGAGAGTCATTGCGATTGAACAGAATCATTTAAACGGTTAATTCAAGGAATGAAACACGTCATTGCTCAAGTCAGAGACGCAAAACTGTGTATGAATTATTTTTGTTGTCGAAATAGAGCAAAAACAGGCAATGTGTCTAAAACGTAAGTCTCTTAATTAACTTGTTTTTTGAACTGTGTAAAAAGCAAAACTACAGGCCTATGTAATCATGGTGATTTTTGGAGAAAACGGCATTCTTCATGTGATGTTGACTTACTATATTAAATTATATAAATATATACATTTTCTGCTTCTATATCTTCAATTTTGTGATCATTCTAAACGCATTTTAACAGACTGAATCACGCAGTGAAAGAAAGCACTCCAGATGCACGCGGATTAGTCTAATCTAACGTTACTAGATTTCACAGCACACAGTTTAGAGCAGCGGTTCTCAATTCCAGTCCTCGCGCCCCACCGCTCTGCACATTTCGTATGTTACTCTTATCACTTCAGACGTTTGTTCTATTCGAACGCAAGTGCCCTGCGAAGTGGACATCACACGATATTCCTCCATGATTCCAGTTCGAAGCGAACGTATTCCATTCATAGTGCATTGAAGTGTGCGAGACGTGAATTTAAATTGTATATATTTACAGACGTATATGATGTCACACTCGTCCGTGCGTAAAGATGTTGCGCAACGCAAATCCATGAATGAATGTTCTGAAGTGAAGTAAACTTCAGCGGCTTTCCCCTGCTCAGGGAGTAGGGAGCAATGGACACTGTGTAGGGAGCATGTCAATCGGAACACAGTTCATTCATGGAGCGCACTTCTAACGAGCTGATTATCTGAATCAGGTGTGTTAACTAAGAGAGACATGAAAAATATGAGAGCGGTGGGGCGCGAGGACTGGAATTGAGAACCGCTGGTTTAGAGTGATTTGTTTGGTTTTTGGCAAAATACTAAAGTCAAATCGCACATCGTTAAAACAACAATATTTTTTCGCAGACGATATTGCACACCCTGCACCACTGTCTTTTTGGCTCATTTGTGCAAAACCTTTTGCTAAACCGTAAAAGCTTCATTTTAACCACCAATGCAAGATGCAATATTTACCTTATCTCCACATGCTTGCGAAGGGTGATGTCGATATATTTATAAGCTGCTAGTTCGGTCTCCCGAGGCAAACACAACTAACACTGCATAATAGAGCATGAATATGGCCAGGGGTTCACTTCATTTCCTCCGAGTCCAACTTCAGCAGAACACGACAGGGTTTGGTTTTCAGCTGGGTCTGCACCATTAACGCCTGTCTTGTTCGTCTGCATCTTTCTTGTGATTTTAGCGCCAGTTTCTTCTTCTGCCCATTATTTGCTGCAGTTGTTTCCACGGAGCGATTTTTTTTTACTCAGTAACGAATGAGTTTTAAAATGTAGCGAAGTACAATACTTCACACAAAATATACTTAAGTAAAAGTAAAATTACAGATTAAAAATATTACTTAAAAAAGTACAAGTACACAAAAAAGCTACTCAATTACAGTAACGCGAGTAAATGTAATTCGTTACTTTCCACCTCTGTTAGTAATGTAGTTAAGTTCACAGGCCGATAACTAACTGAAGCGGAGACCCAGTTCACCGTGTTTAATGGATGACTGGAAGTATGGTAGAACTGAAAGGAACAAATTGAATTGAAGTACATTGAACAAGGAATATTTCACATGAATCATCAGTTTAAGACAAGCATGTATGGAATAAAAGTGCATATAAGTTTGCACATATGTATATGAAATAAACTACTGTAACATCTGAAATCTCTTACATTTCAACCTGTATAGAAAATAAATTGCATCAAAATAAATTATTAACAGTATGTAACTGCAAGATACTTACACATTTGAGCAGTTAACACATGGTGACACACCTGTATAAAGATTCACATGATGCTATCAAATATAGGTGAATGACTTTTTAACATAAACTTACATACCAGTGATACTTCTGAAAGACATGAAATATAGCAGATGTCTTGAGATGAAAGGAACCACAATAAAAGGCGGCTCTCTTCAACGCAATAAACTGAAGCTGGCCCAAGAAGTTGTAACTCTTAAAGGAGCCAGCATATTTTACTCTGTCACACATGACTAAGCAATGGTCATGTAGAATATGTGCTAATAAACAGCCAATATGCTAATAATATGCATTGTAGTTAAGAGTGAGAATTTCCACCTTAAATAAAGTATTATGAATTTACATGTATATGCACTGTTTTATATATTTTCCTAGCGTTAAGAGGTATCTGGTCATAGGAATGAGTTGTGTGTGATAAATAAAGAGCATCTGCACCTGCTGCTCACTCAGTCATGTTCACAGCAGATTCATTAAGCTCTTCACGGCCGAGTGCGTGGAGCTAAACTCACTCTGACACATTCATACAGACCTCCTAATGTAGGCTGACGTGTCGGACATGGACCATTTCAGCTCAGATCCGATTTCCATGAGGAAACACGCCTCATAAAATGATGAGAGCTAATCGTGGCATTCCTCAATGGCAAATTAGGATGCTGTCCTTTTTTCATTCCAGTTCATCTGTGTTTTTTTACTAAGGATGCACATCATAGTGAATGAGAAAGGCAACACAGTTCATGGACTATTACAGGTCTCCCATCAGATTGATTGACTGTCACTCACAGACACAGGCCTTTATTGATGTAATAATAGTTCATAAGTGCAGACTTCTCTCAATTTGGTCTTATATTTCATTAGCTGCTTTGTCTAGATTCCAAATTCAAAAACATTTTCAAAAAAGTTTGTATTTATTTATTTATACTTTAAACTTTTTTATTGTATCAGATACCAGATCAAAAGTCTTAAACTAAAAAATATGTTTAAACCATGATGAGCTAAACTAAAATATCCTTTCAATATTAATTATATGAAAAAATACAATGTAAAACAATACCACAAAATATCTAATATTATTTTAGTTTTTTATATAATATATAATATAAACAAATATATATAAATATATATCATTGCAAATATTATTTATTTATTAGTAAAAATATACTAATATGACATTTTCAGTTGTGGCATCATTTCCATCACAATGAACAATACTGCCAAAAAGCATTTTCAAAAGTTAGTGTCTTTTTCTTTACTACGGGGACAATAGTGTCTGTGAAGAACATTTACTATGGGTACAATAGTGTCTGTGAAGAACATGTTTGAAATTAAAAATAAAATTTGATTTGTGAAGGAGAGAGAGAAAAATCATCTCTTGAGTAAATCACCTCTTGAGAGAAGAATAACTTGTGTTTGGGTTTCACGAAAAGCTTCTCAAATGATATAAAAAGTGTGAAAATGTAATAATTGTAAGAAATGTAACTATATATGTGGGATACATACAATTCTTACTGATTTTATTTTTGTTCCAAATATTTTAAAATTATAATTTGTCTGCTGGGTGTGAAAAATGTTTTTTAGATGCTTTATTTTATAAAAGTCCACAGAACCAAACGTTGACTACAGTATGTGGTGATATTCACTCAAATTGAGTCACTTTTTGACAGCCGTCTCAATTTGCCCGAATTGTCCATGTTCATACTCTGTTACTTCTGTCAGTTCTTTCAAGATTCAGATCAATGTATGAAAAACCCTGTCCTGACAGAGATGTACCTAACCGTCTGCCACCTGGAGGGCGTTTTGCCTATGGTCATACATCAAATCTGCCACTTTATCTCTCAGTGCAGTGAATGAGTCCTCAGACTAACACCATTCCTCACCCTCAGGTCCGACACGCTTGCAGGCTGCTCGTCTAATTGGAGGAGATGTAGTTCTCCTGTCACTGCCATCTCACTGGATTCACACCAGACCCAAGACATCAGTCTCTGACAGTCTGTTAGTGTGTGAGACGAACTTTCTGATAAGAGCAGCGGTCTGAGCGGAGGCATTATTCATGCAATCAGGAGCGAGCCCGCTGAGCTTGTGTAATAGGATTACGACTGACATGGCTGGAGTTGTTTAAGGTTAGCGCAGGTGTTGAGAAGCACCTGCAGCTTTTGGACTCATTATAGTGCAGTGCTGATGTGTCCTGTAATGAGTCTGATAATGGCCATTAGAAGAGATGGCGTGGGTGGTAAATGAGTTAAATCCTCATGAATGGAAGAATGGGGCTCAATGGTGAGCTTTTGTGTTTCTGTGTTAGTTATTGAGTTTCGTTTTGAGAAAATCTGAAAATGATTAAAAAAACAGGATTTTATTAGAATTTTATTATCACTTTCTGCAAGTAAAACCCCTTAAAATCTGTCCATGCTGTTCTTGAAACAAAAGAGTATTTTACATTTTATTTCTAAGTACAGAAATGTAACAAAAAGAAATAACAGCACAAACAAATGGCAATTCACATTTATCCGGGTCTGTCATTCTTCATTAAAAGCACACCAATCTCATAAATATCATAAATGGATGCAGAATAAGTAAAACATTAATGCACATCATTATCGTGATTTTTGCCATATATTATATTTCAACATATTTATTAGCACTCAACTACTTGTACATAATAAACATATCAAACAAATATAAACCATCAGATAATATAAAGCACAACAGGCATTGCAAAATATAGACACATATTCTAACAGTCTTGTTTCCATGTTACATTCGTTTCCATGTTTCAAGACTTGAACAAAAAGTTTCAGTTTAACATGCATTTTGTAACATTTTAATTTCATCATTGTTTTCTACTCTACATATTTGTTTTCTGTGTCAACTATAATTACAATACATGCCGTTTTTATGAGCTCATATTTATACTACACTTGTATTTATACTACAAAATGCCGTAAAAATAAGGCCCAATGTGCTGTTAATATGTTGACATAACGACGTTTTCTGTATTTATTTTTCCCCCACATATTTTAAATTACAGATTGAATTGTGTTTTATAGGCAACGCTTTAAAATAAGCTTCCATTAACATGATATTAATCTTAATTTTTACATTATAAAAACTAAATTTGTATCTGTTAATATAACCTAATGGACCTGAGCCAACATGAACTAACAATAAACAGTTGTATTTTTATTCAACTTAACTTAAAAAACATGAATAAATGCTTTATTAAATGCATTGCTCATCATTAGTTAAGGTTAGTTCATGCATTAACTAATGTTAACTAATGAGACCTTTTGTAGAGTTAACAGACCATTTCCTGAAAGAAAATGACCAGTATCTTTTGTTTTTCTACATTTTCTTCTTCTTTTTTTCCCCTGACATGAGATATGTTTTACTTTTAAGTTATGTCAAATTACTTATTAAAGACAATGGTAATAAAAAATTGGGGGAGAAAATGTGAACGTTACAGGACCTGACCTCAGATTTACTTTTATTTAGATTTACTCAAGATGTTTTTTCCTCTCTTAAATACATGTACATTTTAACCTAAAAAGTGAATGGACAACCGCCCACATGTAAAATAATTTATATATCATAAATATATGTTGTAATCTGTATCGGTCATCATAGCTAACCTTTTTTAGAGTTACACCCAAGGGTGCTGGAGGACCCTATACGATCCAGCCGTCCCCCGAAACAGCCAGACATGCTTTTGCTCCGGGTCGACATGAGGAGATCTATGAGGCGGTTTCTCTGCGTCTCAAACCCATCCGAGGGGTTAGTGTCCTCCGCCGGAGCTGCTGCTTCCTCTCTGTCTCTGTCCCAGGACGTGGAGGCCAGGCTGCTGTCCTCATAATCGACGGCTCTCTCCGGAGCCTCTTCTGCAGCCAGGGTCTCCTCAAACTGCTGCAGCAAGCTCTGGAGAGCAGAAAACAGTCAACCTAGCCAGTTTCTTTTATTGAACTCAATATTATTTGCATGCTCGAGATTATATTATTGTATTTTTCCTGTTTGCATTTCCTGTTTAAATCTCATTCAATTTAAGGCCTCGATGAAACTAACACCGTAAAAATTACCAAAAATGGTAACATCAAAAAAATGGTTTTATTCGTCTAAAAATATAATTTAAAGGTAACGTTCACCAAAAATTGAAATTCTCTCATCATTTACTCAGCATCAAGTTGTTCCAAACCTGAATGATTTTATTTCTTCTGTGGAAAATAAAAATATCAATTTGAAAACAGTTTCTGGTCCCTATTGACTTCCATTCTATGGGGGGAAAAACATACTATGGATGTCAATGGGTGCCATTAAGTGTTTGTTACCCACATTCTTCGAAATATCTATTTTTGTGTTCAAAACTCATATAGGTTTGGAACAACTTGAGGAAAAACTTACCATCCCTTTAACGTTCAGTCAACCAACATACATCCATTTATACCAAAAAACACACTTTTCTGTGTTAAATGAGGTAGAAAAGGCTTGCAAGTTACCACTTTTTATCATAGTTACTAGAGTAAATAGATCCAAACGTTCTAATGTCACTGCGAGTTCTCTATATATTAGTATTTATTATTTTAAGGGTTGAAAGCAGAAATACCTTCAGCTTGGCCATGTTGCTGGCAGGAGTGTGTCTGCTCAACATGTACGCTTCTACATCCATCTGATGCCAAAGCAGGACCAGTAGTCCTGTGAGAATAAGTCCTCTGATCATCTCTGGCTTCCTCTGGCTGCTGGCTCTTTGTCCTGAACTGGCCGTCTGCCTGCTTGGCTCTTATATAGGGACAGTTGACTGTCAGGAGCTCATCCACTGGAAACTGTGTGAAGTGCATTCCGACACCCCGTCTGTGATAACGCTCCTGGAGCAGATTTCCTTTTAAGTGGCTGTTTGGGGCAGTGAGAGGTGGCTCGCTGGAGAACTCCTGATGTGCGGCGCTGGGACACAAACAGTGACCTCAGGCATCATGGGAATGCATCCGCTGCACGAGTGGCTCACATGCTTCCGGCATCACCTCACAACTGATACAAACTACAACTAACTATACCATAAGGGGTTAAAGCAGATCCTGGTCTATATATAGGCCGGTGATGATGACTGAAATTATAACTTTATGGAAAATTAGTAAAGGTAACAAACCAGAACCTTCACCCATGTGCGTGTTAATGAAAACTGAACTAGTTTCTGTAAACTGGTTAATATACATTTTAATACACTGGTGATCTAAAATCCTGAGTGAAAATAAGTTTATTTGGCAAAGAAAATGAGTGAAGTGTAGATATTTGTCTGTCAAGTTGCTGAATCTAAAATAATGTGGTGGTTACTGTTTTGTTGCAGAATAAATGATGTAGATGATAGGGAGAATGAAACTTGTAAAATGTGAATATTATATATGTATAAAAGGTAAAACAAGCCATCTCCCATATCATATCTGTATTTATAATGTATTAAACAATAAAACAACTATGAAACAGGGTTATTATTCTTAGTTAAGTACTATAACTATAGTTACTACACTGTAAAAAAAAAAGTTTTAAAATCTTAAAGTCTTTTATTACCCCGCTGACTTACAATTTTTAGGTTAGTCAAAAAAAATATTTCAGTTGACCCTTAATTAATTTCTGCTTGAAAACATAATTTATTTTGTCTTTTTTTCTAGTTTAACTTAATGTACTAAAATGTTTAAAACTGTCATAAAATAACTAAAACACTGAAAATGTAATACACCTATATAGAAAAATACAATAAAAAAGAACAGAAATGACAAATACATTACAAAAATTTTAACTAATCTTTATTATTATATTATTGTACATCAAATTTTGATTTAATATTATTCAAATATGCTAAGAATATTTTCTATTTGAAACAATCATTGCCGTCCCACTTTAGAAAGGATGTTTCAGAAGTGGGACATTATGTTTTGACTAATTGTCACGGATCTGCCTATCCTGCTCCCTTTCCAATCACAGCGCACGCCCTCACCTGGTTTCACTCATCATTGATTGAGCACACCTGCAATCACTTACCTTCACCCTTCATAAGCTCACTCACCTCTGTCACTCATCGGCTGATCTTAAGGTTGCATGGTTGCAGCTCTCTACACTGGTCGATGTCCTCCTGTCTGCCCGTCTATCCTTGGAACTCATCTCTGCCGGTGGACACGCAAGTTTACAAACAGTTGATACTGTTCATCCTGCTTCCAGAACATTCTTCATTGTCTCTCTTCTGTTGGAAGCCCTTCCTGAGTTACTTTAATAAATTCCCTTTTGATTTGCATATACCTGTCTGTCTCCTTTGACCAGTACCGTGACAGAAGATCAGCCCGTAAAAAAATAGAAGATCCGACCTTCTACCGAAGATGAGGTTGGAAATCGCCTCCATAAATGTGTGGCCCAGGGAAGAGGACAATCTGTCCGGAGGAGGTACTGTATTCCTCTTCCAGAATGGACGGTGTGTGGAGGATTATGTGGAGGAATTTTTAACAACCTGCCACCAAGCACTCTGCGGCGAACGCACGCTAGTGGAGGGTTTCAGAGTCGGGTTGGATGAGGATATCCAAATGTTGATGCCGTCAGGTGATCCCAGCTGGTGTTTGGCACAGTATGTGGACTTCGCCCTGTGCATAGCCGGAAGCCCGTCCAGCTCACCTTCTTCCCCACTGGTTCCGTCCAGTTCCGCGCTAACCGAGCGCCCCCAGGTACCCCTGGGTTTGTTAATAGATTATGAGGGGAGGGTTTGGAGCCCGGCCCCAGAGCCTGCTCCTCGCCAGCGCCCTCCGGTGCCTGCTCCTCACCAGCGCCCTCCGGTGCCGACTCCTCACAAGTGCTCTCAAATTCTTCCGCTGGTCCTGCCCAGCTCATCTTCTTCGCCGCTGGTTCCGTCCAGCACTCTAGAGCACCCACCAGAGTCAGAGCCGCCCGAGCGCCCACGAGAGTCAGCGTCACCCGAGCGCCCACGAGAGTCCGCGCCACCCGAGCGCCCACGAGAGTCCGCGCCACCCGAGCGCCCACGAGAATCAGCACTTCCGGAGCGCCCCCAAGAGTTGGTTCCGTCCAGCTCACCGATGCCTCCGCTGGTTCCGTCCAGCACACCGATGCCTCCGCTGGTTCCGTCCAGCTCACCGATGCCTCCGCTGGTTCCGTCCAGCTCAACGATGCCTCCGCTGGTTCCGTCCAGCTCACCGATGGTTCCGTCCAGCTCACTGATGCCTCCGCTGGTTCCGTCTAGCTCACCGATGCCTCCGCTGGTTCCGTCTAGCTCACCGATGCCTCCGCTGGTTCCGTCCAGCTCACCGATGCCTCCGCTGGTTCCGTCCAGCTCACCGATGCCTCCGCTGGTACCGTCCAGCTCACCGATGCCTCCGCTGGTTCCGTCCAGCTCACCGATTCCTCCGCTGGTTCCGGCCAGCTCACCGATGCCTCCGCTGGCCCCGGCCAGCTCACCGATGCCTCGCCTGGGCCGGTCCGGCTCACCTTTGCCTCCACTGGCTCCGTCCAGCTTAGCGCTTCCCGAGCGCCCCCAAGAATCAGCGCTTCCCGAACGCTTCCGAGAATTAGCGCTTCCCGAGCGCCCCACAAAGCATGCTCCACCAGAGTGCCCAGCAGAGGGGAACTTCCCCAAGAATTTTTTTTGGGGGGGGCCCTATAACCTCTGCCTGGGTGGCCGGGCGCAGAGCCAAGGCCACGGAACTCCCTGACCCACCTGAAAAAATAAGGGCCAGGTCTCCAGTTCCACCATGGTCTCCAGAGCTCCCTGATCCGCCTAGGCCTATGGCCTCCCGAGTCCCTGGATCGACCATGGCCTCCCGAGTCCCCGGACCCGCCATGGAGCACCACCCTGGAGGCCACCTGTCCGGTCTCCAAGTCCCTGAGGCCTCCAGGGCGCCCACCCCCCCTCCCCGGTGTTACTATTACGGCGCGAGTCGCGCCTTCCGGGAGGGGGAGGTAATGTCACGGATCTGCCTATCCTGCTCCCTTTCCAATCACAGCGCACGCCCTCACCTGGTTTCACTCATCATTAATTGAGCACACCTGCAATCACTTACCTTCACCCTTCATAAGCTCACTCACCTCTGTCACTCATCGGCTGATCTTAAGGTTGCAAGGCTGCATGGTTGCAGCCCTCTACACTGGTCGATGTCCTCCTGTCTGCCCGTCTATCCTTGGAACTCGTCTCTGCCGGTGGACACGCAAGTTTACAAACAGTTGATACTGTTCATCCTGCTTCCAGAACATTCTTCATTGTCTCTTCTGTTGGAAGCCCTTCCTGAGTTACTTTAATAAATTCCCTTTTGATTTGCATATACCTGTCTGTCTCCTTTGACCAGTACCGTGACACTAATATGGGACAGTCAAATATGCTATTTTATTCAACTGATAAAATGTGCATTAAGAAAGTTAAATGCCATACATATATTTTTGTTAAATATTTGGGCTCATACTGCAGAAATACTATTTGTTTTAAAAACCAGATTCAAAATTGAGAGACGAGAGGACAATGGGTTTCTGGAGCATGATGCAGAAAGGACTACTCATTTCTGTTATGAAGTGTTTTTATCAACAAGTTGCTTAGCACAAGCTTTATTTAACATTCTACATGTGAACATAAAGAAAAAATGTAGGCCTACTAAATTAATCAAACAAGGTTGGGCACATTTAATCAGGAGTGTTAAAACTGAAGTTTGCTTTGTAAAAATGTAACTCAAAACATAGTTTCACATATTTGAGCACGAGCTGTCCCACATTAGAAAATCCACAAATTATTAAACGATTTGTAAGAAGGAGCACTAATATATGTGCAATTTCCCCTTTAAGAACAATAAATGAAGAATTTCTTCTGATTTAATAAGGGAACATCTTGGGTATTTAATAATGATAAAATAATTAGATTTATCGTTTAGGCTTCATATGGAAATATGAGACACAATTAAAAATGGCAAAAAGTGTCCCTTATCCATTACCCTAATACAGCCTATTATTATTATTATTACTACTACTACTACTACCACTACTAATACCAAGTATTAACAAAAAATACATCAGTGTCTCTGTTTACTAAATAAAACAAATAATTACAATAATAATAATATACAATGAAAATATTAAACTGTTTTAGCCAACACAAATTTTAAATAATAATTTGATATACATGTACCAACTTGAACCAACTTGCCAATTTTAGTTTGTAGCTAATGAACTACCTCTGGCTTCCCCTATTCATTAACAACTTATACTGACAAGCATTTTGTTCTAAATGTCACCACCAAACCTTGTGATAACACAGGCCTAAATCATACTGAATGTCACTGAAATGTTGAATCTGACTCGGGACAGTGACCTTGAGTTCCCATGAGTAATGTGAAGCACTGCTGCTCTCCATGGTGCTGAAACGGGTTAAACTGATAATGATGCCCCGAGGAGGGACCGGGGACTCCAAGGGACAGTTTGATCAATACAACCATGTTATTATTTTTTATCCTAAACTATACTTCAACAGTCCAGAGCTCAATATAACCTTATCACATTATGATTTAAAACAGCTTATTATGTATTCAATGAAAACTCATGTTGCATGTGTTCAGGTAAATACAACAAAGAAAATAATAAAATAAGAAAGATTTCTGAAACAAATGCATGTGTAAGCATTTATTACAACTGATCTGAATGACAATTAAATTAAATATGCATATAAATATATAACTAGACTATTTAAACAATTTAATAAATATCTAAATAAATATGCATGTTTAAGAACAATTTCTGGAGTCATAAATAATAACAGTAAAAAAAAACAATTGTCAGGTAGCCTAAAAATGTGCTTTGATAGTAACATCTTGTTTTTTGTTGATGTCTAAAATATAATTTAATATGACTAAATTCACCTGAATACATAAGGTAACATCAACACAAGTCATTGTAAGGTCAGATCAAGTAGAAATAACTCTTTAAAGTAATACCAGCACTAAAAGTTTAACTTTGTATGCAGTGTAGAAGCTCCTAATCATTTAGACTTCACCACTTCTTAGAACCTGGAAAAAGAGAAACAAGAATTAGTGAACCATAAACCTGCGTGTTAATACTATATATGTAAATTAAATGAACCAAACGCGCTATATAAATGTAACAAATTATTTTTTATTAATTAACGGGTCGAGAAAACAAACTATTACAAATTGTTATCCAGAAAAAGTTATTTATGTTTTATTCAAAGTATGTTTTGTCCATATTAACCGTGTAATACATAAATGAAGTGGTTACCTGAGCGTCCGGAGGCGTTACAGCCCATGGACGACATGGAGCCGATTCTGTCCAGTTTGCTCCCGAAACACCCGGAGTATCTTTTGGAGTCGTGCCGGACTGTCCTCAAGTCTCGAGCAGACAGATAGTCCCTCATGTCAGTCTTGGGTTGAGGTCCTACGCGGGTTTCTTCAGGATTATCCTCCTCTTCTTCCACTTTTGTCAGTGTTTGCTCTTGAGAAGAAGCGGGCATGGACTCCTCCAGTCGCTGTAAAAGAAGCTGAAAGGGCCGCATGTGGCTCATTAGTTTGCCCTATTGGGTGAGCATTATTAAGCAAGTCTCAGTCCAACCAGATCTCACAAAAGTGTGTATCAATAGCACGAGTTTACGTTTCGATTTGGCGTACTGTTTATATGCAGAAATTGATTTTAGCGTGCATATGATACGCAATGGGTAGCCTAGGATTAGCATTGTTGGGTATATCTGTATCAATGCCACGGTTTTCTGTTTTTATTTGTTGCACTATTTATACGTATTTTCATGAGATGTTCGTCTTACCTTTAAGACATCCCTGTCCTCGGTGGTTAAGGCTGTGTTTTGTAGCGGGAACGCACCCATGAGCTGAACGCTGAAGAGTAAGCGTAACGCTTTTGCTGCTCTTCTGTCTCGTTTGTCGTTGTCTGTATACTCTCTTAGAGGAGCCTCGAGCTCTTTTATACTTTAAAGCTTGACACGCCAGTAATGTGAAGAATGGCCGCTGCATTCCGACACCTCAGTCTGATAAAGACTGCTGTCGGAAATCAGTCCTTTAAAGCTTATAGTGACGGGAACCCCTTAATGATTTCATTATACTCCTCTTCCCTGAAATCATTCACATCATGTCTTACATGGCACTTTAAGGCATGTTACAGTAGACTACATGAAGGTTTTGCTTTATCTAACTGAATAAAATGAATAATGTCACTAACAAACACTGTATAATGTTTGAGTGGGCAGTTAATAGGTTATTCTACATAAATATATTGTAGAAACTTAATTTCCTGTAAAGCTGCTTTGCAACGATTGTATCGTAAGAAGCGCTATACATATAATATTGAATTGAATTGTAATACATTAATATGTATTAACTGTGAACATTAATCAACAGCCTCGAGATTCAGTCACACTTTATTTTAAAGCCCAATTCTCGCTATTAACAATTGACTTTGACTTGCCTCAATAAACTCCTAATTCGCTGCTTATTAATGGTTAGTAATTTAGTTAAGTTAAGGTATTATATGTATATATAAGGATTATGTAAGGATTATATGTATATATATATATATGTGTGTGTGTGTGTGTGTGTAGGTGTGTGTGTGTGTGTGTGTGTGTGTGTGTGTGTGTGTGTGTGTGTGTGTGTGTGTGTCAGTGGCGGCTGCTGATCTTTTAAAGAGGGGAAGCTCATTTTCGGCCTAAATCATAAAAATTGTCCATTTATTTATATGTAAATTCTGCCCTACGTTCCTTTTCAAGAAAATGCTCTGTAACCCTGTCGTACCAACTAGGCGTCTTTTCCAGTGACTTGACCAGTGTCCTCTCAATGGCCAGCAGAGCTAGGCTGCTTAAACGGCCTTGGCCCATTGTGTTACGGGTGTAGGACTTGAGCCGCTTTAAACAGGAGAAGCTCCTTTCTACACCTGCTGTGCAGTTTGCTAGCTGGCTAGTTCAGACTATATGAATTAATGAACAAACGATCTAATATATATATATATATATTTAACTCAACGGGAGGAAATGTGGGAATTATGTTAAACTGAAACAATGAATGTGGTGTGAAATTGTGTGAAATATACGATGAAGGTTGCAGCAGTTTGTCTTTCGACTACACATGCAAAATCCGCGATGGGACTGAGTTGGAAATGGAGACACAGAGTGATACGTGTCATAATCTGAAGACCACGCCCACGCCCACACCAACCGTCTCTTTGCATTGCGAGAAGCTGCCGCCTCCTTGTCATTTATTTATAACAAAAAAAAAATATAACAATGTCTAAAAGCTGATATGTGACAATGTGTATAGCAAACAAGCTAAAAAAAAACAATAAATACGTTTTTATAAGCTGTCGACCCCAAAAAACGAGCGTTTTAGGACATAAAAGTGGATTAAAAAGAGATGACAGACCCTCCAATCATCACGCAGACGCTCGGAGTCCGGGCCAGCCCACTCCTCCATTCATCCCAGAGACGCTGAGCGTCCGTGGGCGGGACATAATCGCAGCATTATCCAATGACCGTCTTGTTTCTAAGCACTGAAAAAAACTGTTTAAAGCAGCCCCATTGAAGTCAATGGACGCTGGGCTTCAACAGAGTAATGCACTGTACGCTACGGGAATGAATGAGAAGGAAATCGAGTCAGCCGACCTAAGTAGCTGATTCTGAACGAAATTGTTTTCGTTCGAGATGAACGTGTTTAACGCATTTTTAGTCAATAAAATGTTAACATAATAGTACATATATTTGACCATTCATTTTTTGACAATTATAGGGGAAGCTGAGCTTCCCTTGCAGTCTTAAAGATATCGCGGCTGGTGTGTGTGTAAAACGTTACACTATAACATTTCTGTAATATATTTAACCTACCAGTCAAAAGTTTTTGAACAGTAAGATTTTTTATGTTTTATAAATAAGTCTCTTCTGTTCACCAAGCCTACATTTATTTGATAAAAAATGCAGCAAAAGCAGTAATATTGTGAAATATATTTTACTAAAAACAACTGCTTTCTATTTGAACATATATGAAAATTGTATTTATTTCTGCGATCAAAGCTGAATTTTCAGCATCATTACTCCAGTCTTCAGTGTCACATGATCCTTCAGAAATCATTCTGATTTATTTTTAATTCTGCTCAAGAAACCTGTTTTAATTATTATAATCATCAATGTTTAAAACAGTCAAGTGCATTTTTTCAGGATTATTTCATGAATAGAACGATCCAAAGATCAGAATTTATCTGAAAAAAAAGATTTTGTAACATTATACACTATACCATTCAAAAGCTTAGTTAGTATATATATATATATATATATGTGTTTTTAAAATTTAATTATAGAAATTAATACTTTTATTTAGCAAGGATGCTATAAATTGATCAAAAGTGATGATAAATACATGTATAATGTAACAAAAGATTTCTAATTCAGATAAATGCACTGTACTTTCTATTCATCAAAGAAAGTTGCACAAATTTCTCCTCAGCTGTTTTCATCATCATAATAATAAATGTTTTTTTTTTTGCAGCAAATCAGAAAATCAGAATGATTTCTAAAGGATGATGTAACTGGAGTAATGATGCTAAAAAAATAGTTTTGAAATCATAAATGTAATTACATTTTAAAACATATCCAAATAGAAAACAGTTATTTTAAATAGTAAAAATATTTCAAAACGTTACAATTTTGCTGTACTTTGGATCAAATAAATGCAGGCTTGGTGAGCAGAAGATAATTCTTTAAAAAACATTAATATTACTGTTAAAAAAACGTTTGACTTGTAGTGTATAGGCAACTTTAATTTTTCTCTTATTTCTAGCTTATAGTTGGCTTAGAAATCACATACACTGCTGGACAATAACCAATAATAACGATTTGTTTATATACTACAAACACTTTTTTATCACATAAGAAGGCAGAATATTTTATATACTGTAATAAATGCTTTGTCAATTAGCACTGCATTGTTCATATACTTTATTTATTACCTGGAGATGACTTGGAAAAAACAAAACTAAACCATATATTGTCACAATACAGCATGAATGAATGATGCATTTATATAGCGCTTAGTTGTGTATTGCTGTACACCCAAAGCACTTTACAATCATGTGGGGGGTCTCTCCTCAACCACCGCCAGTGTGCAGAATCCACTTGGATGATGGGACGGCTGCCACAGGACAACGGCACCAGTGCGCTAACCACACACCAGCTACAGGTGGAGAGGAGAGAGAGTCATAGAACCAATCAAGTGGATGGGGATTATTAGGAGGCCATGATGTCTGCCGGCAGACATATCAGCATGTTTAATGTCTTCATGTGTCCAAACATTTCTGTTTTTCTGTGAAAACTTATTGGGTTACTTACGTAACCCTTGTTCCCTGAGTTGGGAACAAGACGCTGCGTAGCTTTCCACAGTGGGAACACCCCCAGGTGTGACGATTGTCTGATGCTCATATAGAATCACTCCAATTCATTGGCTGATGGTGCAAGATACCACCCCTACGTCATACGTGTTTGACATAGACCCGCGCTCACGCCATCTTACCCCTCATATTTTCCTGTCGAAGGAGCATGTCGACAGCAAGAGGAGCTTGGCAGCGGATGCAGCATCTTGTTTCCTACTCAGAGAACAAGGGTTACGTAAGTAACCCGAGACATTCTCTTTCATAGGTAACTCAATGCTGTGTAGCTTTCCACAGTGCACACACCAAGCTATTGCGCTGCCAGATCTGGCCCATTACAGACCAGAACACCAAAAACACAGCTGGTTAAAACAGAAAGAACCTGTGAACCAGGAGCTGTGTTCACGTCAAGGTTATAGAACCTCACAAAAGCATGGGGAGAGGACCATCCCGCCGCCATACAAATGTCCTTTAGAGTCACCCCTCTAAACAATGCTGTGGAGGAAGCCACCCCTCTGGTGGAATGAGCTCTGATGTCTAGAGGTGAAGGCAGACTGCGCACCTCATAACATCCCTAATAACATCCCTAACATCCCTAACCCAGTGGGATATTGTGTGTATAGACGCGGCTAGCCCTTTGTGGCCTGCACCAAAACACACTAATAGCTGTAAGGACTGATGCCATTGACTGAAGCGGTCCACATACATCTTCAGGGCTCTAACAGGGCATCGCCATCACTCGAAGGTGAGGGAGAGAAAGCCTGCAGCACTACCACCTGTGAACAAAAAAATGTAGAGAGAACTTTAGGGACATAACCCGGCTTAGGCCTTAAAAAATCCTTGACCAGACCCGGAGCAAACTCAGTGCAGGACTCGCTGAAAGACAGAGCCTGAAATTCTCCCACACGCTTAAACGAGGCCAATGCTAACAAAAGTGTAACCATTAGTGTCAGAATCCTAACGGGAGCTGACTCAAGAAGTTCAAAAGGAGGCTCCAGCAACCTCTTCAGGACCACTGAAATGTCCCAAGAAGGGAAACTAGGAGGACAAATCGGCCTCAGTCACTTAGCCACACGCATAAAGGAGGACACCAAACGATGTCTACCCAGGGGGACATCGTTTGAGTCCCTTCGAGCAGCAATAGCCACAACGTAGACTCTCAGGGTGGTAGCGGCTGCTCCAGCCGAAAACTTATGCTGTAGGAACTCCAGCACTGAACCAATCAACCAGTTAACTGGGTCCACAGCATTAACCGAACACCAGGATTCGAAAACCCTCTATTTGGAGGAGTAGAGCTTCCTAGTAGAAAGGGCCCTGGCACTATCAATGGTCTCATGGACTCCATCCGAGAGATCAAGAGCTAAGGGCGGCCTATGATCTGCCATACCCACAACTTCCAGATCTCTAGACGTGGGTGCCAGATCCTGCCCTGAAGCTGACATAGCAGGTTTTTCCTGACCGGAATCTCCCACGGGTCGCCCTCCAGGAGGGAAACCAACTCCGAGAACCACGTCTGGGAAGGCCAGAATGGGGCTATTAGGAGAAGGCGGAGTCTGCATGTCTTCACCCTGTGCAGCACTGCTGGGATGAGCTTGACCAGAGGTAAAGCATATAGCTTCATGTCCGGCCAGGGGTGCGCTAGCGCATCTATCCCCAGAGAGGCAGGGTGAGAGAGGGAGAACCAAAGGGAGCATTGGGTCGACTCCTGCGATGCAAAGAGGTCCACCTCTGCCGCACGGAATTTTTACCAAATCTGATCCACAGTACGGCGGTTCAGCATCCATTCCCCTGACCTGAGTTTCTGTCTCAAGAATTCCGCCACTATGTTCAGGACCCCTGAGACATGAACCACTCTCAGGGACAAAAACTTGTCCTGTGCCCAAAGAAGAAGAGAATTTGCGCAGTGACGCCAGGCGATGGAGGGAGAGAAAGTGAAAACTGCTCACTCTCCATGGCATCGAACTCCGCCTCCGAACTCCAGGCTGCGGCTTCACGGAGGAAGGAGGCCTCCGGAGCAGCGCGGCGGGGAAGAACGGCAGATTCTCGATCAAAAAACGTGAGTCTAGCGTGCAGGGTTTTAAGCGTTAAATTATTGCTGTACTTGCAATTTGAAATGCCAAAAATAGCGTCTTGTGCATGGGCCAGGCCCACACATCGGACGCACTTACCGTTCTGGTCTTCATTTGCAATGAGGCGAGAGCGGTTGGCATCGACTAAAGTCCATTTCCACTTACTGTAAGGAGAAATATAATTCCACGGATGCGGTCGTTGAAGTGGAAAAGTTGCAGATTAGCGCATTATCGCTATTAATTGGGCCAGAAAAAACGCAGTAGCGAATGCTTCTGAAGAGAGGAAAATCTGAGGTGTAAGATGGCATGAGCGTGGGTCTATGTCAAACACGTATGATGCAGAGGCGATATCTCGCGCCATCAGCCAATAAATTGGCTTGATTCTATATGGGCTTCAGACAATCGTCACACCTGTGGGTGTTCCCACTGCGGAAAAGCTACACAGCATTGAGTTACCTATGAAAGAGAACAACTGTTTTCAAACAGCGATAGCTGGAGATTCTGTCTATATTACGAATTTCCTTTTCTGCGTGAGAGCGCCCTCCAGCTTCGTGTATGAATGAACATACACGCGTTCCGTGATGTTTATCTCGCCTTATTCTGGGTCCGAATAAAACATCAGGTCATGCACAGACTATCCTGTCTCTTTGAATTAAAATCTATATTTATTCACACCGGCTTTTGAAAACTTCTATGCGAACACACTTGCCCGGAAAAGTGCGGGGAATTAATTTACCTGATATTAAGAGTGTGTGGGGGGGGGGGGTCATCCCCCGCATGACCTACGCCCCTGATTAGAGACGTAGAATGTCATGCAGAATGCGTTTTATATAATCACTAATAAATAGCCAATAGTTATGCTAATAATATGCATGCTAATTTAATAGTGAGAATCGGTCCCTATACTAAAGTCGATAATTCATATGAGAGTGTGTGGTCTCGAGTTCTCCATGTGTGTTTTGTGGTGTTGCACGCAGTTCGTGTTTTATCGGCTGCGTGCATTTATGTTAAATCTTGTGCTGCGTGGTACGCAGCTTGTGTATTTCACTGGCTGCGTGCTTTCATGTTGTCATGTCTTGTCAGCTGCGTGTTCGTGCACTGTTTTCCACATGGCTGGTGATTTGTTTGCTGGCCATTTGTTTTGTGTGAGCACATGGCTTTTGTTTTAGTTTTCTGTGTGCCATGTGCTCTCATGTCAACTTAATTTTCATTTCATAACATATTTGGGAAAAAACAAGTCAACAATGTTATGGTTAGGTTTTATTACTTATTAAGATATTAAAGAATAGGCCTATATACTGTACAGATGGCTTGAATTGTTAGTAGGAATTACCAATCCTTGTTTAACTGTCCCAGTTACAGTGTATTTAATGATTATTTTCATATAAAGCAAACCTCTTAAGAACACAATGGCTGAGTTCTTCTCTTCATGCCTCATTCTCAAAATCATTTCATTGGCTTTTGTGCTCAAATCGTCTGTTGCTTTTCAGGTTGTTCTGTAGTCTTTGAATCCAATACGTTCTCACTCCCAACTCGTGAAATACTTCTCAATAAGTTCTACTTTTACAAATTAATTTAAATAATTAAATACGTCTGGACATGAAGCAAAGAACAAACAACTGAGAGCAGGGGGGTTCCCTACACATTGAGAAATGACGCAAAAGGGGCACCCAGTGGGTAAAAACTGACGCCAAGTTGTCCTGAAAGAGTCCATAAGTGACGGGATGTGAGAACGTGTCAGAGCCTATATAGACAAACAAACTATAGGCTGGAACACAAATACTGACAAAAAATGTATAGCCTGGATGCACTGTAAGACGCTTTGGATAAAAGTGTACGCTAAATGGATAAATGTAAATGTAAAATGGACTATAACACCTAAAATTGAATAACAATAAAAGGAAGTTTTATTGTGAAATAATTTATATCATATAAATTAGTCAATGCACGTCTTACTTTACTTTTAGTTTGTTGTTTGTGTTTCTGGGTCATGCCTAAATTCAATAGATCTCACCAACAGATATTTATTTATTTTAATATATGATCCATGTGATCACAATAAATTGCACTATAGTTCCAGCATACACTGTAAAATGCTTATCCTAAAGCCATTTTTTTCATGGAAATCTGATTAAAAGTTTCATTGGTCAAAAACGGACTTAATACATTATGTTGGCTCAGGTCGAAAAAGACTCTTATGGCCATTTTGGCACTTTTGAATGCATTTATTTATGTCTATTTTAACGAAAAAACCTAATATATTAATATGCATCATGTTAATGCATTATGTTAGCATATATGCATTAATTTATCCTATAAGTTCATTGTCAAATTTACTCTCTTTAGCTTTAGACCACATTGACACACACGTTATGCAAAATATTTATTTTGCAGCAATATACATTATCTATAACACGATTGGATTTATAGAGGACATAAATAAAAACATAAATAAATAAATAGATGCAACAGTACAAAGCAGCAGTCATGGAATCTTCAAATACAAGCTATTTACATGTCTAAATCTTTAATAAATAATGACCAACACATACAGCATCAACTGAACACAAATCTACGGTAAACATTCAGTCATCACTTCTTTTTTTAAGAAGATGTGCCTGCCAAAGTGTATCAAGTATTTCAAAGTCCCAACCTGCAAGAAGTGACATGACATGAAGCAATAAGACATGACTTGTTTTATTTCTAATACGCGTTTGAACAAGTTTATATCTGGCCAAGATGACCTAACATCCTAACATACCTCCGCTTAACACCCGAGTCCGCTAAAAGACCCGATTCTTTCGAGTCTGACCCCAAAGCAGCTCCTCAGCCCGCCTTTCTTGAACCGACTCCAGGAGCGCTTGGAAGTGGACAGTAAGTCGCCTAGAAGACGCTCGATGGCCCTATCTTTTCCAGCCAGCGCTGAGTTGCGCGCATCCGAATCCCATATTTGCTCATCCAGCGGGCTCTTCTCTGATCTCGCATAATTCTGCTCCATCACCGACTCCTCCGACTCCACAAACGGCGTGTTCATTTCTTCATCTAACAGCTGCTTCAGGCTCTGCTATAAAATATATATGATCAGTCAGAGTCTACTAAACGTTTAAGAGTGCGCTAAGATTGAAAGACTCACCTGTAAACTGGTGACTGGTTTGGCACCGACCAAGTTTAAAAGTAGAAGTGAAGACAGGCAGAAAATAGAGATGTTGTTGGCGATCATTGTTGCTGAAGTTGTCTGGAGGTGGTGGCAGGTGCTGCGTTGACTCTTCGCTCGTACCCAAGCACCGTGTCCAGGTGCGCGCTTTTATTTCGCCGGGAAAATCCAGCAAACCCTACGGGGAGGGCTCTTCATTTTCATCAGGATCCAACCTCGTTGACTGAACATTACAATTATGACGTACAGGAGGCTCCTTCCAATTGTCAAAGCATTAGATGTCAAGTGCGCAGAACATCGTTCTGCGGTACAGGTACAGTCAATAGCCTCAATGCGCACTTACACTCGTCTCATCCCAGTGTTACTTACAGGAAGCTCTATCCAAATCAATGTACAGCATTTTATCCAACACTTTTTCCATTTAATTCAAGGCTCACACACATTGCCAAAGCACTTTACCCTAAGATTAAGAATTAGAATGTTTTATCTGAAGTGTTTGGATATTTCCATTCACAATATGTATGTTCTTAAAATGCTGCTAAATTGTTAGCTTACCATTGAAAAAGTCAACATGTGATCGAAACGTTTGCTTTGTTGCCTTTTTTCCCAGTACACTTTTATCTTAGATTTTTGGTGGAGTGTGCAGACTTTTCGTTTTTTGGTCTACGCACCTCGGTTAGATTGTTTTGAAGGCACTGTGAGTTTCTGACTGTTTTCCTATATGAAGCAAAACTGGCTAGCTAGAACCTCATTTTGATGTAAGAAGAGATTGTTTCCCCAGATAGCACATGTACGTCTGCAAGATGTCTGTTAAAGGTCTCTTGATCTGTAAAGCATTTGTTGTCTACAGATGTTTTTCAGATGTAAGTTTTACATACATTTTAAATCATAAACATCTTAAAGACATCTATAGACGTCTATTTGATATCTATTTGACGTTTGTCCTATAGACTTATTGCAGAAGAGCAAACAAAAAGAATGATGTAAATGCAGATGTCAAATAGACGTCTCTGAGATGTACGTGTGCTATCAGGGTTAAACACTCTGAAAAACACTGCTATAGAAGACAGTATATGAAAGGTTTTGTGTGTAGCACGTATCCCTCATTTACATATGATATCCCACAGTCCTGTAATTAAATGTTTTCACCCCAGGTTGTTTCATTTCTACAGAGAAATAATCATAGACTAATTAGTTCTAGATCATTAGAGGTTGCATCATGGTGCCTTGGAAGCCTGCCTGAGTTTTCTTAGGAGGTAAAGCTATTGTCTGTCAGTTCAGTTTGCCGGATTTCGTGTGGTTAACTCAGTCTGGGAAAGTCTTCTCAAACGAGGTCCCTCGCTTGTTCTCAAGGCGATGTGAAAGCATCTTTACACACAAAGATGACCCAACAAAACAGAAGCAATGTCTCTTCAGAAAGCTTCAAACAATAGAAAGAACCACAGAATACAAGTTTTATGCTGATTTTCCCATATGTGTGACAGGCTTTGTGGCCACCTGTATTTAGTCAATGTTTGAAACACATTGAAACTCCAACCACAAAAATGTACAACACAAATCTCACTACAATGGAAATCAATGTCTACACTATCAAATTTTTGATAAATGCTTTCTAATTTAATCAAAAAGTGTAAACACCATGACTTTGTGGCTCTATCAAAACATTGTCTTGGGACTGGCATAGCAACATCGTCTCAGCCAATAATGGGAGCAATGCGACCAATGGCAGACAGAAAGAAGTGTTTGGGAAACCTGTTTGAAAACAAGCATTGTTTTCACATTTGCTTTGGTGACGCCAGTGGCTCAGAAATGACACACTCCAGCTTTAACCCATCGTTGTCCCTCATTACTTTCACATTGTCTGCTGGCTGCGTTTATTATATTCGCTCATATTTCATTCGGGCAGCTCTTAACTTCGAGCACAGTTCACTGAGCACGGCTCTTTCCCTGATGAGAAGCCAATGGGGCTAATTAAGATTTTAATGACAGGCTGCACTGCAGTCTGTTCCAAATGTCATTTATTTGCTAAAGAGATCATATTCATAACGTATTACAAAATGTCTTACAAAGAAAATGATCAGCGCACTGCAAATCGTAATAATTCAGTATTTAGAATTACTTTATTGGATTTCCTTTTAAATCTGTCTAATTCCAACATAAGCCATTTTAACATCACAAT
The DNA here is from genome assembly GCA_027474115.1 of Schizopygopsis malacanthus. Classification (NCBI taxonomy): domain Eukaryota; kingdom Metazoa; phylum Chordata; class Actinopteri; order Cypriniformes; family Cyprinidae; genus Schizopygopsis; species Schizopygopsis malacanthus. The sequence continues at coordinate 65,656 of JAPDDM010000275.1, forward strand.
TAGTCTTTAAAATTGTTATAGCCACATGTCATTAGGCTTGCAGAGGGAACGCTATCTTCCAGATGGCCTCCGACATGTTTCCCTAATAGCTGCGCTAGATGCCGATGGCCGCTAAAATGCTAATCAGTCCCTGTTTGCCTTCATACTGTGCTCCAGTGGAAAGCTAGCAAGAGATCATCAGTCAAGCCCTGGCCACCTGTCCTCCTCATGCTGGGTGGAAACCAGCCTCGGGCATTTATTGGTTTGAGCCAGGCCTCTCGTGATGTTCAACCAAAACCTGAGTATAGCCAGTGGCCGTGTTAGAAGGATGAGCTACATTTATCTTAAACTTTCTACCTCTCCCTCCCTTGATATTGCCATGAGATGTTTACAGGCTTTAGCTGCTCACAGGCTGCGTGTTTGAGATCACTCTTCACAAAAGCAGTTTAGCTAAAGGATCAATACAAGTTGAAGATGAGTTCATTTTTATTTTGAGACAAAGACTGTGGTTGTTTCTCCTGTGAATTATTATTAGTGGTATCTGCTGCGAGCATTACTTATTTTTCATAGAGTTATTAATTTCAGCAAACTTCTAACATTAAATCTAGCTATTATTAACAAGCTAAGAACATGAATGGTGTGACTGACTTTATGTGTTAAGGACAACTAGTACTTGTCATAGTGATCTGACCTTTGAACCCTGGGGGGTAATAAACAGACAAATCCATTGAAAATCCCATTCAAATCAAATTTGTGATTTATTAATTAGAAATATTTCATTGATTTTATTGTCTTTATTAATAAATACAATTATTTATTTGTTGACTTATTTATTTATTATGAATTGGCTATTTACAACTTAATGTAACATAAATTAGCTAAAATATAAAGGTATAATTTTCACTTATGATAAAACAACATTTTATTAGTCAAATTATTACAATTACAAATTAATTAAGTTTAATTTAGTTGCTACAATTGAAAGACCTTAATGTGTGTGTGCGCGCACACACACACACACACACACACACACACACACACACACACACACACACACACACACACACAAAAACTAAATAATAAATACAATTTAAAATAAATAAATAAATCCACAATATTTTCTGTGGGCAGTAAATATATCAAACGAAAATTCTTTTAAACCATTTTTTTCACCTTTGGGAATTTCTTCAGTAATTGATACTAAATATTCTTAGTTAGGTTTAAACAATCTCTTATCCAAGCAATATGACCATGTGAAGGATAATAGAGTTAAGAACTCTGACACTCTTTGTAGTCACACATATTCGTGTCCACTGAAGGAATCTCACAGATGATAAAACACAGGACGGTCTGTTGGACGTTCAACCTGTCAGCAGCATCCTCAATCTCACTGGAACAGCACTCTTGAGTTTTATCTTGGGACCTAGTGGCAACAAAGCAAGTATATTACCGTAAATGAACACTCAGCAATCATGCCATTTTGATAAATAGTGGATCACAGCAGTGTCCTGCTTGTAAGAAAATAAGGTCATATGGGAAAGGGGTCAGTTTGATTTATAGTGTATATGCAAATACAATCAGTTCTCGTCAAGTTCACACAGGTGTCCTACACAGAGCAACCACCGGTGTAGTTCATCACATTAACTAACAACATTTCTGTAATATCAATTCCACTTGCTTTGGTCTAAAGCTGTCTAATGTGATGACTACATATGCTTCTGGTCACTAATGGTCAATAAACATTGAAATGTTTGGGACATAAAGCTCCGTGAGTCTACTCTGAGTCATATTTATGTATGGAAGGAACTTGGATTTCCAGATAATTTAATGTAGCATTCACTTTCAAGTTCATTAACACCTAACAATCTTTCGTTTTACTTGGATTGTTGCCTGCTTCCCAGCATCCCGCCCATGTCCCTTAAATGACATCACAGCTGACCCGTGGTCCTGCGTTTGTCCAGCCCAGCTCATTCCAGACGACTGACAGCACTCCACACTACACCATCAGCTACAGAACTATTTTAGTAAAGATAAGACCAAGCTTGGACCTAGTTTGATAAATTTAGCCTTGCCCTCTGCTATATTTAACTTACCATGCAAATAAGACCAAAGTTTTGCTTGACAAACGTTATCAAGTCAAAACAATAAGGAAATATCTTGTCACCCTTCACATTATCTGTTCCGACGGGTATTCAGGGTTTGAGTGTTGCTTTGCAGTATGGTTGTAGAGACATATATACATTTACATTTACATTTATGCATTTAGCAGACGCTTTTATCCAAAGCGACTTACAGTGCATTCAGGTTATACATTTATTGTCAGTATGTCACATATTGTCACGAATCTGGTTGCCTCTCACCACACTACAACTGCACATCACCCATGGACTACAACTCCCATCATTCACTGCACTACAACACACACATTCCCATCCACCATTGCACCAATCACACAGCTGTCACCAGTCACTCATTAGCCTTGATTGTCTTGCCACACCTGCACCTCATTCACTCACCCACATATAAGCAGCACACTTCCCTACACACGTTGCGAAGTCTTGTTTTGCCCCGGCTGACATTCTGAGCGTTTCCCCTGTATTCTGTTTCCCTGTGTTCACCTGGACTGCCTACACGACTCTGACCATTTGCTGCCTGCCTTCTTGACCCTGCCTGCCTTGTGATATCCTCTCTGTCTGCTGCCTGCCCCGACCTTTGCATTGTCCCTGTTGCTGATTCTGCCTAGCCTTCATTACTCCTGTTACTGCCTTTGACCATTGCCTGTCTGACCTCCTCTTGTCTGTATTAAAGCTGCAATTGGATCTAACCTCACTGCCTCTTCGTTACACATATAGGGTATTCTTAGGTTGCTAGGTTTTTGTTTACTATGCCAAATCAAAAGAGTTCACCTCATGTTTCTATGACATCTTCTGGTCCCACACTCTTAAAACATAAAGGCATTTTCTTGGCATCTGTGGTTCCATGAAGAATATTTAACATCCATGGATTCTTTCCATTCCACAAAAGGGTCTTTGTAGTGGAAAAAGGTTCTTAGATGTTTAAAATGTTCTTCACACTAAAGGTTCTTTTAAGAACTGTATAAAGAACTTCCAAAATGTTCCAAAACTTCCAAAATTTTATTTTTTGGAACTCAAAATGGTTCTTCTGTGGAAATATTATTTTGGAAGCTTTATTTATCACTCAGGTATTTAATTCAATATGAGTGATAACACACCTCTCTTCAAGCTGCATGCTTTGAAGCAGAATCCACAAACGGAGCAGAGACAGGTTAAGTGCTGAAGTTCAAGTGATTAGGTTTAAGTTGAGCAGTAATAATAGTGAAGTGTGCTTTAGCAAACACAACAAACGAACGGGTAAGGCATACATCCTATATCTCTCTGTTACCTTGCTTTAGCTTATAATGAATTCCAATGGGAATCAACTGTTTCCATTTTCACACAGACTACCACAGTAATGTGGGAAATATTCTGCCCTGAAGCTGAAACAAGCGCGTTACTAATAGGCCTTTAATGGGTAATAGTGTTGTTGCTCTTAAAGGACCCCGTCTTTGGTGTCTGGGTGTTTTGAAAAATGTCACCATAGAGATAGTAAAATAACACAATTCTTTCACATAACAATAAACTATTTATTAGAGTAACATCTAATTCAGTTTACCCCTATAAACATTTATAAGAATAAAACAAAATAAGTCAATTATCCAATATGTAATTTCATTTTTTTAATTGATAGGCAGATCATGCTAATTTAAATGAACATATTTAATTTAATTAAAAACATAATTATTATAAGTATTTTATTTTATTTCATCTCTTTTTTAATTTGTGTATAGTAAACAGTTGTGGTGAATGTTGGCTCAATACTTAATGTCCAAAGTCCTTATACAAAACAAGAGCAACAGCTGTAATGATCTTTATTTAAATATGGGATAAATTATAAGATAAAATTAGGTCTTCAGTAAAAGAGGGGAAAACAATTATAGAAATTAGTAATTTCTCCCACTGTCTTGCACATGTCATTCAAATGAATGAAGTAAAGACGTAATAATACAGCTTCAGTTCCTTTTTTTGTATTAATATGTGTCACATTAGCCCTTCCAGACACAGATTCTGTCCCAACATGCATCCATTAGCCGTCCTTTCAGCTTCATTAAACTGTCTTTGCTAACTTACTGACAGATATCAATGACTGTCCGTAGGGCTTGGGTTCCCTGCGGAGGCTACTGTTGGACAAACAACAAGAGAAAAAGGACAAATGAAGCAGTTCTGGCCGGGGTAAAAGAAGCTTGTTTTTTGTATGATTATATGTCAAGGACAGTAGGGGGACATTCAGCTGGTCTGAGACCGTTCTTTATTTTCACTCGTTACTCTTTTGCCATATCGATAACCAGCAGCTACATTATAGGCTTGCATGATTAGTCTTATAATTAATTCTTTTTTTAATGAACAGATTTGAAGGATTTTATAAAGCACATGCTGGTGAAACCCTAATCAATCTCAGCTCCATTGTTATTCAGTGAATGTATGAAGTATGACTACCTTTGAAATCCAACCGAATACCCAAAAGCACTGGCTGTGCCATTCAGACCCGGAAAGCCCCCGAACCGCATTAACACGAGCCAGAGTTGTAAGGAGTGATCTGCATATTTGGTTGTTGTGTTGTCAACTCACGCTGGAGCTGCTGGTTCTATCTCCCCCACGGCACTGCCTTTTTTGGGGTGGAATGTGTCAGGCCCCTCGGCAGCCATGACCCCCAGATACCTGTGAAAGCCATGGATATAAAGCACAAAATCATGTATTATGGGATCATGTCTCTCTCTTCAGAATATTTTCTCTGATCTGAGGTTAATGTCCTGACAGATCTACGTGTTTCTGTCTGGTTCTGGATATCAGATATGATAGAATCATAATATTGGAAATTATCCCTCTTTTGATCCTTGACAGTTTTATCAGATCTAAATTAAATGTATTATATTGTATTATATTGGTCATCTTTGACCCATTAGGACAAAATTAGATTTAATTGGCTTTATCCAATTTTAATTGGCTTGACACTGGACTACATTAGTTTAGAGCATTGAATATAATTAAGGGTTCAGGGCAGGTTTGAATAGCATTTATATAACATTTATTATTTTATTTCAAATTATTTCCTTTTCTTTACTTTTACAGTATATTCACACACTTCAAATAGTAACATTGTACGTGAATTATGCCAACATATTGTTTTTACTTGAACTCATCAAAAGAAATTGAGCAATTTTATATTTTTTAAGGTATTTGACATTTAACTTTAGGTAGGTTTATATTATAGCATTTATAGTATGTTTATTATTTTATTTTATTAGCATTTATTTCAAATGATTGTAGGTAAAAATACTTATTTTATTTTATTACACAGTATATTCTTACACTGCAAATAATGCTATTGTAAGTAAATTATGGCAAAATATAGTTTTTACTTTAACTCATCAAAGCAATAATTTTTAGACAGCATTATTTTATTTCAAAGGATGGTTGGTAAAAATTTAATTTAATTTAATTTAATTTAATTTAATTTAATTTAATTTAATTTAATTTAATTTAATTTAATTTAATTTAATTTTATTTTATTTTATTTTATTTTATTTTATTTTATTTTATTTTATTTTATTTTGCTATACTATAAATAATATGATAAGTAAGTTTGACAAGTTTTGATGTAATGCAAGTTTAAATGATTTATAAAGCCATCTAAACTTAAGTTTCTAGGTTGAAATTTGTGGATTGTTATTTTTATTATTTTTACATTATATGCTCTATAACTGCTTTGCTCATATGTTCTTAAAAAGTAGAGCGGTGCTAATCATTTTTCTGTTAGCAAAATAATTCAGCGGTTACTGATTCGTCTGGCTGGAGGGGAACTGGCCCCCCGAATAAGCCTGGTTTCTCCCAAGGTTTTTTCTCCATTCTGTCACCGATGGAGTTTTCGTTCCTTGCCACTGTCGCCTCTGGCTTGCTTATTTGGGGACACTTCACTTGCAGCACAATCATCGACTTGATTGCACAGATATTATTTAAACTGAACTAAGCTGGACAATGCCATTACTAAATTCAATAATGAAATGCATTCAGCTGATAATTGAGTGTTAAATCCTGTCATTTTACATTATTGACACAATTTGCCTATTTTGATATTGTGCAGTGCTTTGTTACAATTTGTATTGTTAAAAGCGCTATATAAATAAAGGTGACTTGACTTGACTTGAAGGTGACTTATGAGTTTATGGCTTATTGACCAACCAAAGATAAATGCCTGAAGTATAATTTGAAATCATTTCCCCAGTGGATCAAAGGCACACTCGAACAGATGAACTGATATTTACTAAACGTTCTTTTGCTTCCAAAGTATTATTTGGACAGAGGTACTAAACAGCACCGTCTCTGAGCGGTTTCCATGGTGACACTGCTTCATATTCCTAGAAAAGGTTGCCTGGTTTATTGCACTGGTCTGAGCAAGGCTTAACTTGTTGTGCTCAGGTTGGTAACCAAACAGCACTGCAATGCCTGACTGTAACACATACACATGGTTTGTTCAGAGGAGACAAATTCAATTAAAACTAGATTTGATAAATATAAGCAATAGTTCCAGTGTTGCTTGCATCAGTAAACACCAATGTGAATGAAGGTCAACAAATGAGATTTACATTCAACTTCCACACTATACATGCAAGCCGAAGCTCAAGATTCTTCAATTTTTCACAAACGCTCGCACTTCTTCATAAGTTTAACTCATAACAGGCGATGCAGCTGCTCGGTGTGTGCTGTGTATCATACGTGAGCGTGCAGGGGGCTGAGAGCTGAGAGCTGGCAGGTCTGCCCCCGTGACCGACACATTATCTGCTGGAATGTGAGCACAGTCATTTCCAATAATGATTCCACACCTCCAGACAAGTGAGTGTGGGTGACATGAGGCTGCCGAGGGAGGGAGCTTGAGATGCTTGTCAGCCCCTCGTTCACTGTAATGTGATGCAGAGGTTAATTGGGGAGCTATGTAATAAGTGTTAATGTTGTTGCCTCTGACGTCAGTAAATAAGAGCGGATGAATCCCTTTCTGGACTGCTGAAATAACCATTTATTTTATCTTTAGACAACACATATGTTTTACTTAAATATCTCTGTTGCAAATAGTTCGTAACCTTGGTGTAAAGTGTACTCAATTCTACTGAATGTGCACTTGTAGAGTACTTCAAATTTATAGAACTGCACTTGCAGATAATATTGTAATAATGCAATAATAGGAGTTTACGTTCATGACTTCTTTTATGGCCCTTACATGTTTCTTAACACTTAAGTAGGCTTTTAAAAAGTGCACTTTGTAATACTGTCAAAATAAAATTGTTACTTTTGAAGTACATTTCACTGTACAACATTATGTTTTAATAACCTTTAATCGTGCTTTAAATATGTACACTTATTTTGATGTGTTTACTAACACACTAAAGCACTTGTAAAGTACTTAATTATGAATTTAACTTTAGGGTGTCATTTTATATTACATTTAAAGTTAATACATTTTTAAATGTGGCAAATTGCAACTTCATCATTACTAATGGAAACAAGTTTCAATAAAAAATATGTTACAGTATAGATTACCATAAATGCTAATCCATACATTCATACATGTATCATATTTTAAAGATAGATGTAAATTAAATACAAAGATGTACTGAAGTCCTACTTAAGTGGGTCAAAAAACGTGTTTAATATATAAACACTTATAAACTATAATACACTATTATACCTAAAGCCTATAATGTATTATGCAGGGTTATAAAAGAATGCATTATAATTATTCATAATGTGTGTTTTAATAGATTTCATCTTGTCATAAACAATTATAACTACATTTAAAATACACAGTGTAACAATGAATTGGTTAAGAGTTATAATATATTAACTGTGGTTACAATTATTCATGAGATCATCTAATGCCTTATAAGGTGCATTACAGCATAAAATTACTTTTATAATGCATTATACATAAAGGCTTTAAGTAAAGTGTTACCATTGATACATTTTAAGTATTTGCAATTAACATGCAGTTAGGTGACTAAAACAGTACATTCAGTTGAAACCTCACTATACTCTTTTAAATATTATCTATGTAATAAGCGCTCTTTTTCCACAAGGGAAGTTAACACGTTTTACACAAAGCTGACTTAAAAATGTGAAATAGCCATTATTTTCATCTAAGATGATAAATGTAAGGCACTTATGAGTGATGGGGTTATATGAAAACAACAGATTTATTATTGTATTATTGAAAAGATTATCATAAAGTAATGTCTATTTTTAAGGACAGCAGTATGTACTGTAATATGTTTTACCAATAATCATTATATAGTATCCATTCTGACATGACATAACACAACAGAAAACAACATATGCAGTAAAATAAATGTCATATTTTCTTCCCTTGATATCCTACTTTTAATATATTTGTGTTGTTGTGCAATATAAAGTTACAGACATAATTATTTCTCTAAAATGCATTTCACTCTCAATTTCAAGGTCTTGCCCTCAATATTGATTCAGTCTAAACTCATTATCGGTATAGTGCTTGAAATACTTGACAAACAGCACTGCAACGAGCTTCCACTTTTGTGTGAGGAGTCAAGTGCAATAAAGAAGCAGGTTCAACTGGCTGCTTCATCTGCTGAAGTTTCCATGTGGGGCTATTCAATTAATCACCAAAGTTTTGCATTACAGTTTTTCTCAGTCGCTTTGGTGCATTTCTTACATCACTATTAACATTTGCACAACATTTAGTTCAACCTCCACAACATTTAGTCATTTGTGCACATCATAGTAGCAGTTTCTCATTCCTTCCAACAAATTGCAAATGCTTTTGAACATGCATCAATTGCTTTCATACAACTCTCTGCTGTTTTATAACATTATCATTTGCTTATGTCATGTCAGTCAAAATTAACTAAACTTGTGAATGCTGAATAGTCATTCCATATAAAACTAATAGTCCGCATTTCATTGCTTGAGTCATTACATACAAAAATGGTGAACTAGTTGTCAAAATCTGTCAAGCAAATTTTATAAAAAATTGTAAATCTTTTTTTTTCCTGAAAATGTCTCCTAAATTGAACAATTTCTCTCAGGTGAACCTCAGCTTTTATGTTTGTTGTAAATAAGGGTGTATTTATTCTATTGCACAATGCTGTGAACAAATTAGAATTGCAAAGAGCATATGCAGTAAAAATGTGAAACATACATATTCAGTGTCTTGTACTCAGATACCTCACTAAATACAGTAATGTCTAACTTTACTGTAGTTTTCAAATGGCTGTGCAAATAGTATATAGTGCTGTCTTGAGCATTTTCAGGAAGTGTCACCAAAATCTGACTTTTTTTGCATTGGAAAACATTTACAGAGTAAACGGTCATAATGAAAACATGACAAAGCCATTTGACTATCTTGTTCATAAACAGTGGTGTCAGGACTTTTCATCTTGATGACACTGACACTTTCATTGACATGAGTACTTGCTTTTGAGGAATGAGCTATATATTTTGAGCAAATGACACGCTTTTGCAGGTTATCAACTAGGTTTTGCAGTTTGTACTAATTGTTTTGAGAAATGCATTAACTGTTGTGCAAATGTAAATAGTGATGTGAGAAATGCACCAAAGCGACTGAGAAAAACTGTATTACAATTTTGAATTACATGTCAGCTAATCTAGCAACATGTTTGCCCATTCAAAAGCATACCAAAGGTTTACTGCTGTCAAGATGCAGCAGATCCAGATTGACATTACATAACACTGTGCCACTAGAGTACAGAAAATGAGGCCGAATGATTGCTTGAGGAACGCACCTGTTGGCACATTTGCATTATTTTCCGAGGTCTGGTGTTGACCGGATTGATCTGGTTGAGGATGAGAACATCAGTTACAGACTTAACTTAGCTCTTAGCATCTGAGGCCATTTTCTTCTTTGTTTTCGACTTGTTTATTTTATTGGTTTTCATGTCAATTTCAACTTTTTTTAAGTTATACAAAATTCAACTAGACAAAGTACAAATTTGACTTGTAACTAAATTTATACTTGACAATGACAAACTACAGTTGAATTATCAGCTTGTTTTTTCAAGTGTAGATTAAAGAAAAAAGTTCAAATTAAAGTTAAAGCTTTTAAAATCGCTGTTTTAGAAACAGTCCCTCAGGCTAGAGCCCCCTGTACTGGGCTGGCCTATGTTCTGAGGTGGGGTCTGTTTGTTGACTGGTGTTCCTTTCGGTGAGAGAACCCCCAAAGATGCACGGTCAGTGTTGTGCTTTCCTTCCTACAAGAAAAGTTGGAGCGGAGGCTTTCCCCATCCACTTTGAAAGTGTGCCAGACAGACAGACAGACAGACGGACGGACGGACGGACGGACGGACGGACGGACGGACGGACGGACGGACGGACAGACAGACAGACTGAAAGACGGACAAACAGACAGACTGAAAAAGACAGACAGACAGACAGACAGACAGACAGACTGAAAGACAGACTGACTGAAAAAAGACAGACAGACAGACAGACAGACAGACAGACAGACAGACAGACAGACAGACAGACAGATAGAAAGACAGACAGACAGACAGAAAGACAGACAGACAGACAGAGAGAGAGACAGACAGACAGACAGACAGACAGACAGACAGACAGACAGACAGACAGACAGACAGACAGACAGACAGATAGATAGATAGATAGATAGATAGATAGATAGATAGATAGATAGATAGATAGATAGATAGATAGATAGATAGATAGATAGATAGATAGATAGATAGATAGATAGATAGATAGATAGATAGATAGATGGATACTGTAAATAGGTGAATAAATAAATAAATAAATTGGACAGACCATTTACTGCAAAACGTTTTTTTTATTTTTCTTTTCTTTTCTCTCTCTAAAATATGTTATGAATTACAGCTTATTTTACTTCTGGTTTATTTTCCATACTGGATGTGGATGGTCAAAACTGCATTGCATTGTGGGATATAGTATTTGTGCGGTATATTCTGCACATTTTGAAAAGTGTGAATGATACTAATGTACTATTCTGTACTGTACTATTCACAGTGTGTGTGTGTGTGTGTGTGTGTGTGTGTGTGTGTGTGTGTGTGTGTGTGTGTGTGGGTGTGTGTGTGTGTGTGTGTGTGTGTGTGTGTGTGTGTGTGTGTGTGTGTGTGTGTGTGAAATATGGTATAATGTCTCCTCCCAGTGGTCAAACTCTTAAATGTGAAACCGAGTGTAATGTTATTTGCATTTGACTGATTAAAACTGTAAAATCAAAGTCTAAATGTGAGATAAATAGTTGTCTTTGTTTTTTATATTAAGCTGATAGACATACAGTAATTCATTGTACAGTTGAGATACAGTTTTTTAAATTGACCTCATAGCAAATTTAAGTAGTTTGTGAGTAATAAATAAATAAATAATAACATAAATTAATTATGATTCATTCATATAACATGAATGTTGATTTTTTTTTTGTGCTGTTTTTGCCATTGCTTTTGCTGTGGTCCTTGTGTGTGTGTTATATATTGTACCTTGAGCGGCTTGTCCCTCAGCCAAAGTAATTACCCCCAACCTTCATTTAACTGGAACACAATAGCTCTGGGTGCAAGCCTTTGTCATTTAAAGTTTCTGAATAAGGGCTTTTCCATCCCTAATCATTCATCTTGTGCACTGGATTTCTCTCTCATTATCTGCCACTTCTGCTAATGGAGATGATTAGCTCCGTGTTCTTTGAGGATCTGGCTGAGGACCGTCAGATACTATAGGCTGAAATGAAGGGGAAATCACCTCACGGCTTTGGGTTTTTGCATTTCACCAACAGTGATTTCCAGGTGCAGTAAAAAAAAAAAGTGATACTGAGGCTCTGATTAGGACATTTTGCTCTATTGTGAAACCCTGCAGAATTTAGTCATAGACCTATTTGGGGGTTTCAGGTGCCCGCTATCTACTGTAGATGGTGTATAGTGATGGCCACTATAATGCTGATCAAAACAAATTCAATTTAATGATCATTTAATCATTTAATCATAACAAATTCAAATGTAAATTGTAATTGCTGAAATTAACTTATTTCACCCAATATTTATTCTAAATTCATAAAATAATCTTTGTAAAATATCTACATTTTTAAAATTGAGAATGTTTATTATTAGATTGTTTATTAAAATATGTATCACAACATCAACACCTTATTTACATATATTTCCCTAATATATAAAATGTAGAATTTGGTGAAATGCATTTGGTGAAATGCCTGTTTATTTGTAGTATTTAAAACAAATTTTAAATTGATTGTCGAAAATAAAGAAAGAAAGAAAAATACACGTTCAACAAACAACAAATAAATGTGATCAAGAACACCATACAGTATCCATGAAGACAAAACAAAACATTTTTATTCTATGAAATGAAAACAAAAACAAGAAAGAAAAGGTCTGAAAAAACTGAACAGTGGCAAAATTAAATCAATAACATCAATAACTGAAATATAACAGAAATATTGAAAGAAAAGCTAATAGCTACCTCTCACCTAAACATTTAATCCTGTTTTTTTATTATGTGAGGATTAAGCGGCATTATTTTGACATTAGGAGAAGATTAAATATTATGGCAAATTGTAACAGTAAAACCACACAGATTTGTTTTCCTCCAAATTGAAATGAAGAAGAAAACATCTTCTTCAGGAGCAAGAAAATCTGAGTTTTGTGGTTTGAAAACAAATAACTACAAATATGGCTACTAGTAAATGCCTTAAATATCTTAACAAAACATTTAGATAAACATATATTAAAATATATATGACCAATATAATTTCCTTATTGATTTAGAATATAATTTCCTTATTGATTTAAAACACTGAAAAAAGGGTTTTAAAGGGGAAATATAAAACAAAGTATATTTGAGATATACAATAAAGGGCCACATGAACACTTGTGTATGATATACTTCATATAAAATCACACAAAATATGTTGTGTGCATTATTTTGTTCACTTGGACAGTGCAGATCAGCTGTTTGACACTGCGCCAGGAAGCAGAGAAGTTTTATCGTTGTGTTGGCCATGTGGATGTTCCTCCGGCTCCTGTTCCCCCTGCAGCGCCTCCACCATCGATCCCAGTGTCCCGAAGCTGCTTGCGCAGTTCTCCACCTGTGCAGAAACGCACAGTGTGACCTCTGATCCCTCCAGTTTGGGCAGGACTTCAGGTTGAGAGGCTGGTGTGATACTGTCACCTATACTCTGGACAGTGATGCTGGACTGAAGAATGTGGTGCAGATGTTGTATTAATATAAAGTCGAATCACAATGCAGTAACAGCTTCTGCAATAGCGTAGAGATTAATGTTAATATGTATTATGGAAGAAAGAGAAGTTGCATTGTGCAACCAGGCATGATGTAACAAACTTGTGACAAGCTACGCTCTTAAAAGTAAAGGTTCTTCATTGACATCTGATTCAATGAAGATCTTCTTGGTTACGTTATGTAAGCCTCGTTTGAATGAGGGAACTGAGATGTTACGTTGACACCGACAGTAGGGAACTCACTTGGGAGCCCCAAACTCCTCTGAACATAACAAGAAAATGGCCAATGAATATTAACCAGTGAAATTTGCATGGTAAGCCACTCCCCGTACATACGGGTATATAAGATGGCGGCATGCATCCACTCATTCAGGTTTGTGCTGAGAAGCTAAGAAAGCATCCCGGCATTCAGCGCAGTTCAGGGTTGTGGCATGAGAGATGTAACCTTCATAGAACGAGGTTTACATAATATAACCAATACGTTCCCTTTCAGTCAGTCACATTCAACATTATGTTGACACTGAAAGAGCCACAACCAGAACTGTTACGAGAATTGATGGCTCAAGTGCTGGCAAGCTGGTTGCGGAAACACATCTATTCAGGAATGTGAAGGTCACCAAACTGATCTCAGGAAAGTCTAAGAACGCTGTCCTGACCCCAGTTCAAGGGAAAATAACAGGTGAGACAGCAGAGCTGTCCAGGAAAAGACACGTATTTACCAAAAACCGTACCATGGAAAGAACATATCCAACCCTTTTGATGGAAGTCAGCATGACCAGGCGCACTGTCTTAAATGACAGGAACTTGAGCTCACCTGAATCAAGCGGCTCAAAGAGGGCTCTTTGTAGTCTTGCAAGAACCACAGAGAGATCCCAAGGGGAGGCACGATCTGCAGGCATTTAATCTCCTCGCACCTCAGGAACCTAATGATCAGGTCGTGCTTCCCTAAGGATCTTCCATCCACTACATTGTAGGGGTTGCACAGACTAATCGAGTAGTCGACTTCAGTGCTCTGCCATGACGCTTTAAGCTTGAAGTAAACTAGTCGCTGGTCCTATAGAGGGCGCAATAGGATAATAAATCCACATTTACGCTCCGTTTCCAAACATTTAAAATTACAAACTAATTCATACTCTGAATGCGCTCCACAAGATATGTGTGATTATATTACTGGATCCTGGAAATTGAACGGCAGAATGCAGGTTTTAAACAGCTTATTGTACAGGTAATTTAATCACGTTCTAATCTAATTTGCTGCTGCACTGTAACTCTCACACATAGCTACAGACAGTAGAGTGTACAATACATCATGCATAGATCGCGCGCACAGAATCATTCAGCGCGGAAATGTATTGTCAACACTGTTCTGTGATTTCTCAGTAAATTAGCTTAGAAACTGAAAAGTTCATATATTTCTTAATAACTAAATCCCACAGCTTCACTACTAGTAGAGAGATGCTGCCAGGTAGAATTAATTCACTCGCAACCGCTCTCACTAATGCATTAATTCATATGAATGTAATCTTTACTGTATTACTTATCTGTATCTGATTTAGAACGAGCAGGAATCTGTGAGAAATATAACGACTCAAAGACTAAAGAACTGATCAAAATAAGCTGTTATAGGTGCAATAGTCAAGGTTCAAGGTTCAAGGTTCTTTATTATTCGTCACATACACAATCATACAAGTATAATCAGTAGTGAAATGCAAGTAGAATTGAAGAAAAATACAGCATTTACATGAGGAATGTGAGGAGAAAAAAAATTACTCCCAGACTATGCTCCTTGGGGAGTACAGTGTGAGAACAGGAAAAACACCTCAGCAACACAAAAGCACATACACGACATAGCCACAGGGGAAGTGAATCCGGCCCAGCAAGCAGCCATCTGATCCCGCAGCCACTGATCCGGCGCTGGTCAGACCCGCTTGATCAGGCCAGCGGATCGAAGCGAACAGAGGCGAATGGTCGGGGGGGGGGCAATGTCTGTAATGTCTGTAATGTCTGTAGGGTGGGGGAGGAACGCAAAAGCGTCTAACTGCATTGCACACCCGGGGTAGATTGCAGCAACAGCCTTGCCAAGGCCACTGTAGGGGAGCCAGAAAAAGATAAGATTGTTTTGTCTTTGGGGCGAGTAAACATTCCAATTTTTGCAGGCTACTCTCTGTCCGTTTTTGTCCATTTTGGTTCCGAAAAGGTAGATATCAATGTCCTCCACGGAAAGAGCCGCCAGACACACGATTCGCCACCTCTCCCACGCGTCCATCGTATAGCCGGCTGCGAACGTTCCGTCAGGGCAGTCAGGTTCCCCGAAACCCAAGTTTCGATAGTGTCAATTGCATTAAGAGACCGGTTAATCCATAATATTTTAGTTTGGAGAGCAGTGCAGAGAGAGTCTCTCACGAGACAAGGGAGCAAAGCAGGGAAGATAAGGGTGAGGACGAGGAGAGAAAGCGACCACCTCCGTTGAGAGCCAAAGAGAAAGGAGGCATGTGGGCAGCGCTCTGTCATATTTCATAGCTGTGCACAAGATGTTTGTCACAGCTCCAGACTTATTAGTTCATTAATGACGTCATCAGTGACTAGTCGACTTCGACTTGACTTTCATCACATAAAAATTGACTTTAAAAAATCAGAAGTCATTCGGGCCACATACACTTTCAAAGTGGATATGGAAAGCCTCCGCTCCAACTTTCTTGCAGGAAGGAAAGCACAACACTAACCGTGCATCTTTGGGGGTTCTCTCACCAAATGGAACACCAGTCAACAAACAGACCCTACCTCAGAACATAGGGCTGCCCAGTAGAGGGGGCTCTAGTCTGAGTGACTGTTTCTATCACAGCCTGTGAAAGGCCAGTGAGGTCTGCCGCGTCCTGTCCAGAAGACAGACCTGCAGGTTCCACATATCGGGACGTGGGTGCCAGATAGTGCCCTGTCCATGAGAAAGAAAGTCCTTCCTCATGGGGATTCTCCAGTGAGGGGCTGTTGCGAGGAGCATGAGATCGAAAAATTTGGTCTAGGTGGGCCATTATGGATGAATGAATGAATAAATGAAAGAATGAGACATTTATATAGCGCTTTCATTGTGTATTGCTGTACACCCAAAGAGCTTTACAATCATATGCACACCACCAGTGTGCAGCATGCACTTGGATAATGCGACTGCAGCCACAGTAAAACAGAGCCAGTGGGCTCACCACACCAGCTACAGGTGGAGAGGAGAGAAAGTGATTGAGCCAATCAAGTGGACAGGGATTATTGGGAGGCCATAATTGACAAGGGCCAGTGGAGATAATTTGGCCAGGGCACCAGGGTTACACCCCTTCTCTTTACGAGAAGTGCCATGGGATTTTTAATGACCACAGAAAGTCAAGACCTCGGTTTAACTTATCATCCGAAAGACAGTGCTTTTACAGTATGGTGTTCCCATCACTATGCTGGGGTGCTAGGACAGATGGCAATGGGAGGATTCCTGGGAAACAAACAGCCCTACCTGGGCTTTCCCGAATCAACTGCAAATTAGCTGGACCACCTGGGGATGGTGTCTCCATTCTCCCAGAAGGGTAAGCTGTCTGATTGAGCTCCACCGGAACATTAATGGCATGTAGCAATTTGAGCCACGTCTGACTCCAAAGGAGGAGTGCGTTGTGACAAGCAACAAGAGCATCTCCCCCCCTTGATGGTCGATGCACGCAACTGACGAAAGTGCTGTCCTTGCAGCAGCGAATGGTACCGGCAAAGAGCAAGCAGTACTACCAACAACTCGAGTCAATTGATATGCCACTGCAGTTGAGGTCCCATCCCATCCAGACCGAAGCTGTGTGCCCGTTGCATACAGAGTCCCAGCCCACCCTGGAGGCATCTGTTGTGACAACAACTAGCCTCGACACTTGCTCCAGGGGCACACTTGCCATATGCCCATATACCCATGAGCCACTGAAATTGTTTTAGAGGAACTACTGTTTTTCCCCTGAATGAATTCAGGCCGTTGTTCATTCGTGAGGCATGCTGACATGTTGACTGAGCCAAGCTCCATATCTAAAAAAGAGATGCTCTGCACATGGGAGAGCTCGTTCTTTTCCCAGTTGACCCAAAACCCCAACTAGCAAGTGCTACCTCAGATGCTGAAGCACCAAGTCCCTGTGCTCACACAACAGATCTCACAAGTGATCTAATATAAGCCAGTTGTTGAGTTAGGTGAGGACTTTGATGCCCTTCTCCCATAGTAAAGAAAGGGCATATTCCTTGACCTTTGTGAAGATGCGGGGAGGCAGCCATAGCCCAAAGAGGAGGATGTTGTACTGTCTTTGTACTGTCTTTTATGGATATGACGAAAAATGGGCGGTAAAATCTTGATTTCATTTCGGCTGGAGGGACAGGGGACACTCTATCGCATCCTTTACTAAGAAGACGATCTCTGCACATGGGACAGGGGCATCTCTGTCTGTTATCAATGTAAAGAGGATGCCCCTGAACCTGGGAGGGTGTCTGGTGAATTGAATCGCATAGCTGAACAGAATCGTCCAAATGAGCCAGCGAGACAGGTTGGAGAGCGCTGGCCAGGCCCCCAAATTCCGTGAAAGAGACACCAAGGATTCTCTGAATCCCGCAACCTCTTGCATGGCGAAATAACACGTTGAGACTGACAGTGCGGAAGCAGAACGTCGTTCACTGTCTGAACCCGACACGTCTGGCCCAGAGAAGAAGGAAACTTCTCTTTTATTTAGAATATGGGTAGCGAGCCGCCAACGGCAGAATAATCATTCTTGGTGACCGCAAGGAGTGTTATGCCAAGGCAAGATGTGCTTAATGGCCTCTGTCTGCTGGTCAAAGTTCTTGTCAGTGTTTCCAAAGAAGCCCGGACTGGAAGACGGGGGTATCGTGCAAGTGAACTTTGACGGTGTCACGCATCTCAGCCAAGTTCAGCCAGAGATGGAGATCCAAGGCTACCATGGTAGCATCACCTGCCCGAGGGACCACGCCATGAACTTTGTCGCATGTAGGTCATTGATTTTGGCAGACGTGATCTGCTTTGCTGCTGCTAAACAAAACAGAAGGATTTGACTTAGTAAAAAATGAAAAAACACACAATAAGGAAACATGCGTCTGTAAGAAAAAATAGTGAAGAGCAATGGCAGATCTCTACAGGTGGAGCTGGGGAGGAGGAGGCTAAATGAGAGTTTTCACAATTGTTCTGTAGGACAATTGCCGGTTAGGGAATGATTATAAATGGTTACATGAATTATGAAATATGTCCGATTGGCTACTGCCATGGGGACAGAAGAACCAATTGGCACTTGGATAGAGATTCATGACTGAACTTGTATTTAATACAGTTGAATGTAGATGGAGATTTTGAAAATGTGAGTGTTATATAGTGTCAAAGAACAGAAATGAATACCAAATGATCAACAAAATATTTTTGCAGTTAGGACAAAAAAATCTAGAATTATATTGTGACACACTGGTTAGGACATGGTGTTCAGAAAACATTTACCAAGAATTATGCAGCCTATAGTGTTTATTTCTGTTGTCATCTTCAGGCCATTTCTGAGTGCAAGATCGCAGCAGACTACTGTGATCTAACACAATTTAGGCTCTACTACAGTATCATGCCACCACTACAGTCCAGAAAATTATGAGGGTCCTGCCCATTTGTTGATCGTAATTTGACAAAAATCTTGTTAAAACATTTAGGTATAGCACTATTTTTGTATGTTTTATTTGCTTGCTATGCAAATGTCTGTGTTCGGTTAAGTTTTTTAAATGTATAATTTGTTTTTGCTCAAGAAGGCTCTATTTATTTGAAAACAGAAATGTAGTGACATTTTATTGCAGTTTAAACTAACTGTTTTGTATTTGAATATATTATAAAATGCAATTTATTCCTGTGATCAAAGCTGAATGTCCAACATCATTACTGCAATATCCAGTGTCACATGATCCTTCAGAAATCATGAATATGCTGGTTTGCTGCTCAAGAAAAATGTCAGATTATTATCACAACTGAACATTGTTGTAATATTCTGTGGAAGCCATCAGGATTCTTTCTTTGATGTATAGAATGTTCAAAATAAAATAATTAAATAGTAACAATAGAAGTCTTTATCACAAGTTGATGCTTCCTTGCTGAATAAAACTATTAAATTCTGTTTAGAAAATATCACTGACCCCTTTGAACAGTAGTATATATATTTCAAAAACAACTAGTAGAAGTTGAACACTTACATTCTCTATGGACACGTTGCTCCCTACAGGGGTCTTTTTCTTTCTTGAGATATTGGGGTTCCAGTGACACACCAAGCTGTCATTCTGAACACTGTAGTTTTTGTGACCAATCAACCAGTAAGTGTTCATTTTTCCTTTTCCCTGAGAACCAAAGTAATGTCACATTAAGTTGTTGCATATTGATTAAACATAATGAAGACAAACATTTTATTAATCTTCTGTGATATCATAACTTCAACTCATAATATAAGAACATACAGATACTCCAACAGGAACATGGTTGTGGTCTCAGCGGCTTAGCATAAAGTACTTTTATAAATATGATTCTCACCTTTACTTCAATCTCACCGCGTAACTGCAGTTCATATGCATTGTCCTTCATGAGTGCCAGGTATGTAGCAGAGCTTGCATGAATCTTCTGTGCTAAAGACCAGATCAAAGAAACATTAATGTTCCCCTGTTATGCAAAATGCCCAACGAGCAGAAGCTACATTGGTGTGAAACTCAGACAGTGTTGTTAGCTTAGCCGCATGCTAATGTCACGCCTGAAATGGAGGCTCTCATGAGCTCAGTTTACAGCATATGAAGGAATATGATGAGGTTTCTATTGTGATGTTGTGAGTGAAAATATGCATGACCTCTGCATTGGACAAGATTAAAATTCTGCACATATTAACTAGACAGATGAACGTACGCAGGCTAGTGGACTCCATCCGAGAGGCCGTATTGACTGTGTCTCCAAACAAACAGTACCGCGGCATCTTGTACCCAACAATACCAGCTACACAAGGACCTTAAGTGGTATGAGAGACATGAAAGACAACACTGTGAATTACTATAAACATATTTATATGTCATACATCAAATCTATTGTTATTTCTTATTATTGTCGTAATCTTTATTACAGTAATGCTAACTGTCATTAAAAAAATATTGGCAAGATTTTGGAAAATCTGCATTATTACTGTAGCTGATGAACTGACAAATAAGATCAGGGACTTTAATTAAGGAAAGCAAATATAGTCGTGCTGAATTTAAGTTACAAATCTAAGATGTAGCGTAAATAAATTATTCATGAATTGACGTTTTAGTCATTTGGCACCTTTATTATTAATACATCTTTTTTTGTGTAAACACAGGATACAGACACACAGACCTGTGTGTATGCCGGCTCGAAGCTGAAGGCGTTTGTTTGGCATGTGAGTTATTGACACCTGTCTGACTGCAGCCACCAGATCCAGAGACATTTTAGCAATCTCATCTGCATGTCTGTCTGCGTTTCTCTCTGGCAGTCCACTGACCACCATGTATGCATCTCCTATAGTCTCCACCTGTTCCATTCAGTAAAGACACACTGTATGTGTTTAAATCTAGCTGCAGAGTTCATCATTACAGTGCATCAGCATTAAGAATACACCTTTAAACTTCCCTGCCGGAAAAAAACTATAGAACTATCACAAAACATTCTAATGGTTCCCACTACAAATACCATTGCAAACCATCAACTTTAATTAATTAAAACCATAAAAAAATATTTTATTAGGATGTGTTTGTTTTAACAAGCCACTTCTATAGATTGTGACCACTTACCAGTAGAGAGACTCACAGGGTTCAGTACAATTTCCATAAAACCAATACAATTCCCATTATAACCAGTAAAACCATTACACATTTTCTGATGGTGTCTATTGTCTTTTTTTCAGCAGGGTTGAAATAAATATATAATTGGATATACATTTTGTAAATACTACTGTTCAAAAGTTTGCTATTGGTACATTATTTTAATGTTTTTGAAACAAGTCTCTTATTCTAACAAATGCTCCATTTATTTAATCAAAATACAGTAAAAATATGAATACAGTGAGATATTATTACAGTTTAATATATTTGGTATTTTAATATTTTAAAGTGTAATTTTCCCTGTGAGGCAAAGCTGAATTTTCAGCATCATTACTCCAGTCTTCAGTGTCGCATGATCCTTCAGAAATCATTATAATATACTGATTTGCTGCTAAATACTTATTTTTGTATTGAAAACACTTGCACTGCACAATATTTTTTATAAATAGTGTAGTCATCAAATAATCCTGAAAAATGCATCAAAATTCAAAAGAACAGCATTTAATTTAGTATGAGTGTAAAAGTATATCCTGTCACTTCTGATTAAATCAATCCTTGCTGAATAAGTGTTCATTTATTTTAGAATTTTTTGTAATACAACATTGCACCAATCAGTATAAGATTTATAATTATTTATTTAAGGGTAATATGAATTTGGAGTTACAATGAAATAATACTAATAATAAAAATGTTCCTAAAAAATGAATGTAATAAATACTGTAAGCATAACCTTAGCATAAGCCAGATATGCTGTGATAATTTGCTGATAATTGATAGAGTTTATGTGTGATTGATTATGAGTTTCAGAGAATGTTGATACCTTGTAGACATCATAGGAGTCGATGCGAGTGTCGAAGCACATGTAGAGGTTATTTAGCATCTCAACAACTTGTAGTGGAGTGCAGGAGGCTGATATCAATGTAAAACCCACAATGTCTGAGAAAAAAATGGTCACCTGGAAAATAATATGTGTGTTAGTTACTTCCTAGACAAAATTCCTGGCATAGCTAATCAAGAAAACCACAACATGCTTCACAGATTCCTACATTTTCATGGCATGCTGCTACGTAGTATCATTGGCATTGCTAGGGGATGAAAAGAGAGCGACCGCCCCCTATATGATATTCATCCACAGGTGAAAACTTCATAACAAACTGCAGGATTTACAGCAGCATTTATTCTTGGAGCATGAACTGCGCAGGACGCGTTAGGTGGAAGTTTTATGCTGAGCACTAGGGATTTGTTCAAATCACTAACCCCTAAGTGCAAGAAATAATAATAATAGCGAGTAATAAATGTAATAAACAAGTAATAATCTGATTATTACGTTTACGTTACGTTTATACGTTACACATTAGCACACATGGTAACCTGCAATTATTAACTTAAAGAGATATTTCTACCTGACTTAATGCATACAAATGAGTTTGTTGTTATAAATTAATTTATTCAGTGATTTGACTCAAATACAACCAGTTATTTTAGATGTTACCATTTTTAGATTACAATTTTTTCCAGTGTAGATATTGTTTTGCTATTATGAAATGTATACTCATGCTATATATGTCTATTTCTCCAAAATATTGCTTCAAGTGCTCTAAATCTAAGGGCACAGGCTTCAGGTGCACACATTGCTCTTACAGACATGTGTCATTTACCCCACTCCCTCGTGAGCTGTTTTATCTCCTGATGAATATGGAATACCATAATTACAGGCAATTACTACAACAAAAAGAACAAACAGAATGGCAGCATGTGCGCTTTCCTGACACTGCCATCTTGCCAACATCCCTAATGAATATGCTTGTCTTTTTAGACTTGAGTTTGATTTGTTAAACGGGAATGTTGGAAGACAACAATATTTCTTCTGTTTAGGATATCATATGGGAAACTGCATGCATAAATAGAAAGCATATAACCATGTACCTTCTCATAACTCTCAGCCTCCACGTGTTTTTGTTGGCGTAGCTGCTTAGCCACAGATTTGGGCAGCATCTGATGAAGGAGATCTTCTGCAAGACGTCGTTCTCTCTTCAGGTCTTCTGACTTCTCCCTGAGGCTCTGAGCATAGTCCTGGATCCATTCTGTCATTTGTTTGAAGGAGAGCAGCACTATGGGGTAAATGAGACAGGCGATGGAAATCAGGCAGATCTTCAGACTGATGCTGGATGAGAAGTCTCTGGATTTCAGTTTCAGAGCCCATCCAGCTCTGGCATGAAAGCATCTCAGCGCGTTCTCCAAGGCCTGCATCAACTCATTGGATCCACTGGAAGTTGTAGCAGTAGAGAAGATCAAATCTTTTATATTACTCCGGTTTAGCTCTAAATTTTCCATCCAACAGTTATGGAGGTTTTCAGACATGTCTTTCATGACTGTCATGAGTGTTGTTACATGCCATATTTCATCTACTTTCTTTTCCCCTGCTATCCACCGATAGTTCAACTCCTGGACAGTTAAAAGCAGTTTCAGAGCAAGGACATCTATCCAGTCTGTGTTGTGTTTGAGGAAACCAATGTCAACATCTCCGACGCCCCATGCATTTAATATCTTCTCAATTGCTAGAGTAAACACTGTGGTTTCATGAGCATTCATCAACTCACCTCTCCATGTAGCATTGAGAAACTCTGAAAGGTTGAATTGAAGATGCTCACAAAACTCAAGTAACTCAGCACCACAGGGCTGACCCACACTATCCATATCAGTACTAGAACAACAACGGTTAACAGTGAGCATTAGCAAGGACCAGGAGCTGAGAACGCTTTCTTGCTTGACATTATAAACTGTATTCTCTCTTGTTGAACTGAGGTTTCTTAACACTTGGAGCTCCATAACGAGTCTGAGCATAACGTTTGTTCTACAGAACGTGAGCTCTTTAAGTGAAGCTTCAGTGGCTTGCCATTGAGCCAAAGATGAGTTAAAGTCCATGGTCACAGCAGAGAGAAGAGCCAGGAAAGAGATTACACAAGCGATCAGGATTCTGCGAACAGTCTGGCTGCGACTGCCACAACTGAGTAAAGACAGCCTGTGGAAACAGAACTCAGTCATGTATGGTGAGTATTTCAATATTTTAATTCATGGTTATGAAACCTCAGTGGAACATGTTTATATATTGATGAACTACACCAGTGTTTACTGGTGCTACAACATCCACTTAACATCACCAAAATATCAAATATATTGCAAAAAGGGCTCGCAGTTCTGCATTTTAAATGTAACTTGAGTTTCTAATACTCAAACACAACTTGAAATAAAATAAAGCAGACCATTTGGCGTCCTGTTTGTTAATAAGAGTTAACAAACATCTGTTAAAGTTAACAGACATAAGTAAAAAGCTGGGTAGTGACTGAATTTGCTTCTGAATTTGGTGAAGCACCCCTCATACAATTAGACCATGTATGCAACCATTTTAATCAACTCACAAACCCGGAGCAGTTTGGGAAACCTGGTAATGTTTAATGCATTATGATGTTGATATAAAAAGGGGAATCTCTCTGCGTTTTTACAAAAAAAGTATTCTAAACGTAATACAAAATTGTCATTGCTTAAAATGAGCAACCTAGAGTAGGCCTATACTAACTAGTTTTCATCCAACCCAATCTCATGAAGTACGTATACATAGTAAGCCAAATAAAACAAAATCTCATGGAAATGATACGCAGAAATGGGCTTTGGCGTATGATTACTGTTGTGGGTTAAATGCGTATCATTTGCACGCGAAAACTGTGTATTATATGCACGCCAAAGAAGTCAATTTTTGCTTATCAATACCACGAGTTTTCGTTTTTATTTGGCGTACTATTTATAATTATGTTCATAAAACCGGGCTCTTTTCATCATGTAACCTGTAATCAGCCAAATGGACAAAATTTGTAAGTAATCTATCGAGCTCTGGTTAAAACGCATGAAAATGTGTTCCTCTATTAATAATTCCGTTTTTCGCTTTAGATTCAGAGAGTATTCCTTTTATATAGGCTAATAAAAAACAGCAGATTGTTACACCATATTAACAAATATTAAAGTAATTGATAATACATTTTAACATTAAACACATTCTAATCATTTAGTTAAATAAATATATATATTTTTTTAAATAAATCCTGCAGTGTTACCTGCAAACTTCACATTCTGCTTCCGGCTCCTCTTTGTTTTGGGGGGAGAACTTCTTTCGAGCTGTATGTCTCCGGCTGTTGATTTTAGTTAAAGTGCCCTTCAGACAGGCCGATGACAGGGTCCCAGACACGAAACAGTCCTTGTTCATGTACTCCGGGGATGACATGAGAGTGCTCTTGAGGGAATATCCCAATCAAACGCTATAATATCATATTTGACTGTCTTCTTTCCCCGAAAATCAGCTCATCGTGTGAGTGTGTGTGTGTGTGTGTGTGTGTGTGTGTGTGTGTGTGTCTGTGTGTGTGTGTCTCTGCTCGTCTTTGATGTGCAGTTTGATGTAATATGTGACGTAGTTTTAATTGCTGGGTTAAAGTGAAATGGTTGCTACAGACAGAGAATATTTGATTAATATTTTTTTCTTAATGACGTGTAGACTACATTTTGTTTCTGTAATGAACATTTCAATAATGTTATTCGTCTCTTTTATTAATCTTTGTTCACATTTTCTTTCCTCGCGCTCGTTACGATATTATTCACCACTATTCGTTTAAACAGCTGCAAAGCTGGAAATATAATTCATAAACATAACTCCTTAGAGGCGAATGAATAAACAAACAAATAAATAAATGAACGAATAAATAAATAAATAAATAAATAAATAAATAAATAAATAAATAAATAAATAATCAATCAAACAAACAAACAAACAAACAAACAAACAATCAAACAAACAAACATCTATCTATCTATCTATCTATCTATCTATCTATCTATCTATCTATCTATCTATCTATCTATCTATCTATCTATCTATCTATCTATCTATCTATCTATCTATCTATCATGTTTTGCGTGTCGTTCAGCTTTCTGGACTAAAATAAAGGACTAAATATATTAGGTAATTATGTGTTAATGACAGGCCACTTAAACACTGCAAACGCGTATAGTCAAATATATTTAATTGGCTAGTATAGGCTGTATTTAATCAAGTTTAAAGTCATTTGTAATTTACTTGATCTGCTAAGCATACTGCAATATGATTGTTAATGTTAGTAAAATATGAACATGTATAGTTAGCAAAATATATGGTTACAGTAAATTCATTTTATTTTAGTAGGCTAAAAGTCGCTAAACGAGGGCGTCTTTAGTTTGCACCTGCATATTAGCCGATAAATTAACCGAATCTGGAAAATATCGATTCTCATTTTCACTTGAATGTTTTCCTCTAATTTAATTTATCTCTCTAATATCAAATCTATTAAAGCTTGCATTTCTTAGGATAAGTATCGATTAACATTTTTTAATGTAATTAATTACACACGCACGCACGCACACACACACGCACACACACACACACACACACCAAATAACGCATAACAGTAAAAATAAATACGTGTATTTTTTTTAAAGGAATAGTTGACCACAAAGTGAAAATTATGCCATAATTTACTCATTTACATCACTTACTCATATTCAGATTATTCTGTTGTGTTCAGAAGAAAAGAGCTCATAGGCTACAGGTTTGAAACACCTTAGGTGAATAAATTATGACAATTTGGGTGAATTATCCCTTTAAATAATGGGAAAATATTATCAAAACAATAATTGACTGCACTTTAAACTAAATCTTTTAATCTGATATTATTACAAATCACTTTAGCTTGTGTTGAAGGTAGAATTTTATTTCTTTAGGATTATTTTATGTACGGGTTTTGTCAATCACAAAATTTTATGAAATTGTACTTTTTAACACGTTACATGAGACTACAGGTAATAGTTACAGTTACTAACTGGTAGCACAGTTACACATTTGCAACATTTGGCCCTCTAGCGATTGATGAATAAAAGTCAATAGCGGAGGAGCATTGTTTGAGTTGTGCTTGAGATCAAGCTCACAGGTGATTGTCAGTACATTTATAAATGTGTCTAACGACATCATAAATCCCTCAATAACAGATATAAGAGAACAAAAAAAGAGTCCCATGAGCAAATCAGTAGTTTATATTTGGCTGTTGTTTTGTCTTGTTGAAAATAACAAAGCCTACAAAAGTTTGGCAGTGCTGAGAATCAGGTGTGTCTGGTTTGGGCTGGAGCTAAACTCTGCAGAAAGTGGACTTCAAGGACCAGAGCTCAACTGAGGGTGAGGTAAACGCTAACTATTACAATTTGGCTAGGCTAGGAAAATAAACCAAAGTGGTAACTGTTTAGAGACTTACAGTTATACATTATTTTGTGTTATTGTCAACTAAAAATGATACATTTGTAGAGGTTTCGAGGTCTAGAGGTCTAAAAATGACATAAGAAATGAATGAAGTGACTGTGGCTGGATGAAGTATTGGGTCATCCCGGGTAGTTCAGTTTTTTTTATATCATTTAGACCTAATTTATTTATTTATTTGTGACTTTAAATATGGCTTATTCTTTTAAATGTTATATTAAACAGATAGCTTTAATCTAAAAATTCTTACATTTATTGTCCTTGTTTCAGTATAATTAGTAGGGTGGGGTGGGGAAAATGCCCCCTTAAGGGTTATGTCTTTTTTCAGGGAAACAAATGTTAAATGTTTCCGAAAAAGTTGTCATAGTTTTAGTGACAGTGGCATAAATTATAAACCAAGTATGAAAAATGTCCAGAGTTTTCAATTTATTAGATTTTGAACAAAAAATGTATTTGTACCAAATGGGGGCGTTTTACCCCGCCTATGGAGCAAAACCATGTGAAATCTGTTTTCTCTCCGGTACATCACCAGTGTCAGCTTCACGGTGAAAACTTCTACATTAGTCGTCAACGCAGTCCAGTTACAATAAAGATGTATCCATGGCTGGGGTAAAATGCCCCCCAGTCTGACAAAACAA
The DNA here is from genome assembly GCA_027474115.1 of Schizopygopsis malacanthus. Classification (NCBI taxonomy): domain Eukaryota; kingdom Metazoa; phylum Chordata; class Actinopteri; order Cypriniformes; family Cyprinidae; genus Schizopygopsis; species Schizopygopsis malacanthus. Next base: position 93,827 of record JAPDDM010000275.1, read on the forward strand.
TTTGCTTTAAACATTTACAGCAAAATCAGAGTAGGCTACAGGCAACTTTAACTTAAAATTGAAAAGAATGTAATACATTATTATGAATTACAAAATGATCAGAATGAGCTTTATTGCCAGATATGGTTACACATAGGAGGAATTTGTTTTCGTGACAGAAGCTACCGCAAGTGCAACAGAATGACAGTGACAAGAACAAGTAAATACAAATACTATATAAATCAAGGCTTATTAAATGAATATTACATTTAGTTTTAACATTTTATAATTACAATTATAATAGCCTGTTTGAAACATTTTGTTAGCTGATGCTAACCGGCGAGCTAATTAGCTACCCAATGCTAACTTGAGGTAATTTTTCAACATAAAATCCAAATATTTTGATTCAACCAACTAGTTAGAATACATTTGATGGAAAAACAAATATTTGAATGTTCAAAACAGAATAACTACTACAGTAATATTCCATTACCCTCTCACTGACTATGTTTGAGACAAAAATTATGTCAATCAGAGAATATAATTATGTTTTTATTAAATAACACGCACTCCACAGTCCCAACTGTTCTCATAATATATACAACAGTGATGTTTTACAAAACAACACGCTGTAAAACACGTTCATACAGCTGAAAATGAGATAATTTTTGTGAAATCTGTTTTCTCTCCGGTACATCACCAGTGTCAGCTTCACGGTGAAAACTTCTACATTAGTCGTCAACGCAGTCCAGTTAAAATAAAGATGTATCTTGACTTTATCTAGTGGTTATTTTGGGGAAAACATTAGGGGGGCGGTTTCCCCCACTCTACCCCAACAGGTATTTTTTGTAGTCCTTCGCTTTATCTTTCGTTAGGACTTGTAGTTTGATGATAATTTGTTGTCCCATGTTGCCCTCAGTATAGTGAAGGGAATCTGCTCAAGTATTTTCTTCATATGATGTCTCAGTCTGTGTCTCAGTGTTTTACACTTTTATAATGACATTTTTATTTTCTTAAATACAGTTAACCTTCTGTCATAGAAATGTAATTTCATTTTAGACAACAAAAATAATGTATCAAACTCTAAAAGACAATGTTCTGGGCAAAACTGGCGACACCTAGTGGATGATATTTGGGAGAGGTGAATTAATAAAAATGTGAACTCTTCAAACAAAGCTCTTGAGTTTGAATTGGTTTCTGTTATTTGAGTGATGTCATTATCCAGTTAGTCTTCATAATTGTCAAATTATATTAAAATACAATTAATAAATAAAAAATAATAAATAACACATCAAATTTACAAACAATATTTGATTTAGTATTTTGCATTAACGACACCCGTTAAAAGATAATTACAATTATGCCAGACATATTTTGTATATTCTGCAAAAATCTGATGATATCTGGCTTACCTCTAGGAGCTTCCTGCCCCATTTTGCTTATTTTGTTAATGAAGAGATATAGCACATGAATAATGATTTTGCTTGATATTATTAATAGACTTAGATGTAAATGTTATAATTCAGCAGTAAATTCAGCTCACTATTCTTGAGGGGAGCAGTTTTATTTGATTTTATGTAGATAATATTTCTGTAAACCTTTACTGTTTTTGGTGACTGATTTAATGCATGTAAACGCATAGCAGCATTGCATCTTTTTCTGAAATATGAAGTGCAAAGTTTCCATTGTTTGTATTCAGCTCTGCAAATGTTGAACAACTAGCATCCTCATTAACACACACATTTACAGTACATTATTCAAATGAATGAAAAACAGCATTCATATAAAAAGCACACAGGTTTTTATTGCATATCAATTTCATGTATAAATTCTTCATAGCATTGGAAAGATTACATTTGGTATACATATCTATTCTACAGAATTAACATCAGAATCATGTGTTTTCCATGAAATTGCTCTAAAGTACATCTTCAGTAATCACAAGCATCAAAAAGAACTTCAGAATTTTCAGTATTATTCTACAATCCGTAAATGTTGTCATTATTTTTCTGCCACAAGCATATTGTTCAGTTCAATAACCATCTGCCCATAGTATTTAAGGCAGTAAACAGGACTTAAAGTCAAACCTACTAACCTAACCACATGTACAATAAGTGCATCTACAAGTTCATTATTTCTTCTTTTTTTTCTTTTTAATTTAAGATACACATTTCACAAATGGACACCATTATGACCTCTAAAACACAAGTCATGCACAACATTTTTAATAAACATAACAGAAGCAATATACAACTCGTATCCAAATGAAACAAGCACCATCTATTTTCAAACCCATGTTTAAAATCAATTTTCAGACATATCAATGTCTTTTTTTTTTAACTTTTTTGAAATACTATACACTTTTTTTTAGAGAAACCACATTATCTATGGTTTTTGAAATGGTATGTTTGTTTTCAATGTAACAGTGGGCCAAGGACATCTGCATTGTTCATTTTCTGAGCATTTTCCATGATGATTTGAACAGTGTGGGTCAATTTCTTCACCTACAGCGCTTGCTAAGGTACAGTAGTATGTGACATGACTTTTCCATACTCATAATCCCATTACATCCCAGCAATCCTATGCATCAAACAGGCTTTTACTCCAGGTCTGAGTAAATGATAAAGTGAGGAGATACAGTATGACATAGGTAAGATTACACAGTGCGCCACCTGGTAGTATAATGAAATACGACACTGCTGCAAATTTTTACACAGCGTTATCAAGCAGATGGATTCCCTGTGAAAGGCCAGTCTAGCCTGGTTTGTGTTCGCAGTGAAATCACAATATATTTAATGTTCAAAACCAACGAGTTCTTTTAACAACAACATTTGAATGCATCTTGCTGTTTTATTTGAAAGCATCTGATAAAAATGCTTGTTTGACCCAAGAGTTAAAGTGCTTGTTAAAACCAGCCTTTCTTAGAAATGTCATTAAAACCAGTACTAAGATGTGAAGGAGAGTGTGAACTAGGCAGACAGAGCTATGTGTTCGATTTAAGTGCTGATTTCAGACAGTCTTTAAACATCCAAAATGCAGTGAGGAGAGCATGAGTTCATGACCAAAACGACATTCAATCGAGAGAACGTAAGTTTGACTCATAACCTATTAAATCTACTCTACACATTCATGATATGCATTCAGCTGTTTACGATTCATTCGCTGGCTTCACAGTTCAGGGGTTGGATGAGGACTCATGGATTTGGGCATTTCTCGACGCTCTTGTGAACGTTAAGTATAGCTGCTCACCATTTGATCGCGATCCATTTATAGCCCTCTTATGGTGTCTCTTTTGGGATGCATAATATTAAATATTTGAATTATGTAGAAAATGATATTTAGGACTGGTTCTTCCCAAACAAATGAAACATTGAAAACATGCAATTTGAACCCAGAGATACACTGTCACCCCTTTTCCTTTATGAAGATGCTTAAAATGTGTCAAAATGTCAACAAATAATGCCCCTCTATTGAGTTACCTGATATTTTAGTCAAAAAGGTTTTTTTTATGTATTGTTTTTAATTTTTCTTAAATCACGCAGTTCCTACTTTTCTAAATGGTTGAACAGATGCATCATAAACCAGACTTCATCATTATGTGCTCATAATATAAACGCATTCTTTTGCAATTCAAATTTTGGCAACTTGCTTACATACGAAGAGCTTGAACAATTCTGGTTCCCCTTCATGGGAACTCGAACTGCGTCGCCTAGGGGTCGCTACGGGGAACGCCCTCAGCGTGACTCGGTCTGAAGATACATATGTAAAAACACCACCTGTTGGCCGGCGACAGCCCATGACGTCACTACCGGCGTACCACAATATAAGTGCCGCCGGGAGAATACATCATCAGCTTTTTCGTCTTCACTGACTGGTTTGTTTGAAGCGTGCAGAGTGAATCTGGTAAGAGTACAGTTTTCTAACTCTACTATGGCGAGCACTAGCAAGGCGTTTAGGAAGTGTGTGGATCCGTGTCCTCGTTATTTGACACCCGATGACACACACGACTGTTGCGTCTTTTGTTTGGGCATGGAGCACGCACGCGATGTCCTTGAGGGGGCGGTTTGCGTGCATTGTGAGCGGCTCTCTATGAGGAAGCTCAGCTCTCGCCTGTCCCTCTTTTCGAGGAAAGAGGGGCAGCCGTCTGCTTCCCGCGATTCAAGACCCACCGTTGCCGAGGCACGGAGGCGAATGAAATCGTGGGGTTCGCAGTTGGATGTGGCCGATGAGTTGGAAAGGTACCGCCCCTTTTCGCGCGTCGGCCGAGAACGAGAGTGAGCTGCTGGATTGTGATGATGCGATCTTTCTGACATCATCAGATGCAGCAGCTAGTGCTCCGCTGCATATGAACGAGTTTTTGGAGGTTATGGATCATAAAAATAAATCTAAAATAACCCCCAGCTCGAGTGAGCCTTCCTTTCTTCATAAATCTCGATGTGGAGATTGAGAAGGAGTGGGAAAAGCTATTTTTTCTCGTATTCATAGGTTTCAGCATACTAGTTATGCTGACACTGAGGGGATGCGTGAAAATGGCTATGAGGGGATGCCCCCTGTGCAAGAGATGATAACCAGCTTATCTCTCTGTGGCGAGACATCCTCTCTCAAGGCTCCCTCCTGGCCATCTAAGCCCCTGAATCTCGCTTAAATGGCAGGGCATATGCAGCAGCAGGTCAGACCGTCGCTTCGTTGCACACGAAGGCGTACCAGACTGACCTGCTGAAAGTCCTGGATAAGGTCCAGGTCTGAGCCCGAACAACCAGGGGTCCTAGCCCATCTCGGTCTGAGGATCAGAGATGGGCTTAGAAGGCTAGTCTCGCGACTCATGCCCCTCCCCCTCCTGCGGCTAGGGTGAGACAGAGGCGCGGGTCAGAGAGAGGCAAGCCCTCTCATTCCTCTCTAATTCCCCTGTAACCACCGTAAACTCCACCGACCGAGGTTAGGTGGAAGTTTCCTGCACAAGCACCTAGAGGCGCTCCCTTGTGAGCGGCGGAGTTCCCTCTCATTCTGAGGAATGAGTTCTCCGCTCCTCAGAGCTCTGTGATAGGTCGCTCTCCGTGCTGGTCGAGCTAGCATTGCTCCCCTCACTATAGAGGGTTATCTATGAGCATGCCGCTCCCTGCTGAGCGTCTGAGTTCCTTCTCATTCTGAGGGATGAGTTCTCCGCTCTCCAGAGCTCGATATAGGTAGCATTATAGGCTCTCATTCTGAGGAATGAGTTCCCAACTAAGAACTGCAGTCAGGCTGGACCTATGATGATTTCAGGCAGGTTCTGTATTCTCGAACTGCCTTACTGATGGTCTGGACGTGAGTCCCCTCGGAGGTTTCTGCGGATCCTCCTGGATCTTCAGTCATTCTGGTCACAACTGCAAGGGTAGAGCCAGCATTACTCCCCTCACGATAAGAGGGTTACCTATGAGTATGCCGCTCCCTTCTGAGCGGCGGAGTGTCTTTTCATTCTGAGGAATGAGTTCTCCACTCTCCAGAGCTCGTTATAGGTAGAGCTAGCATTGCTCCCCTCGTTAGAGGGTCACCTGTGAGCATGCCGCTCCCTGCGGAGCGTCTGAGTTCCCACTCATTCTGAGGAATGAGTTCTCCGCTCCTCAGAGCTCTGTGATAGGTCGCTCTCCTTGCTGGTCGAGCTAGCATTGCTCCCCTCACTATAGAGGGTTATCTATGAGCATGCCGCTCCCTGCTGAGCGTCTGAGTTCCTTCTCATTCTGAGGAATGAGTTCTCCGCTCTCCAGAGCTCGTTATAGGTAGAGCCAGCATTACTCCCCTCATTAGAGGGTCATCTTTGAGCATGCCGCTCCCTGCGGAGCGTCTGAGTTTCCCTCTCATTCTGAGGAATGAGTTCTCCGCTCCTCCGAGCTCTGTGATCTCTCTTGCTGGTCGAGCTAGCATTGCTCCCCTCACTATAGAGGGTTATCTATGAGCATGCCGCTCCCTGCTGAGCGGGGAGTTCCCTCTCTTTCTGAGGAATGAGTTCCCCGCTCTCCAGAGCTCATGGTTGGGCTTGCCGCTCCCTTCTGAGCGGCGGAGTGCCTTCTCATTCTGAGGAATGAGTTCTCCACTCTCCAGAGCTCGTTATGGGTCTCACTCTGAGGAGTGAGTTCTCCGCTCTAGAGCTCCTCATTGGTAGCTGAGTTCCCTCTCACTCCGAGGAATGAGTAGTTCTCCGCTCCAGGGCATAGAACGTTCTTCTAATAAGTGCACACGCGAGACTTTGGGCACTTTCTAAAATCCACTCAGTGGTAAGTCCGCACATCAAGGTTCTGCGTTCTTTCTAAAAATCCCGAAAGGGTAGGGTTACGCGCACAGCTTCGTGCCCTTTTTTGAGTTGGTTAAAGCCCCGGCTTGTGCCTTGGGCCCCGCTCCCCTGTCCCATATATGTTGGGTCCAAAAAGAAAAAAAAGGGAAAAGAAAGGGGTGTACGCTACCAAGAGGTCTGTTGAGACAGTTCCCTCGGTAAGCTTGAGAGCAAGTGGTAACCCCTGAGTGATCGGCCAGGACCTAGTGAGCCAGGTGCCTGGCCATATCCCCTTAAAGGAATCTTTTTCTGATTCCAAGACTTTGAGCTCTACCCTAGGCCCGGTAATCCCGGCACCTAGAACAGGTAAGTACTAGGGTATGCAGCTCGGGCCTTTGGCCGAAGGGGATAATATCACTGACAGCCATCAGCCGTCCCAGGGGCAACTCCCTTAGCCGGGTAGAGCTGGCTTGGTGCTCGCCTTTTTTGAGAAATTGGCTTGCATTCCCCTCAGCATGGTGAAGTGGGTATAACGTTCCCCGTAGCGACCCCTAGGGGACGCAGTTCGAGTTCCCATGAAGGGGAACGTCTCAGGTTACGTATGTAACCATGGTTCCCCGAGTGGGGAACGAGACACTGCGTCCCCTAGGCTTCGGGCCATGCTTCGGACACAAGCTTCAGACGAAGAAGCTGATGATGTATTCTCCCGGCGGCACTTATATTGTGGCACGCCGGTAGTGACGTCATGGGCTGTCGCCGGCCAACAGGTGGTGTTTTTACATATGTATCTTCAGACCGAGTCACGCTGAGGGCGTTCCCCGTAGCGACCCCTAGGGGACGCAGTGTCTCGTTCCCCACTCGGGGAACCATGGTTACATACGTAACCTGAGACGATTTTCATGATATTTCATTCCTTCAAACGAGTGGGTAAGTAATTTTTTCTTCATTTTTCATTAATCCAAAAAAAAAAAAAATCAAAATAAATACTAGACAAACACTCATCAATGTAAGAAGCAACTATAGGAAAAAAAACAGAAAAAACAACCTACCAACAGTGGAGGCGACCACTCGGGAAAATGATTGTCAAAGAAAAACAGGGGATTATTTGGCACACAACACTCTCTGCTACCAATGGTTAACTTAGTTTGTACATCATACAACAAATATTGTACAAATTTGGTCCTTCACTAAAGAATTATACTAACATTTAAGCACAGATGTGCTTAAAAAGAAACAATACTGTTTACCAAAGAACAATTCACATAGAAAAAAACCAAACAATATTACCGAATGCAAGAAAACGTTTTCCGATTGCCCCACTGTAGAATAATTTAACTCTCAAAAACAAATTTTCAGTTGGGACTAAACAGCTAAGATACTAACCATAACAACAATAATTACAATGACCTTGATGCTATACACATGAACATCCGTGCTGCGTGATTTATCGTATGAAGGTCCGGCCGGGGACGAGACAAGATCGCGCAGCCGAACACAAATCTCAAGGGTTTCCCAGTGACTTCCAGCATTTACTTTTTGAGACAGTGGCTTACAAACTGCATTCAGCCTTCAGGGGAAAGTTAGCATGCTAGTTGTGGGCTTGACTTAAGTGCTTCTATTGCCATTGGAAATCAATGTTGATGTCTACCGTAATGATCTACTGTAAAACTTCGGCTGATAATATAAAGGAAACCTTGGTGCAGTGCTGTAGAAAATCAACTTGAGAATGGAATACTGTGTAGAAACACTCAACTACCCGGTCCACTCAAGCCTTCCTGGGCTTCTCCGAGAACATGTTAAAACCCCTTGAGAGCTCTCTATGAAATGCACATCATTGAAAATGAGGTGGAGAGGTGATTTGAGAGTCATTCGAATGCATGTCTCCCTCTTGAATCAGCTGATGAGGAGGGAACTTCACTATAGTGGCTAGTTGCAGACGATGCTGTATGGCTGGGATTTGGGGATTTTGTTCGTGCTTATATGCCGTGTATTAAAACCTGTCTGTGATTGTTTCCTGTGTCTGTTTCACTCAACAGCACGTTCTCCTCCTTGCACGCATAGTGGTGGTTCGTCTACTGTGGCATTGCACAAGCTCTTCATGTTGGTCTCTCGCCCCTCCTCTTTTCTCCCTCCATCTCTCGTTTGTCTTGTTGGTGTTCTCAGATGTTGTTGAGGGGGTGAAAGGAGCTCGTCTCAGACGGCCCTCCTCCCATGTTGAGCCAGGCATCCAAGGAGTTCTGGGAGGATGAATGCAGATTGGTGTTCTCAGACAGAGAGAGCATCATTGCATAAGCCTGGATGGAAAAAAGGAGGACAGTTCAATCGCAAAGCCAAAATAAATCATCAACTGTTATCAAGAGTTTGTGCATTTCAGACGCTAGCATGAACTGTACTCATAGATAGACAATTTATCAGTCATTATTGTACTCTTTCCAAATCCACATGCATGCTATTTTGAGCTGCTCATTGAATGCTCAACAGAAAACAAAATAACAGCATTTGGATTTGGAAACAATGCACAATAAACTAGAAATGATTGCAATTATTTCAGACTTTTTCCTGTCGATACATAATATTATAGGAGAACCGATAACTTAAGATACACACATATAAGACATGTAACGAGTCCACATGAAATGTTGAGACCAGAGGACAGGATAAAGTTATAAATACGAGAAAATGAAACAGAAAGATAATAGTGTTAGTTATGTTAATGCCATTCAGTTAATATTTGTATCAATGTTGAACATTGGAAAATTATTCTAAAACCAATGACAATGATTAGGCAGTGCAAAATCTGCATGTAGTTTTATTATAATTTTTTCTTTCCCTGCATCAATTATTGCAGGAATTCTCAACCGTTTCAGTCCAAAATTGCACGTTTAAAATCTACAACCTCAATTTTAAAGAAACCTTAACTTTTCCAGAAAATATTCTTAATTTGTGTGTGTGTCTGTTTATATTAATTATAATATATACTAAATATTAGTAGTCAAGTTGAGTATATTATTATCATGTTTATAACGAATAACAATTACTTGAAGTACCCCTCATATTTTAAAATGAATATTTTATCATATATTTTTAAGTAAGTATCATATTTGCATGTTCGCAGTACTTTGACGTTGGTTAATGGTCATATGACATGCATGTAAACAAATCAATTTAATTTAATTTAATTAAGCTTTTTATTAAACTCACAAACCCCAGTTTAAAAAACCTTGACGTAATGCAAAGTTTAACTCACTTTGTGTTGTTAATAACAATGAATGGGATATATTTTCTTTCTCTTTGTATCAATGGGATAATCAAGTAATCTAAAATAAATCAAAACGTAGTCTGATAGTCTTATGTTACCTAAAATGTGTAATGATTACATTACTAACTACAATTTTTGTCATGTTATTTGAAATTAGTTACAGATTACAATTTGTTATGTACTCAGTAATATACTCATCTCTGTGTGTGTATATATATATAAACCAAATTCTATTGTTCCGTTTTTAGTAAACATAATGAATACTATATTAAATGCTTATTACATACTCAACTTGACTACTAAAAATATGCTATTTCATTTACTGTTTTATTTTACATTTCTGTCACAATCTACCACAACAGCCCTGGTTGAGAAGCTCTGGAAGTTTGCAAAGACAAAAGTAAAGATAACTTCATAAGATGCTCTTTGACTCTCTTTCCTTCTCTTGACGCTTGCGTGACTGGGGTAGATATGGGCTCATGGCGTGGTAGCAGCTCTCTGGAGCAGGTACGGTCACATACCTGTGTTTTAGCCTGTCTGAAAAGTGTTTCTTTCAGCGCCTCCGACTCTACCGAGTTGTTAAAAATGTCTTTAATGTCATAGGGCTCCTCGCCAGCCTTATGGAACTCCAGGCCTTTGGGGAAACCAGCCAGAGGTTCCAGATCTAATAGGCCTGCATCCTCCTCAATACACCTGTACCGGGATAGGGAGGGGTGTGGAGAGGGGAGGGACCCTCAGTTAGCCCAACAACCGCAATCTAAATATTGGAACTGGATGCATTTGAGGAGCATGCAGTGGATGAGATGGTGGCAGAACATGAAAACTATAAGTGGTCATCACACTAGTGGACGAAAGAACAAAACAAATGGACATTCACATTCAAGAACTCTATCCGTCTCTCTGTCCATGCAGAACTGAACGAGATGCTGGGAAAAACTGAATAAGCCTCCCTTGCTCTTGAATAAAATATCCACGAAATACGGATCATTGAAACATTTAGCATTCCAGCATTCCAGCATTCCACCAGAAATACTATTTAGGATGAGAACAGTGAAGGAGAGAACAGAAATGCAATAGAACTGGACACTTTAAATTTAAAATTCTATTGAATTGCAAGGGTGCAAAATTGCTGTTCAAACGAATTGCTTTCTTTGTTTTGGCAAGCCAAAGTTTCAATGATTAAACAGACAGATGCTGATTAGATGAGTTAGTTTACGATGACTGACAGACAATGAGGGATCACGGCAGCAAACATGATGGGAAACAATACATGTTGATTCAACAACATCTAACGGCTCCAATGGGTCATATCGAGCAGTGCTCTGTTTCACAGTCTGGTGAGCTGCCTTGCTGTCTGCTTAGGGAACTTCTGAATTGATTACAGTAGGCAGAAACTCAGCATTCTGGGATTTCCTGCTTTATCAAAGATACATATAGTCATGCCTTCAGGAACAGGCTTTTGTTCAATGTAAGTGCAGCTGTGCAGCTCACTGGATTTTGGAACAGATCTGTAGTTGAATTCCCATTGTAATTCTGTTGCTTGGTAATGATGTTATATACCATACATTTTCGTCCTCCACAACTTCTGATCTTAAATAAACACTCAACCAAAACCGAATCCTTTTCGCTTCATAAAATGCAACTTTACAAGATTTTAAGTAAGTCTTTTCTTCTAGAAAGTATCTCATGCTCACAAATGCTGCATTAATTTAATCAGAAATTTTAATTAGTGCTGCCAAACGATTAATCGCAATTAATCACATCCAAAACAAAAGGTTTTGTTTACATAATATATGAGTGTGTACTGTGTGTATTTATTATGTATATATAAATACAAACACATGCATGTATATATATACAAAAAAGGAAAATATGCTATGTTTATACATTAAATATATTTATATATAATATAAAATATAATAATATAAATATATATACATGTTAATATTTTCAAAATATATACCATATGTGTGTGTATTTATATATAAATAATAAATAAACAGTACACATAGTATGTACACACAAACTTTTATTTTGGATGCGATTAATCGTTTCACAACAACACAAAAAAAGCTGTGCTGCATATTTTTGTGGTATTTTGATGAATTGAAGTTTCACATAACTTATTTAAGATAGAAACATGTTGTAACAATATAAATGCTTTTACTATCACTTTTTATCAATTGAATGCCCCCTTGTTGAATCAAATTTATCACAGAAATAAATTATTATTGAACACTTAATTTTATATAAATTATAAATAATATGAATACATAAATTTGAAAATACATGATGGTAGAAAAGGTCTTTTAAATTGTAATAATTAATAATATTACTGTTTTACTGTATTTTGTATTTAAATAAATGCAGCCTTGAGAACATAAAAGACTCCTTTCAAAAACATTATTTATTTATTTATTATTATTTCAAATTTGTATTTTTAAATAAAAAAATATTTTATTACATATTATTAAAAAGCCAGCTTGCAAATGTAATTAATGATAAATAATATAGCGTACACTACTTTCTTAAAGTAAACATGAGATCAGAATTGACCCTCTTAATGTTTCTGTTTATTGATTTATTGCTTGATTTGATTGGTTCTTCTTTTTTGTTTTTTATTTTATTTTACATGTTGCAGTTAAAATAATTGAAAAACACGACTTTCACAAATAATAGAAAGGTAGGATTATAATTGTGCATCTTTTACAAGTTTGAGTGTTGATTTAGGTGAGAGTTGCCCTGTTTAAGCTCTTGTCCAGTAAACAGACAGATGTGTTCGGCTGACCTGCGCGTGTGCTCGTAAGACATGGGGAGAGGGGGCGGCTCCTCGTCCTCGTCATAGGTGCCCTGCACCATAGTGGCGGGAGAGGCCGTCTCGTCCTGTGACTTTTCTGCCAGCGAGCCTTCCTCGTCTTCATCATCTCCCTCCATCTCCTCATCTTCCTCCTCCATTTTTGAGGTGGTCTGAGGCTGTTCCTCCTCCGTCAACTCTGACCTGTAATGCAAACAGTCCTCATTTAGTTTTACATATGAACATTTTCATCATCATTTTGATGCAGGCTGATTTTACTGCTGTACTTTTAACATCTCTATATGTAAACAACAACTGTAATTACTCGAGAAGCACTTTGCAAACAAAATTAGTACAAATACCAATTTGAATACTTGTATTTTGAATACTACATATTTGCTGATATGTAAACAGGAAAGGTCACAGCAACAAAATATTTTTCTCAATCAGCATTGTTGTCATGACAAATCAAAAAAAAAAAGTCATGTAATCAGAAATCAGATTTTTATCATGTAAATGTATCTAATTTTAATGATCCTTAGAAGTTGCACTAAAAAACAGAATCAAAGTGCTTTTGAAAATGAATGAATGGAAATTAGTTTGAAGTTTAAAGCAGTTTAAATTCCATAAATTGTGCAGGTGGGTTGTTCATATGACTACACAGTACACCATACTGTTTTAATTCAAAAAACTTTTTTTCCAATGATGTGTCCCCTTTAAAATGTTCAGTTCTTGTAATGGCTTTTTTTTGCTGCTGAGGGAAACAATATCCATGTCTTTTGTCTGCATTTCAGTGATTATTTTTCATGTTCAAAGCTATCATCTTGCTTTTTCCCATCCGAGTTTAAACCAACTTGAGAATTAAACTTAAAAAAAGAAAAAACATTAAACTTAAACAAGAACTAGCAAAAAACACAAAACAATTCCTCTCTTGAAACTTTGAACGGACAAAAGGTGGTTGCACATTTTATAAATCCCTTCACCAAATTTCTAACGGTCGCTGGCGAGGAGTTTTTATGTTCTTGGGCAATGGAGACAACTATGACATCTAACTAAATACCGGATAAAATAATAAGCTATTTTCACCCAGAGAGTCCATTGTGGTAATTCTCTTATCATAATCTGACTGCCAAATATCAGTTCTGCGCTGCTCTCTGGGTCGCCATCCATCATTTCAGACTGGGCAGTAATTCCCCTGCCTGGCCGGAGCTGGAAAGCACAGATCCACCAATGACAAACACACCGATTTTGCAATTAATGACAGACGTTTCTTGCGAGCGTGGCGATGATGAATTGGCTAATTTCAGAGAGGCGAGACAGAGCGAGCAAGACAGGTCAGGAGCAATCATCATGGTTTGTCTCATTGCCACCGAGTTCCAGAGAAAACTGTTGTTCTGCAAAGCAGCTATCAGCACCACGCCGTTCCAATACCTCTCCTTTTCCAAAAGTTTCAGCTTATGACGTCATTGCACCCCTCCAAAGTCACTTTTACTTCAGCGCTCTGAAACAAACTTCTATTGAGTCAGACCAATGTTGAGGAGGAGGGGGACGTAAGGTGGGTGGTTGAGCTATGTGAGGTGTAGACTTACCAAAAACGGAAAAAAGGGAACAAGAAGAACTGCTTGTTTCCCATTTTCCATCATGCTTAAATATCCCATAATCAAATTTGCCCTGGCCTGAGAGAAAGTCCATGCCACGTGGGAGACAGCAGCGCTCCTGCCACAGACCTGTGCTTTGTCTCTCAGTCTAAACATGTCAGAGCGCTGTTTGCGTTAGCTGCGAGGAAGGGGGGCTCCGTCTCAGGGTCCCCTGATAGGGCTAAACCTGCAGCCCCCTACAGACTGACAGTCAAACTCAGTCAGAGAGACCAGACGCATGCAGTCTGAAACACTATTAACCCAGCTGCAGGGAAACTATGTAGAGAAGTCCAGGAGAACAGATCACGTCTTTTTCCACTGCCATTCACGGAGGAAAGAAAGGAAGAGTACCTGGATTTCTCTTTCATAGCTCACTAGATTTGATGAAGCTCTTCATTTAAGTATCGACTTTGTTTCTCCTAACATTCCTTGGGAGTAAAACAGGTTGAGGTGCAGTGAAAGTATAAGGGGCCATTCTTTTCAAAAGTGATTCTAGAATATGTATTTTCTCAGTTGCATCTCATTTGAGCATCAACTATGTCTTAAAATTTTTCTCTGAAAATGCCTTGTACAGGAGAAATGCAAATACAGTTAAATTAGACAATTGTTGTCGTCAGTGTCAGTTACGTATTCAGATTGATTTTTAAGTAACTAGTAAAGTAATGCATTACTTTTAAGTTTAGAAGAAAATATATAAGTTACTTTGTTTTCCCATTTATTCACTAACACTTGTCCCATGTTGAGACAAATCGGGATGTGCAGAGGTTCTTCCTTCAGCCTGAGGCTTATTAATTTCACCTTTGGTGTGAAAGGGTTTACGGTTTGCCAAAAATGTGTTTTATTTTTAATTTTATTTTTATAAATAAGCAAGCCCAGCTCAGGTCACAAAAAGTAATGCACAAGTAACCTATTACAAAAAGTGACTTTTATGGTGTAACGCAATTAGTTACTTTTTATGGAGTAACACAATATTGAATTCACGAGTTCACACTTACATATAATGAACTGAATAAACGGTATGCGTATTTGGCGTGCTGTCCGAGGAGAGGGCTCCGAGCTCGGTAATCGTTCCCGAGCCCGGGGTACTCCCCTCGCCCGAGGAGAGGGGTCCGAGCTCGGCATTTAGCCCGGACCCAGAAGCTCCCCCCTTCCCCATGCTGGGGTGGAAACGGACTGGAGGTGAGGAGTTGGGGTGGTGGAGGGATTCTGGAAGACGAGAGATAATGGAGGTAAGGCTGCTTGATTATTTATAGGGGTTCTCTCTAGAGTTTATTGGATAAGTGATGTGATTACTGATGATGGATTGGCCATGTTAATTATCTGCGAGTGCTCCTCCCGAAACTTGTTAATAAAACATCACTTAGTTTTAAAAGTAACTTCCTCCAATGCTGGTTGCTATTCAGCTTATATAAAGCGATGAAACGCATGCGCATACTAGTATAGTTCAGATAATTGACTTCTCAGTTATGTCTCATTCATGTTTAAGACCGTATTGGGATAGCTTCTAAAAACTCGAGAAGAAGCACATGTGAGATTCAAATCTTTTTCACTTGAGAAAAACCTGAAAGGAATGAGACTTAAAAAAATTCTCAATTTTTATGTTTTAATCTCATTGCTTTATAGGATAAATAAATTAGATATTGCATTTTGTATTATTTCCTACGGAGTGAAAAAGACAGAAGAAGAAATTAGTAGAAAAAAATGTTTCCACCATGAATGCAGACTGGCTGCACAAGAGTGACAGAAAGCGAGAGAGAAACGGGCAAACGTCATGAAATAAGACGCATGAGCGCATAGGGGAATGTTGCAGCTGCCTGTCCATTTGAAGCGGGTGTTTCTGTGAGGCTGATTTGCAAGGAGACAAAACAGAGCACTTATTTGAATTACAGATATTAAAATGCCAGGCCTGCTTGTACGAGTCAGGACAGGACTATTGATCCCAGATGGCAGTGTGAGGTTTCGGCCCACACCAGAGCTTCCAAGTGATGAGGCAGAGGCATCGGTTCTCTGCTGGACTGTGGAGGAACCGGCAAAATTGAGGAGGACCATTACGTGTCTAAACAAAAATGCATCTGTTCGTATGCATTTGTCTGTGTGAATCACCTAAACCAAACTCTGAAGCAATGTGAACCTGGCCACACACCGACAGTCGTGCTGACGGTTCATGAATTTGGCAGTAATGAGCTTTTGTTTGGTGTTTTCCTAAGCCGGTAGAATGTGCTCCCTGATGTGAATCTGGCTGTGCTTAATGCAGAACAGAACTCAACAAGGTGAATGGGTGCCGCCACACACACACACACACACACACACACACACACACACACACACACACACACACACACACACACACACACACACACGTGCGGTTGGCCCAGCAGTAACACAGTCCTCCACTAGAGGACAGACTGTAACTTCAGGACTGAGCGTGACTGACCCTGACAGGTTATGCGGTTTGTTGCCATAACTTCACAATACATTCTGTGCATGTGTGTGTTGTACGTGTGTGTGTGTGTGTGCGAGCTCGTACCTTTTCTCTGAGGAGCTACAGGCCTGGTTCAGCTCACTATTGGAGATGAAGTTCCTAATCTCTGAGAAATACGAGTCCTCCTTCTCATCCAAATGTGCATGATTGTCAGACTCAGAGTTCGGTGAGGAAATATTTGTTCCTAAATTCGAGAGGATCCCAGACTGCTGACTCACTACAACAAAGGAGTAGAAAAATATATAGATGAATACATTATTTACTAAACTTATAAAACAAACAAAAAAAGGGTGAGGGAGATGTTAACTATGACAATTGCCTCAATAAACTTATAATTTGCTGCTTATTAATAGTTATAAGGTAGTTGTTAAGTTTGGGTATTTGGTAGGATTAGGGATGTCGAATATGATCATGCAGAATATGTGCTTTATAAGCACTAATAAACAGACAATATGTTAATAATATGCATGCTAATAAGCAACTAAATAGTGAGAATCAGTCCCTACTAAGGTGTTACCTTTATTATTTATTAACATCTGCACAAATATATATTTTTTTGTTAATTTAGGTATTTTTAGCATTAAACACTTTCAAGTAAATAAACTAAAGAAGAAAATCATGAAAATAAAACAGTAATATAAATGTAGGCCAAATGTAAATAAATAAATAAAAGCATCTTATATTTGAGTTCCAAATGAAAATGTTCCAATTATTATAAATGATTTTGAGTAAAGTGAAGCTGATTTTACCTGGAATATTCTCATGTTCGTGTTTCTTTAAATGGCGGTCCAGATTGGTCTGTTGACCGAAGCAGCGATTGCAAAGGTGGCACTTGAAAGGCTTTTCCTTGTTGTGAATGTTACGAACATGTCGCTGGAGGTTGGAGGAGATGCTGAATGAACGGTCACAGTATTTACATCTATGCGGGAGAAAAGCACAAATCAAATCAATTTTACATGAGCTTTCTGTTGGGCTGAAACAATAATCAAAAGCTGTAGAATACATCAGCATGCATGACACCATTTTGGGGCTTGTAATGATTAAATATTCTGAAAACTTGGGCATGATCCATATTTTAGTATAAATCTTTGAATCCTGTATTGTGTTGTCACAATGCTTGGTGACATTGACCCCACCAAGAGGCTGACAAAGGTAATGCAAACAGCTTTGAAGGTATGTTGACCAGTGTAACTATTTTCTTCTCACAGAAAGCACTTATTTCATTTTTGCATGAAAACAAGCACCCAAGGTTCAAGGTTCAAGTTGTGATAAATTATACAGGGTATAATCAAAGTTTTATGGTTCATTGTTTTGCCATCATGATTTTCAAAACTTGGATGTGCATGTAAGCCAAATAAATGTTTTTTGTTATTTTTTACTTTGAGTCTTGGTTTATGGAACTTGTAAGGAGCAAGAAGAAGCTCTTCCTCATCTCTCTGTCTTTGCCATCAAGCTCCTGTATGAAATAAAGTACATTTTCCCTATTTTGATTTTCCTAATTTGAATATATTTTTTTTCAATATGAGATGTCCTCTGTGTGATTTGCGTGTCTCAACAGTCACAATTCGGCTCTCTGTAGCTCCCTTGTTCACAATGTCAGATCAGCCAGAATAGGCAGGAGAACATCAATTTAATGTGCTGATAAACAAACATCGTAGCGAGGCAGTGTCAGGAGTTCGCCGGACAGTGCCTCCTTTGTTGGGTGGCCAGCGTAGCTTAGACTCCCTCGGTCGCTGCAAAGTTGACTTTCAGGGCTAATTGCTTTGGGAAAATCGCTCGTCATCAAGTGCTCAGAATCAAGATGCAGGCCCCTTTTTATGTTCCAGTTTATTTTGCCAGCAAATGTGTGTGCGCTTCTGCATGGCCCCCTATTTTCCAGACTTGGCACATCACGGTTCATAAAGAATGGTAAAACGCCAAGACAACGTCCTTTTTTTATTTTATAAAGTCAGTCTTTTCTACCCCCCATTTTGTTTATTTTCATTACTTGGTCCAGAGGGACTTTAACTTACTTCATCATCTCAGTTCTTTTCCCCTCTGTTACAAAGACTGTACATGAAGCGTTACAATCCGAATGGGGTCTTTCAATGGTCAGACCTAGTGGGCCAATTTCGCTGCATAAAGTAGCTGATAGCATCTACAGCAGGCAAATAACCTACTACAATGAAGCCGGCCTGCTCTGATATTGGCCTGACTTGGCCCTTTTTTGCTGAAAGTAAGATGGGGAGATGCTGATGATGTCTGCTATTTGTTAGGGTAAATTGTTTTTAAATGAGCTAATCAGTGGATTGTTGTGAAGGAGCCAAGCATGTAGCGCTCGTGTCCCACGGGAGGCTCTCTATCTCGTTGAGTGTGTTCACAGGGCTCTATGGTAGATTTGTAGAGCTCAAAGAGGGGTTTGATTCAACCTGACCCTTTTTGTACGCTAAGAAAAACTTCTGTGAAACTGATATATGTGTTACAGAACTACCAAATGTATTTTTTTCGGTAGAATGCAATACTATAAACTACGTTTGTAAACTTTCCAAAGAAAAAGTGAAGCTAGATTGTTCACATTGCTATGTTTTAGGGTGTTTTATGTGTTTTACACTGTAGTTGCTACAGTATGGCACTGCAGGTTCTGGGTTATTGCTATGTGGTTGCTTGCTTCCTTTCATCTTTTCATCTGCTAAGCAAAAATCGTATAGGTGTAATAACACACCTCAACACGCGGCAGAATATGAGGTAGAATTAATGTCTGTTGCATGTCAAATGTCATCGCCTATGGTCAAGGGTTTGCTGAAATCCCTAAATCTGAAGCACCACTATTAAGAGATTTTCCCTCATAAAAGACTGTTTGTCTTATATTTGTTCAGAAAATGGACTGTTAAGAAGCCTTTGGCAGTAAAGGTCTGACTTGTCCTACATCTTAGTCATGCCTGGGTCAAAATATCACTTAAAACTTTGAAAAAACCCCATTTCCAAAGTGCCCTCATCACCCACATAGAGGACTTTCCACAGCTGGTTAGAGGCCAAATCAATGATAATTAAGTCGTTCTATAAACAGAGCATGGATGTCTCCAGGGTGCTATTACCAGTCAACATTGTCCAGAGCTTGCTCTACCTCCAAAACATCTGCACAGACAGAATCAATCTTCTTTCTTTTTTTGATTGTGCTGCCTCTAATGTCTCATGTCTTTCATTGTTTCTATGTTATATTTCTCAGAATCAGCAACACTTGTATTGCAAAGCAATGCGTAAGAATGTATCTCATGTGCTGATCACATAACTTAAAAACTGTCCGTGTGTGTTTTTGCATCTACTTGTATATCAGTCTGGAAACGTCAAGCATGAGTAAAATCTATTTCTAATGCTTTCAAAAAGAAGCAGGTACGACTTAAGCAGGAATAAACCTTTGGATTACAGAGTGATGTGGTATGGTTGGATGTTTGGCTATATTGTTTGTGTTGGATGACTATGTGGCCTCGCACCAAAAGCCATGCAAAGTTACTTGAATGTATGCATATGTGGTGGAAAAAGTCAAGTTATGTTCTAAAACCATCATAGATGTTTCCAATACAAGTGCAATTCTAATTCTAATAATAATTAGCAAATTATTTGCGGTGTATTTTTATGCACACAGTTAAGTATTGTGTCATTAGCTTAGCAATATGCTAATGTCAAACTACTGGAATAAGTTGTGAGGTAAGTCTCAAGGTACAAAGTTTGAGAATGTCAATACTGCATTTGTGTGTGTGTGTGTGTGAGAGAGAGAGAGAGAGAGAGAGAGAGAGAGAGAGAGAGAGAGAGAGAGAGAGAGAGAGAGAGAGAGAGAGAGAGAGAGAAAGAGTGTAGGTCTAAGAGTGGCTTACCTGTAGGGTTGTTCTCCTGTGTGTGTTCGTAAGTGCCTTGTAAGATTAGCTGACCTGGGAAAGATTTTCCCACAGTACCTGCAAAGGATGAAAACTAGACTTTGATACAGTTGTCCAGCATTGTTACACCTCCCATATTCAGAGGGTTGTAACTCATTGTCTGGGCATATTCAATGTCAATTTCAGATGAATTAAAAAAACAAAAGCAGAGCATTGATAACTTTATTTCTATGTATTTTATTTATCTGTCAGTTGTGTATTAGTGTGTTGATGTATACCTCTAAATATGAAGATATGTTAGAAATGATTTAAATAAAGCTGCAGAGTTAAATGAATCCTGTAAGGATGCGTTTACTTTTGTTTCATGTGTGGTACTCACCTGCAGGTGTATCGCTCCTTGCCTTTGCGTAAGATAGCATCAGAGAGAGAGGGAGGCGGGGAGCGGAAGTTAAAAAGGTGGTGTGAGGAGTGCTGGAGGGAATTGGGAGCATCCAGTTTCAGAGCGCTAAAGCTTTCCAACTTCTCAGTCATGTTTTCCATCGCAGACACCTGAGGAGAGAACATGAGGCGAGTTCAGAGAGGAATACTCTGTGTTTGATGCACAGCTCAGGGGCTCATTTAATCAGAAACTTCTCTTGTATTGATTTTGTGTGAGATTAGGAGACATTTGGGAGTAAGAAACCTTTTTTTGTACTTGTATTTGTTTAGGGCAGAGGCATGAATAACAAAATAACAGCAGTGGTGAGGAACTCTGACAGAGAGCCTGGGAGTTTGCATCATAACCAGACAGGATGGAAAGCTGGAGGAAGTTATATATCAGAAGGTCGAGTCTTGATTGTGCTGTTCAAGAGTGACCTCCCTAACCTATGGCACGTTGGCAGCCACTCGAGCAGCCCCTCGGGAGCCCCGGCTCTTACTTTGTTCCCAACAAATCTCTGAGAGAAGCGTCTGAATGAGCCATTCACCTCCATGAGCGGTAACCATACAATGCAGTTTAAGATACCCCTCGCTGATAGTACTTCCCCTGCTGCAGAACAAAGGGTTTGCTATGCAGCTCTATGGCCAAAAACAGCTTACATCCTTCCTACTTTTGGATATGGATAAACACAGAGACAGACAGTGTGTTTTAATATATTTACACATGTCTCGATCAATATCACCTTGATTCTCTTAGTGTTTTGTTTAGAATATTAACAGGCAATGGTTCTATTGATAATGTGTATACCTTTAAATAACCATGATCGAATATTTGATCTTCATTTGCTTTAAGACAAATATATAGTCAACATAATATACATAAAAATTACTATGGAATAAAAAGTACTATGCAATATGATAGCATTTAAGATGGATCAATGAATGGACGGACGGACAGACAGACAGACAGACAGACGGATAGACGGATAGACAGATAGATAGATAGATAGATAGATAGATAGATAGATAGATAGATAGATAGATAGATAGATAGATAGATAGATAGATAGATAGATAGATAGATAGATAGATAGATAGATAGATAGATAGATAGATAGATAGATAGATAGATAGATGTTTGTTTGTTTGTTTACTCTTTATACCACTCATGGAAGTCAAAATGGAGACATTTGATTAAATAGGGGTTGCTTAAAAGAGAAAAGGAAAGAGCGAGAGATTTGGGGGGGAGGTAGGTCAGCATTGATGGAGGCCAGATTTACAGGTCAGATAAGACAGTTCCCAACAAGAGAGGCCATTCTATTACACACAAACACAGGAACTCTCTGATCGACATGCAGACATTATCTAGGCAGCCAGAGCAAGAAAGAAATGCTAGGAAGTTATTAGCGGTGGGACTCAATGGAGAACTTCCCAGAGACAATGGTCTCCTCTGAAAGTATGTGGCATAATTTGTTTCAATTCAAAAGGCCATTATTAATAATATTTTCATTATTGTTATCACCGTTCAAAGGTGGGAAAGGTTTAAAATACTAACGCAAACAATGGGGGTTGTTTTTGTAAGCAAAAGATAACTAATTTTGAATGCACAGCATGACAGAAAACAGGCAATACCTCTTTCGAGATTATCTTTATGATGAAAATAATCTAATGAAAATAAATACCATCAGAAGTCAGAACTTTTTTAAAACATCAAGGCTCCCCTTAAACCAAAACAGACCTGAGGTGGAGGACACTGGGAATGTGCTTTCGGTGTCTTGCCATGCTCTACTGTGTTCGAATGGAGTGCCTGCACAATATTTACCAATGTATAAGAGTAAGTAAAGCACATGCATGTAAAGAATACCTGAGGATGGAAGAGTAGTGGTGCTGGCCTCAGGTACTTCTCCTTTAGAGCTCCTACTGGGTCCATTAGCTTCCTCTTCTCCACCCTGCTGGACAACAGCACCAAGGGTTACGTACAAACGAAGGTTAATTGTAAACCTATTGAGTACCAATACTTTTCTAATAATTTGTTTAATTTCAACATATCAGCAGCTACTGCTTTGATTTGTCCTTGTGTTGTGTATTTCAATAGTACCTACTCATTGAAATACCTGTAGATGGGGTCCATGAAGAATGGCGAGGGCTTGGCGTAGTGGAGCAACGGCTGCCGCTGGGAAGGAGGTGGCTGGGGAAGGGATGCGTGCGGCTGAGGCATCTGGGGCTGGTGCAAGTTCTGGGACTGACTTAGTACTGGCTGTTCATCTTTAGCTGCTTTGCAGTTTGCGCCATAGGCGTGATTCTTGCGCTGTTTGTGTGTGCCACCATTCTGGTTAGCTCGGCTTCGACTGCCTATGCTGAGGTCCAGAGGTTGTTCCTCGCCAGGGGCCAAGGGGATATTGGATGGCAAGGCTGGCTTGCTGGGGGGCGGAGGAAGAGGTTTTACCTCCTTGGGTTTGGTGGTTAGGTCAAAGGGTGAATCCGCACCAGTGGCTGTAGGTAATTTCTGTATGTGCTCACGAGGGGACTTAGGCTCAGGTTTGAAGAACATGCCAGGATTGAGTGCTCTGTCTGTGAATGGGTACAAGGAATGTGGGAAGTTGGGCAGAAACTGGAAAGGGAACATGGAATGGTAGTTTAAGGAGCCCATCTTCTTCTCCTGCAAGCCCACAAAGCCTGGGCCAAAATACTTTTCTGCAATGGAGGCAATGGCTTTAATGGAGTCAGTGGTGGACCCGGAGGGTGGAAGTGCTTGCTCCTCTGGCGGTGGGAAAAAGGAATGCTGGGAGGAGAGGAAAGGACGCTCGCAAGGGAGGTTCCCTGAACTGGAGACAGATACCGAACTGCTGCTCACTTCGTCCTGCTTCGGCTCCTGAACTGGTTTCCTCCTGCTCTTCTCCCGTTCACTTTCTGCCTCACTTTCTAGATCTGAGCCAGACACCGTGCCAGTGGTGGTGTCTAGATCTGTGCCACTAGACGTGTTAACATCTTCCAAGTCACTACCATCAGACATGTCATTCATCTTTACTTTATTCTTGTTGTCGTGGAACAACAAGTTCAGTTTGGAATCTCGATTCTCCTCTGACTGGCTGCTGAGACCACTCCCTACATTGCCATTGCTGTTGTTCATGGATGGGACCGCAGAAAGAGTAGAAGCATCAAGAGGAGTCAGCTTCCCATCTTGACAGTTACTAATTGGGCTCTTGAGGAGTGGACTAGGAGGTAACAATGGCGGTCTAGGATATAGCGATGGGGGAAAGATGCCTGGGAAGCCATGGGAAAGGGCTGGGAATGCAGAGAGTGCTGGGGAAAAGGGCAAACCTGCATGATGCGGCCTGGATGGGAAGTAATCCCCAAAGACAAGTCCACTATGGTTCAAGCCAGGATGAGACTTGGACTTGCCTAAAATGTGACTGGATGTCATTGGTATGCCCGGTGTGAATATGTCTCTGGGATTATAATGGTTCTTGCCCTCACAAAAACGCCGATGCTTGTTGAGGGAGGAGGTAGTGCTGAACATTTGTCCACAGTCTTTACACTTAATCTGGGTGCGGCAGTCTGCATGCATCCGTTTGTGACGGCACAGGTTAGAGAATTGGGTATACGATTTGTGACACACCTCACCTGGGAGAACACACATGACTGGTTAATTCTATTAACATACTGTTTTCATTTGGTGTTCATTCATTCAATAGCAGTGATAATCCGGCAGCTGATTAGATCAACCAATAAACTGTGCATGCTGTTTATTATGTTCAACAAACAGGGCACTGCCTACATCAGGGATAGCCAACCCTGCTCCTAGAGGGCTGCCTTCCTACAGAGTTGAGCACCAACCCTAATCACACACATGTTAACAAACTTAACATGTGTTCCTCAACAAACACATGTCAAGGAACTAATCAAGGTGTTTGGATTACTCAAATTACAGGCAGGTGTGTTGGAGAAGGGCCGAAACTGAAGTCTGCAGAAAGGTGGACCTCCAGAAGCATGGCTGAACTCTGCTCTGTTTTGAAGGTGAGATAAAAACGCTACACACGGAAATGTTATATGGTATAATATGATAAATTAGCATATGCATAACTCGTTGATGAAATTCTTCATTAATAGTAGAGCTACTTCAGCTAATTTTGTATACATACAAACACATGTACACTGGTACAGTATACATGCATTTGGACACTGGACGGTAACACACAGAACATTGTGAAGCCAAGCAAAAAGAAGATGATGTTCTCTCAGTGTTGGTAAGAGGGCTGCTAAGACATGGCAGAGACATTTATCTCTAAACATGAAATCGGCCTTGGCCATATACAAGCTTAATGGGCCCTCAAAAGAAAATGCACAGTTACAAAAAACAGAAGAAGGGTAATATGTAGTAATTAAGAGAGCGAAAAAGAAAGCACTAAAGAAAAGCGCAACAAATGTAGAATAAAACAAAGAATGGCTCTAGAATTTCATTTAGTTTCTCTGACCTATAAAACAACAGCTGTCACAATCTTGGGGTGGAGCTAGCCGGGAGGTCTTTGGACACTGGTAATTGTATCTGAGGCTTAGACAAGACTGCTCAGACTTACAGATGAAAGGCTTGACACTGCTGTGTATGTGCTTGTGCTGCTTGAGGCCCGAGGAGGTGGCAAATGTCTTGCCACAGTCAGGGCAGGTGTGGGCTCGGGCACCGACGTGCTGAGAGCGGATGTGGCGCTGGAGGTTGCTGGGGTCTGTGAACACCTGAAGAACCCATAGAAATATGCCAACTTGGTGCAAAGGTGTAAACATAGCATGGTGTAAAAGCAATTACTTGGAGTTTAAAATTAATTGTAATGTTATATTTTTTTATTTGCAGTACACGGCTAATTGACATGAAAAACATTTGGAAAGTTGACAAGTCCTGTGGTGCGACATCCATCAAACAGTATTTTTAACCAAAATTTGGCTAATTCTTCTGATAATTATTCTGCAGTATTCATGACCTCATATTAATCAAGAGACTACATGAATGTTTGTACTTTTTAAAAAGGAATTTGTCACACAGCAGGACATTTTAAAACAAACTGCTAATTGTAAAAAAAAATTACATTTTCATCAACTAAATATTAGTCCAGGGGCACTTTATGTTTCAACTTTCCACATGTAATTGAATTAATGCTTTTACACATATAAGTGGTTGCAGTAAGTGACCATAACCTACCTTATCACAGTTTTCACACTCAAAGCGCTTGCCATTGTCATGTGACATCTGATGGCGTATGAGGTTGGATTTCCAGTTGAAAGCTTTGGGGCACTGGTCACACTTATACTCTCTGTCATCTGTGTGTATGATCATATGCTGCCCGAGACTAAGAATACATAAGAACACCATAAATATTTTCTATGTGACCACCATGTAGGCCAGTGTTTCTAAACTTGTCTGTTGTGGAAAGGTTGTATATCACAGGGGGAAAAGAAAACACTGCTAAATGCAAAAATATAATGAATCCTGTAGCCATATACCGTTAGAATACCAAAATATAAAGACATATGTTTTAAACAGGTGGATTATTATTATTATTATTAGTTTAAAGGCTGCACATTCAAACTTTTGTCAAAATCATCTGTCACTTGGTAGCCAAATTAGGCCGATGCTTTTCCTTTGCATTCTGTGTCATGTTAATAATTTTGCATAATGTTTACCTATGTGGCTCATTGTAATTTTAGAAAATGTCAATGTTTGATTTTAAATGCATTTTTGTTTATTTTTGTAAGATAAACATATATATCATTCACATGTTTATTGTACACAAACATTTAACAAACGCATGTGCAATAAACAATTTTGGTTCTGTGTTGGGTCACTGGTACAATGTACAATCTGAGTCTTACAGCAAAACCAGATCAGAACCACGACAAATAAATATGAAAAAGCATAATATTAGAACAAAACTGATCATTGATCTTTGTTTCTGTTTCATTTACCTTTTTGCTTGACATTATAACAGCTAGGGGTTAACTAAAGCTCGTCGGGTAAGAGTTGTGTGGTGTGGTGGAGTGTGCTGACCTGTACTCGCTAGGGAAGATTTTTTCACAGTCTTTGCACTCGTGCACCGGCTCATCGCTGTCTTCGCGCTCCTGTTTGAAATCTTCGCTTAGTGAGTCAAAGAAAGAGTTGCTGCTACTGCAGGAGTATTTCTGATGCCGCCGTAACTCCAGCTTTGCTGTGAAGAGCTCATCACAGTGTTCACAGCGGTACATGTGCTCATCTGTGGGGAAGGCATCACACAGTTGCTCAAATTACAATAATAATTACATGGTCATTTTCAATAATGAAAGGTTCAGTCTCCAGAATAAGATATCAGATTGTATTTGGAGACTTATTTAAAAATCTCTGAATGCCATTAAATTAGATGACAAAATATCAAGTGTCATTTACTTTAAAAAGAAAACACACTTTTCCATCATGACATTTCATAAAAAGAGGTTTTAAATGATAAAACAATAGATATACTGTTGAAAATGAAACAAAACAAAACATATTTGGGCATTTTCTGGTTGTAAAATGTTAGTGGAACATGTCAAAAGTTAATGTAATGAATTGCACCTGTGGTTATTCTATAGGACACCTGTGTGAACTGTGAGAAATTACTGCATACATTCACAAAAAATCACTAAAACACAGATCGTTAAAAAAATAAATAAAAAATAAGTTAATTTTAAGACAAGCTCCAGCAGCATTTGTTTGCAGAGGCCAAGTGATATGATATTCATCGATAATGTAATGAAATTCAGATGATTTTAAGTCTAGCTTAGGTGTCCAAATACATTTATTTATGTGTGTGTGTGTGTGTGTGTGTGTGTGTGTGACCCTGGACCACAAAACCAGTCATAAGGGTCAACACTTTGAAATTGAGATTTATAGATCATAGAATAAATAAGCTTTCAATTGATGTATGGTTTGTTATGATAGGACAATATTTGGCTGAGATACAACTATCTGAAAATCTGGAATCTGAGGGTGCAAAAACAATCTAAATACAGAGAAAATCGTCTTTAAAGTTGTTCAAATGAAGTTCTTAGCCATGCATAATAATAATCAAAAATTAAGTTTTGATATATTTACAGTAGGACATTTACAAAATATTTTCATGGAACATAATCTTTACTTAATGTCCTAATGATTTTTGGCATAAAAGAAAAAATGATAATTTTGACCCATACAATGTATTTATGGCTATTGCTACAAATATACCCCAGCGACTTAAGACTGGTTTTGTGCTCCAGGGTCACATTTATCAAATGCACAACTTCAAAAAGTACATGTAATTTTGGTAGTAAAATTGTTTTCATTGAGCATAAGCCAGTGATCGAGCATAAAGAGCAATCTGAAACAAACCTTATAACAAATACAAATATTTAAGATTAATATAAAAAAATTACCTTTAAAAAAAAGAAGATTAAAGCTAAAAATGTCATTGTTTTTGACTTGCTTTAGACAGAATATCTGTCTTTGGAGTAATTGTTCATATGACCCGCAGTTAAATGACTAAAAACATGTCTGTTTTATCCTTACTGATATCCTGACACAAAGCCAAGATCACAGAGAACCCTAGAGTCATGGGAAGGCAAGGACTCTAAGGTCTGATGCATTAGCTATCATCATCCTCAATTTAAACGCATTGATAACTCTGATATACTCCATGCACTGCCCGGATCAGGCCAAGGCGGATGACTTTCATTATTCTTTGACTCGGAGGCCATGAAAAGATCGAACCGATGCCGTGTTATCTAGGATTACCCCATATATTCTGTTTTGTTTTTCAATTCATTACCGCGACCCGTATTGACAGAACACACTCCACAGCAATGCTCATAGACTTCCAGCAAAATAAACGAGTATGTGGAATAAAAATGCATTTGTGATCTCAAAGAGGCCTTTATGGGGAAAACTAAAGTCAAGAAAAAGTTCCTGTGCTGATAAAAATAATTGGAGACATTATCTCTCCGTCCCATCGGTAGCACTAACGACAAAGGCAGGAATGTTGGGGAAAACGACAGGGAATGGGAAACTAATAGCTCTTGGAGAGATGTAGGGGGAACACAATTATGTGCAGTTTAGCGGCTAATCTGGTAGCATGGGTGAGGTCCCTCGAGATTCCTCGAGCTCCACTCCAAATTCCACCACAATAAGCCACGAGAAGGAGCTAGACATAGAGAGCTCTCGTTCTGTCTGTGTATCGCCTCTCTCAGTCTTCATCGACCGTGTTCATTCTACTCTGTTTCGTTTCTTTTGTTCTCTGAATTGATCTGTCTGAGCAGAGCCTGGCTTGCATCTTTTGGCGTCCCTGTCTCCCTTTTCTCTCGGAGAGCTTGGCTTTTTGGCAAGGAGATCTGAGACACATCTCTATCAGATAAAACCTTTTGCATGTGTTGGAGAGTGACTGCTGCGATGTGACACACTTCAGTGCTTTTGCAATTTTCTAGTCTGTATCAACTACTCCGAGCTTCAACTCCAAAATTACCAGATCACTTGGAAACAAACACGATTTGGACGACGGAAAGGAAACCGCAAGTGACCTCTGATGATATTAAAGAAAATGTAAAAAAACATATTAGAAAAATAAAATAGACAAAAGTACAGTAGCCTATATTTTATATCTGTGTAAAAATGAATTATAATTTATTATTATTTTCATTGCATAATAATTGTTTATAAAATGCAATGAACCACACAAAAACTACATGTGTACAAAAATCTACAGGGCTGCCATGTCTTTCTTAAACTTGCCAATACTAACTAGCTCATTTGCCTCTGGGTTGAAATGTACTTTAATATTGTCTTCATCGTCCGCCATAACAAGACGACAAGCACAGCACGATATAGTATCTTGCCAGCTGTTGGCAGAGGTGAATGAGTGTGGTCTGTGTGAGTTTGTTTAAAACAGTGTCTAATGACTTGTATTAATCTCACCTTCCAGGTTCGGTGCCATTGAGCCCTCGGGGAAAACTCCGTCCTTCATGTAAACCAGTAACTCCTCCCCTATTTCAATATCTCTAATAGTTTTATAATAGATCTGCAAAAAGAAAAGAAAAACGCATTAGCTTTTTAAAACCACGAATAAACAGGCCTTAAATTATTAGTATTATTATTGCACAGCATTATTATTGATGCATCATCACAATCCGTGGTTTTCAGAGACGTGAAGCTTTATTTTAAACATGGCAAATGTAAAAGCAATCATATGCATTTGTTTATTTTTGTTGTAATACGGATAAAAAAAACACACACACACACACACACACACACACACATCAAACAATCATAAAGCAGAGCATAAACAGATAATGCAGCAATTATCAAACACAAAGCGCGTGAGCTTCATTCGATTATTTGCTCACCGAAGGCCAACAAGAAATACACGAAAACTCTCACACACACACACAAAATAAACGAGCGCATCTCATTCAATAAAACATGTTAAATTAATGACAACAATAATACAATTATATAATCGGAATGTGTATTTCTAGATGTATTAAAAACAATGTAATGCTAATCCGATGTGTTTGAAGTCTTGATGTGTTTTCGTTTTTTATTTAATAAATCAAACATAATACACGCACGCACGCAAACAAAAAGTGTTAGTTGTTTTTAAAATACTAAACTATAACTGATAATAGCACTGTTTACTGAGACGCGACAATGCATTTTTACATTCCAGTGTATTATTTTACCAATGCAAATGTTGGTCATTTTATCTGTTGCGCGTGCATTCTAAATACAGTTTGTTTATATTATTCTCGAGGTGTAGGACAGTGTTATTTCTTAGCCTGATGATTTGCTGCAAAGTTTCCTCAATTAAACACAAGTCAAATCCTTCCAGAGCGCATTGTGATGGTAAACCTCTGCTGTGTTCTAACAAAAACACACTCCAAGCAGCCTGAATTTATTTTGTAAATTAAACTATATATATATATATAGACTTTAATCTGACTAAATCGACTGAATTAATAATCCTGATAAAAGAACCCGAAGCAGTCGGCTGGTGAATCCTCTCCTCGCGCACTGAACGCGCAGTACCGCGTGCTCCCTCGTGAGGGCGCTCAGGGCTAGGCGACAGCAGCAGATCTGGGCCGCTCTCCAAAATCAAGACATCCAGCTACAAACCGGCACAAACTTTATCTCGGAGCTCTAATGTTGTGACAACTCTAATGTGTGTTACAAAAGTAGGCCAAGGCACCAAGAGGGGCAGCCGATGTGTAACACCGCTATCATTATTGTTAACATTAATATCGCATTTGCAGTTTAAACGAAGGTAAGAGCGTTTCTGACCTTTTTCTTTTCCGAGAGTTGATAAAGTTGTGCTAGTTGTCGAGCGGTGGATCTCAAAGCCTCCAGTTGTAATACCAGCTCTGGTCCCGTAGAGTTCAGCACGCAACCCATAGTATCATGACACTGCGCCACAGCAGCGCGAGACAGAGGAACACGCGCGTCTTTGATGAGGTGAGTCGCGCTCATTAGTGATTCTCTGTATCGGCCACTCCTCCTCTCTTATCTCCAACCAAAAGAACTGAACCCCTCCCCATGTCCTCTCCTCCTCTGACCACCGCATGAATCTATTATCGTTGGAAAATTTATCTTTCCCAGCTAATGAAAATCTAAAAAAAAAAAATAATGCATTGAAGTGGAGCCGCACAGTATTCCACGGGGCTTTAAACACATACACCTGCTTTTACTCGCTGTCTTTTACAGTTAGCAGATGTTTTACACGAATTGTGTTTGCGCTTTGAGGGACTAAAGTCGATATTTTGTGGAGACAGTCGTGCAGAATCACGTTATGCCTCCTGAGACATTTAGCTGTCATATTTAGCCTATATTTAATTAGACGAACGCTTTAACCTCTTCATAAATGAGCGTTTATTAGAATCTACATTGTGAGGAATTTATGTTACGTCGATTAAAAATGATATTGCAATTATCCAATTAATAATCCAATTATTCTATAATAGTAATATCGATGTACTTATTTCTACATACGACAATAGCCTAAAATAAAACATTGTATGTTATTTCATATAGGTTATTTTGATATTTTGATAGGCCTAATTACAATTAATATAAAATATTATTTATAATCGAAGTATTATTTATTTTATTAAAACCGAATTGCTTCCCGTTTTATAGATGCATTAACAAAATACAATTGCACAATTTCAATTGAGAGTTTGTTGCTTTAGGAAATTAAACGAGTGATTACATTTAATCTGAAAATTATGATTTGTGCAACGGATGTTACAACGCTTTGTTATTTTCAGTTGTTTTTAGGTCAACTCGAATATTATATTGTAAAAGATTAGAATAGAATCAACAAATAAGTATACATAATTGCAATCACTGAATGAAATATAAAAACGTATAGCACACGTGACTTTTTGAATAAATAAATACACATGACAAGTACAATGCAGGTGCCAAACTCTCAATATTTAATCACCAAGGAATCAATAACTCACATGATCTATTTCTGAAAGATATAAGTTGGATGTCGAATTGTGCTGTAGTCTTTGGCTAGTTCTCATTTGCTCGGGGTGCGTGGAAATGCCTTCCTTTCACCCCTAAAGCAATCTATTACGACGGGGCTAAGCTGTCTCTACAGTAAATCTTTTCAGGATCTGACAGCACTGAGAGGGCCATCTTGACCCCCTCACAATGCTTTCAAGTGCTGGGGGCCGATGCATCATTCATCACTTAGGTGACAATAATCCCCTGTCTGTCACACACACTCACACATGCACACACGCACACACACACACGCACGCACGCACGCACACACACACACACACACACACACACACACACATATAAGTGCAAGCAGACACACACTGATGGGAATATATAAGAAAGTACTTTTGTTTGTGTGTGCCTGTTTGTCTGCCATTCAAAATGTACATCTGATTCATTAAGACAAGATCAGAACAAAGTTCATCATATCAAATGCTCTTTGATCAAATGCCAAAACCATATAAAAACTAAACTGCATGAGCAGACGTCAGGGATTTTTACAAGCTCTTCTCTAGCAAACATGTATATAACTTATATCGGGTTTTATCAGTCAGTAGCTAATAAGTAATTGAATGAATGAGTTTCAGTTTGTTTGTAATGAAAGTGAAAAATACAGTACGTTTTAGGTATTTCTTTCTAAATACAGAACTATTTACCATGATAATTATTAATAACATAATTATTTACCATAACAATTATGAATAATAACCTCATAATTGATAACAATGTAAAATTTTGACTGAAATAAATTAATTTATAATCATGGGCAAATGGGTTTATATTTGTGTGTGTGTGTATATATATATATATATATATATATATATATATATATTTTTTTTTATTCAAACATACAGGTATGAAGAGTTTATTTTCAAAAACAGATAACTCTTTTTTTACTTTTTTTTTACTTTTCATAAATCATGTTTTTTAATAATAATAATAATCATTTTAGTTTTTAGTATTTTTAGTTATGTTTTTTTTCTAATCAAAATAACCCAAATGAAATTTGATTGAGATTAATTGGAAAGCACAATGAAAAAACATGATTTTGAAAACTGTTAAAAAGTTATCTGTTGTACACACACACACACACACACACACACACACACACACACACACACACACACACACACACACATCTTTGTGTGTGCGTGTCCTCAGCCCTTTAGAAACAGACGGCTATGGCATGGCAGATCTGGCTGTGCACTTCAGTTGTTCTGACAAACAGTTTAAGTGCATCTTGAGAGATGAGGGAGGGAGGTCAGAGGTCAACAGTCTTGCTGAATGGACCGCGCCATTGTGTGAAAGCCAGAATACGTCCACCAGCTCTACGCCTATTGTCTCAGAGCGCATAGGCTGCTCTTAGTTTGACCCAAAAAAACGGATTACACTTTCTCTTTTGCAAGCAGATAACATCAGATCAGTGAATTACATAGTCTGCAGCATTTTAAAATATACTTTTACACAAGAGCACATAAGCTCACAATTAGCCAACACACGATGGCCACAACAATCATGAAAAGACGCTGGCGATGGAATTGGACA
Organism: Schizopygopsis malacanthus; assembly: GCA_027474115.1. Classification (NCBI taxonomy): domain Eukaryota; kingdom Metazoa; phylum Chordata; class Actinopteri; order Cypriniformes; family Cyprinidae; genus Schizopygopsis; species Schizopygopsis malacanthus. Next base: position 127,574 of record JAPDDM010000275.1, read on the forward strand.
TGTGCTGCGGAGTGAAGACGGCTCCATCATCAAAACAGCCCTACACTGGACACCAGATGGAAAGAGGAAGAGAGGACGGCCAAAGATCACCTTGCGGCGAGCGGTGGAACTAGAACTAAAAGCCACCACCACACCTGGGGAACAATAGGCTTTCTGGCCCGCGACCGGCAGAAGTGGAAGGATTTCGTTGCTGCCCTTTGTGCCTTTGGTGCTATGGGCATATGATGATGACATAAGCTCACATGTTTTTAAATTCATTTTGCACCTATTGCAATAACACAACACAATATAATTTCCTTAAAGCAAAGTGTGGTAACTAACACCCTCACCCTGCTAACTGCTATTTAGAAGCATTCACACCTCGAACGACAGCCATTGCATAAAACACATTAAAAACGTAAGGCCTAAAACTGCAGCACTACACAGTCGAGTCGTGTTTTCTGGGGCCGAACCGCCAAAGACAAATGCGTAAACAAGTAAATAAATGATCCTGGTTGATTTTAAAAGGTTACAGGCACATCAGAATTTGCTGGGCGTGTGCGTATTTCCATAGGGCTTCATGCATTGTGCATGCGCAAATAGAACAGCAAAGTACAAAGTTCTATGAATTATGCATTTTTGCATTGTGCCGCCGTTCTGAATAAATAATAGGCTGTTGTCCATAAGACTGGCTAAAACGTGAACAAAAGATAAGAAAACTGTAAGAAAAGGATAAAAAACAACAGAAGAAGGGAGAAAGTAAATAGAAAGCATGTATTTAGTAGGGTGATTTTAGCTGGAGATATTATTCTCCTGTGGGCCCAGCGGTGGCCGCTCATTGAACTGAAACGACTTTAATGATTGGTTATGTCGCTGAAGTCAATTGGTGGTTGTCAGTCTCAGAGGTTGTCCCTCCTCTCCTCCTGTCCTCCCCTGTTTGTTAGGCTTGTGTTTTTTGTAAAACTGCGATAGCCACACTAGTTGCCCCGTTAGCCACGAGACAAAAGCTCAGGCTTTGGCTTGTTCCACGAGTCAATCAGCTTGTTTTAAGTGAGACAAACAGCCTAAAAGTGGCAGAATAATAACAAGGAGAGTGATCCACTTATGCATATAATCTAAAACACCCCCGAAATGGCACACTTAAAGGAGCAATTCACCCAAAAATGAAAATTCTGTCATTATTTACTCGCCCTCATGGTGTTCCGACCCCTGTGACTCACTTTCTTCTTGTGGAACACAAAAGAATTGAGTCAGAAAGTCCTGACTTTGAAATTTCACTTATGTTCTAATTAAAATATACTGCATCAAGATGGGTTGTGATAGGTGTGGTGTAAATAACCTCGTTAGATCTTGCTCTTAATTGCATCTTGAGATACCATATTTGATTATACAAGAATGCAAATGAGATTTGAGGGTAACATAATATGCTTCTATGTTCTAATATGTTCTAGAATGTGTGTATTTGTGTGTTTTACAAATTGGTAACACTTTACAATAAGGTCCCATTAGTTAACATTGGTTTGTGCATTAACATTATTTGTTAACATTTGTATTTTAAGGTGTCCTTGAAACACGTATTAAATGTACTTATAATAACAATAAATTATGCATAATTACACGCAAGTAACCCTAAGCCAAACACTAATCCTAACCCTAGCGATATAGTAAGCACATGTAGTTAATTAATGTTATTCAGTACTTAAATATGTAATTACACTTTAACAAGAACACCTTAAAATAAAATGTGACCCATCATTTAACTTAACTTACCACTATTAAAAAAAATACAACAGTTCATTGTTATTTCGTGTTAGATCAGGTCCATAAATTTAGATTTTAATAATGTAGTAGGCTAAATGTTAAAATGAAGAGCAACTGAGATAAATAAATGCTTTAGAAGTATCTTTCATTATTGTTTCATGTTAACTAATGCAACTAATGGAAGTGATGGCAAACACTAATCTTGGTTATGCAAATGTTTGAGGAAAAAATGGGAAATTGTATTTTTAATTTTCTGCAACTAAAACAGTTCATAAAATAAACTCTCAAAGAACAATGTATAAATAAGTCTGAGAATGCCATTAAAGACGAGATAATTTTGAACACACATTCTATTAAGATTTCTAGAAGAACGTTCGTTCATAACTTTGGGAGAACGTTCTGAGAATGCTCTCTGTTAGCAGAGACCGTGGATGAGAATAATAGATCTCATTCTCACATGAAGCTAACATATGAATTCAGAAAATCTCAAGAATAGTGCACAACTGCTTTAGATATATTGATCAACTTTTTCGGGTTTTGCAGCCTCTGTCCACAATCTTATTATTACATATTAATAATGATTATTAAAATGTCCTTCTCACTTCTAAAAAACGTTGACTAAATGGTTGACCACAATTGTTCTTCTATGGCATCATGGGGAAAGCAACTATTTGGAACTTAATTGACAGAATTTTCATTTTTGGGTTTACTGTCCCTTTAAATTAGAAAGTGAGCACAAGCTAAATAAGTCAGCCACCAAGGACCCCTCACTTAATCAGTTAGATATCATATAAGCAAAGGAGAACAATCCATTACTGCACAAGAGCTTCATGATCAGATTTAGACCTCCGCCGCTGCGTCAACACAAAGCCCACGCAAGCCTTCTTCCAGTCAGACAGCGAGTCTGTCATGACATCTCCAGCTTTATGAGAGATCAGATATCTTATCTTAAAGACACAACTGCTCGTCCTTTCAAAGAAAGCAAATCATTGAAGATTACACGATCCAGGAGTGTCCAAACTGGCTTTGTACGTGACTCTTGTAAATGACTTCTGAGTCACTTCCTCTGACAAAGGCAGGGAGCAGCCTTCTTCAAACAATGAGCTGGTTTTATCTATTGTGTAAGTGGTGACATGTTGACAGCAGCAGGTTCTGTCCTCATCTTCCTGACAGTAACATGTGCTCACTGTCTTCTCACAGGATGGTCAGTGTTAGACCTTCCCATAGTACTTTTAAAAACAGCTCCAACTGATACTAAACTGTAGCTCCGTTATTATACTGTTTCAATAACAACTAGCAAAGTAAGCATCATACACTGTGCTCTTTCAATACAAATGAATAACCTGTGTACATTTATGACCGCAGTAAATACTCTGGTGCAAGTGTAGAATTGATGCATTCAGTGTAGGAGCATTGTTGTGCCGACATGCTGTTATTAGTCATTTACATCATAAACTGTTCCAGCCTTTGGTCAATATAGCATTCTAGACATACTAAAATACACAATATGCAGAATATACAGGCCACTACCATTCAAAACGTTGGGGTCAGATTCATTTATTTAGAAATAAGTCCCTTATGCTCAGAAAAGCTACAAAACCAGTAATATTGAGACATATTATTAAATATGTTTTCTATTGTAATATATTTTAAAATGTAATTTAATTTCTGTGATGTAAAGCTGATCCTTCAGAAAGCATTTTATAATATGCAGATTTGTTGCTCAATAAACTTTTTATTATTATTATTATTATTATTATTAAGGTTAAAAACTATGGAAGCCCGTTTCTGCCACTGAATAAAAAAACATATTTTGAATAATTGAGAATTTTTTTATCTCAGAATTTTATCTCAGACTTTTTCCCCCTCAAAATTCTAACTGTTTTTCACATATGTGAGATTATATCATGCAGGTCTGAGCAAAACAGTCAGAATTGCGAGATGTAAATGCATAATTGCGAGAAAAAGTAATATCTTCATATCCCCCATAAAAACAGATGTGCTTTCTTTTTCAGAACAGATTTTAGTCCAAATGTAATTGTTTGTAAAAAATATACAAGTCTTTTACATTCACTTTAGTTATATTAAAGCATCCTTGATGCATTTTATCTGGAACTTTCTTAAAATATTTTTAATAACAATAGCATATCTATTATGTAGTAACAATTTTAGGATTGGCTGCATAGCAGTGTAGGATGAATGAATATTACCCTGATTTAAATGTCAAAAAATATATATAAAAAATATAAAAACAATTTCAAAACAGTTTGTATCATAACTACTTATTAACATAAATAATTACTGTAGGAAAATGCCACTCGTTCTTTTTCAGAGCTCTCTTGAGCTCAGACACTCTAGAACCTCAGCAGGAACAATCAATGCAACAGCTTGAGGGAGCAGAGGAATGACAGAGCTCACCTGATCTTCACTGATGTGGCATATGGCCAGGTTGGACTCTTCATGGGACGGGGCAGTGCGCACGTATTTGAGCCAGCTCCCCTCCAGAGCCTCCGTCCAGACAGAATTTCACATTACCCATGTTGTCCATTACCTGGAGACAGAGAAGCACAATATAGGATGCTATCATTAAAACATATTCACAGACAGTGACACTGAACTTTAATGACAGAGATCAGAGATGTAACAAGTGCTCAAAAGTATGAAATCATTTAGATTCAATTCATTTTATTTAAAGTTTCCGCAGTACTCCAGGCCTTAGTGTCACATGATCCTTCAGAAATCATTCTAATATACTGATTTGCTGCGCAATTATCAATTATTTGTAGTGTTCATTTTTTCTTTGATGAATAAAAGCTGCATTTATGATTTCTGAAGGATCATGTTGCACTGAAGACTGGAGCAATGATGCTGAAAATTTAGCTTTGATCACAGCAATAAATTATATAAAAAATAAACTTTCAATATTAATTATTATTATTATTGTTTTTTATAATTTACTCATCCATCCAAACCACTTTATCCTCTGCACGGTTGTAGGGGGCTTTTATCTGTAATAATATTTCACAATAAAACTTTTTCAAATGCAGCCTTAGTAAGCATAAGAGACTTCTTTCAAAAACATTACAATAAAAGAAAAAAATATTATGAACAAATTATTGACTAGTAGGCACTTAGTGTCTTAAGATATGAAAAGAAAAAGTAAAAAGAGTGGGGAAAAACTGTATCTTTTTACATGTATCAACCCCCCCCCCCCACATTGTTATGTATTGAAAGGGGGATTTAAACATTGAAGACGTCTTCAATGCAGTGTGAAGTCTCGGGCTCTCGTTGATTAACTTTGGTTAACCTGACACTGCTAGGGAAATGGAGTTTGCGGGGTCTGGTTACTTGTCAAGGGAAACGGAGAGAGAGATGGAGGGATTGAGAGAGGCAAAGTGAGACAGGATGTCAGGAAATGACCGGAAGGAGAGCGGACGCTGTTCTCTCGTGAGATTTACGGCGCTCTTTTCTTGATACATTACCCAGCAAAAGTGAGAAATGCCACTGAAATCTGTGGAGTCCCGCTTTGAAAACAGAAACTCCGTGTAAATGTTTGCTTCAGCTCTAAGAAGCTGAAACCTAATATCAAGTGTGCCGTGAGCGATTAAGACAGAAACGTAATATCCACACAAGTAGCGTGAATCCATGCTAATAAATCTGTCTGTGGTGTGGGCTCATGTTAGACCTGAACTCCTGAGTGATTATATTCCAGCACATTAACACTCAACACATATAAAGATGAGTCGCAGAATGTGACTGTATCCCAAGATAAAAACTAGACCGTTTCAGAGTCAATGCAGATCATGTTTTGTCAATTTTTGTGGTCATTATTACGAAATCTACATCTACACCGATTCTTACAGTAGAATGTGTTTGTGAAGAGTTTATACAAACTTTCCAGGTAGGAATGCTTGTTAAAACTTTGATTATATATCTGAAAATGTGTGTGTGTTTGTATCTTTTATCCTTAAACAAAAATACATCTCATATTAATAACAGGCCATTATGATTATTTTGCACAAACTACACATTGAACAGATTGAAAAGTGAATAAAACTGTGAATTGTGCTGTTATCAAGTTGAAAAGAAGAAACAAAACAAAAAAATCATATTTTCATATAATCATATAATCATACTTTACAGATAACTATTTTTGATAATACGTCACTGGGAGCCATTATATATGCATTATAAAGTCCATATACTTTATAATTAAAATGCCATTCATAATATTTTAAACACACTGTTTATCACATAATAAAAAAAAAATATCCATTGCATACAGTATATAATAAAAACATGTCCATGTATAATATATGTATATTTATGTATTTATTTATTTATCAAAAATATGTTGTATAAAATAATTACGATTTTTTTTACGTTAAGTTTTTTGTTATCATTTTATGCACCACTGCTGCATTTATTGTTTAAAATACAGTAAAACTGTAATATTGTGAAATATTACTTATAATTTAAAATAACTTATGAAAGCTGTATGCATAGTTATTTTAATTGAATTAGTATTTTTTTTTAAATATTTTTTTAAAGGTATTCATGTTTACCTCTTTATCCAAAGCGACTGGTTATACAGGTTATACATTTTTTGTCAGTATGTGTGTTCCCTGGGAATCGAACCCACAACCTTTGCGCTGCTAACGCAATGCTCTAACCTACTGAGCCACAGGAACACTATATACTAATATTACTAATGATTACTACTACTACAAATCATGAGGATTTGTGACCCTGGACCACAAAACCAGTCATAAGTGTCAATTTTTCGAAATTGAGATTTATATATAATCTGAAAGCTGAATAAATAAGTTTTCCATTGATGTATGGTTTGTTATGACAGGACAATATTTGGAATCTGAGGGTGCATGTTTGAAAAATCGACTTATAATGTGCAAATTATGTTCTTAGGGATGCATATTAATGATAAAAAATTACGTTTTGATATATTTACGGGAGGAAATGTACAAAATATCTTCATGATATATTAATGATTTTTGGCATAAAAAATGTATAATTTTGACCCTTACAATGTATTGTTGGCTATTGCTGCAAATATACCCCAGCGGTTTTGTGCTCCAGGGTCACATTTGTAATGCATTACATACGTAGACTTCAGTAATTGAGATTTCTTGTAGCATGTAGTGAGAAAACAAAATGAAGCATGTGCTGAAAAATAACAATGGCAATGTAAAAATAAATATGACAAATTGCTAACTGACGTGCAAAACTCACGCTTTCTTCATGCACTTGATAAGTTACTTCTTTTAGCTATTTCAGAAGCGGTGTTGGGTTTAAAAGGGCACGACATACGTGAAGTTTATATCGACTCGACGCATTCACATCTACTGGCTCAAACACAGAAAACTGAATAATTTACCCATGAACATATTTCAAGGACTACAACTGAAAATGTGTGAGGATGTCAATCAAGATACTGTAAATGAGTTGCAAACTGTTCCCATATTGAAAAAATAAATGTTTTATAATCATTTTCCCTTATATTAGTCAATGCTTACCCCATTTATTTACACTGCACTCTATATACATACAAAATATATTTCTGTGTTTCTGTATGTTGTTATGGAGCGCTGAAATCATGTTTTAAAGACATTCTCAAAAACACCAGCACCGCCGTTCACCTACAAATGCTCCTGACGACGTAATGCAAATATCCGGCTGTCATTGAAATTTAATGAAACGTTGCAAGAAACAATACGGTACACTGAACACAAGCTCGTTCATTCACAAACACACACATGTTCAAGTACGAGTGAACTTCTCTGTCTAAACAGACTGACTACAGGTATCCTTCAAGCTTGAGAATCTGGTTACTCAGAGGAGTGCAGCTATTGGACAATGAAAAGCAGTAAGCCTGTTTGCAATAGAAACACGACCTATTTATTTATTAGTGTTGAGCAAGCACTACTATTAGTACGAGATTTGAACAAACTTTTTACCATACGTATTCAACTTTGGCTTGTTGCTCGTTCATGTGCTACAAAACATGATTAACGCAAACATTGCAAGAAAGCAATGCAATGCAACCAAACTAGATTTCACCCAAGCATGCAGATATGCCACGATACGATTAAGGTTTTTCCTCTTATCTCGCTCTCCCTTCTAAGTTTCAGGCCCATTTTCTCTCTCTTTCTCCACTCTCCCAAAAGTTTGAAGGGTCAAATACCAGAGGGACGGCTCTGGAGTCTGCTTTGGGGTTAAGGAGCCCCTCAGTGCCGCTTTAAGAGCCCAATTACTCCCATCAGGTGTGAGGAACTGCCTTCGCAGACAGGCTGATACACACACACACACACACACGCACGCACGCACGCACGCACGCACGCACGCACGCACACACGCACACACACACCACACACACCACACACCACACCACACACACACACACACACACACACACACACACACACACACACACACACACACACACACATGTCATGTGAGCGTTGGTGTGAAACAGCTTGGGATTTGAGAACTAAACAGATTTCTAAATAGTTGACACCTCCATGGGCATACGTGAACACTATAACGTGATATTAGTTGTGCTGATCAGTCTTGTAGCTGAAAAAGAACAGAAAGAGGGAAAGCGAGGTAAGCCTGGGAGAGTGAGGTGACCTCTGACCTCTGTATGGAGCTAATCAGAGACAGAAAGAAGGAGACGAGGACAAAGAGATATATAGAAACTTAACTAACCTGGTTTCAGGTACACATGCACACCCAGAATACACATACAGATGATATGTGCTTGCAGTTTTGTTGATTATAATGAGAGTGATTTGGTTTTGATGTCATTCTTTGGTTGTCATTCTTTGGTTGCTGCCAAGCAACGTTTCAACAAGCTGCATTATTATAAAAAACTGTTGTGTGGTCACAGATGGGCGTGTTTTATAGGCGCTTTGAATGTAAAAAAAAAAAAAAAACACATTCATATTCTCATCATCCGTATTGCTGCTATGTGTACATACCCAGTACAACCCGTTTGCACATCCCTCTCATCCCTCTTGTTTATATTACTATTTATTAAGTCCCATATACTGTTTTTGCACATCTTACTTGTTTTTGCACATCTTACTTGTCTTGCACATCTTGTTTTGCACTTTTCTTTATTCCATATATAATATATATATACCTATATATATGCTCTTGTGTGGTGTTACTTTTATTTAATTTTTATTCTTTGCACTGTCCACTGAGCGGACCTGATTTGATCTACATTTCACTTTTGATTATACCCTGTATAATTTATCATGTGACAAATAAAGAAAACTTGAACCTTGAACCTTGGCTCATCCTAACATGTTTAGAATGAATATACATGACATATTGTGAAGCTGCACTGCTGCCAGATATTGTCATTCATCTGTACAATTTCAGCTTGTGTCCATCAAGTAAAAAAATAAATAAATAATAATAAATAAATAAAGTGAAACTACAGCCAAAAATGAAATTTTTGTCGTCATTTAATTTACTTTTTACAAAAGAAGATTTTTTGAAGAACATTGGGAATAATAATAATAAACTTAAAAAAACAAACATTTGAAACATTTTAAGACTTTAAAAACTTTAAATAAATATAATTTGTTGATTGTAAATGGTATTTTTGTATTTGTAAAATTGTATTTGTTTTTATTTTTTGTATTATTAATAGTTTTTTTTAAATGTGCCATATAATAATGAAAGTCATAGTCATGCATGTGGGTGAGTAAATGATGACATAATTTATCTATTTAATTTTGATTTATTTATATTTTGGGTGGTGTAAGAGGATTACCCAAAAAAATGTATTTTATATATATATTTATATATATATATATATATATATATATATAATTTTTTGTGCAAAAGCCAGCATTTCTTTCTACGAGGAATCCGTCTTAAGATTAGCTAAAATAACACGTAGTTCTTTATTTCAATTAAGTCATTATGTTCTGTGCAAATATGCCTTCTTTCTATGCAGATGAGGCCTATTGCATATTGTGTCAATATTCAGCGCTCACACTGTAATTTATTTGAAAATAAATTGTTTATGTATGTTTCCCATTGATTACAGTAGCAGTTATTCATCACATGATGGGGATGTGTAATGTAATCAAACACATTGTTAAAGAGCAGATGTACTGGATTAATGAAGAGATGCTGTACACTTCCTGTAAAGTAGCACATTACAGTGCTCTGCTGCATCCTAGCCTTCAGAAGGACCTGCAAGACGAGCACTTGTGTGTTCAGCATCACCTGATTTGCATAATTCCTTTCGTAAATCAAGTGAAAACACAATGCTATTAGTGGCTGAATTAATTCTTGGTGAATTCCTCCCTTGTTTTAATGTGATTTCCTCCCTCCGAACATAAGCCCGGCAGGATATATGATAAGACGGACCCTGAATTGAACACTTTTGTTTCTCACAATGGGAAAAGAGGGAAATTCCCCTGCAAACCCTTTTAAAGCGGCAGCTGCACACACATATGCGGTCCACCTTTACAGCGATCAGCTCCTCAACCTTGCATGACTGATGTAGTGTGGAAAGTGAACATCTCATAAAACGTCACCTGCAGTCAGGCCTACATGTACCTGTAACATATCAATATTTTACAACGCCAGCAAACGCCATTTCTGCTGCCATATATAACTGAGGCCTGCAAACGGCTGAGACGCAAAGTATTCATTCGCACATTATTCATGGAAACAAAGGCCTGAAAACATGTCGTGCTTCTTGTCGTGGAGCTAAAGGAAAGCTGAAAACCGTCAAAGCGAGTCAAAGCATTTATATCGGTGCGAATGTTCATAAGGTTTGTGTTTCACTGACTGAGTGTTGTGTGCTCTGGAGAAAAAAAAAATCTGATTGTGCTGAAAGTTCTTATCTCTCACCTGTGTGTGTGTGTTCATGTGAAGGTGTGTGTGTGTGTGTGTTCATGTGAAGGAGGTGTGTGTGTGTGTGTTCATGTGAAGGAGATTTTGTATGTGTTTGTTCATGTGAAGGAGAGTGTGTGTGTGTGTGTGTGTGTGTTCATGTGAAGGAGGGTGTGTGTGTGTGTTCATGTAAAGGAGTGTGTGTGTGTGTGTGTGTGTGTGTGTGTGTCATGTGAAGGAGTGTGTGTGTGTGTGTGTGTGTGTGTGTGTGTGTGTCATGTGAAGGAGTGTGTGTGTGTGTGTGTGTGTGTGTGTGTGTGTGTGTATGTGTGTGTGTGTGTTCATGTGAAGTAGTGTGTGTGTGTGTGTGTGTGTGTGTGTGTGTTCATGGGAAGGAGTGTGTGTGTGTGTGTGTGTGTGTGTGTGTGTCATATGAAGGAGGGTGTGTGTGGGTGTGTTCATGTGAAGGAGTGTGTTTGTGTGTGTTCATGTAAAGGAGTGTGTGTGTGTGTGTGTGTGTGTGTGTGTGTGTGTGTGTGTATGAAAAGCCCTGCTTTACCCTGAGCTGCTTTTCTGTCCTAAACCGCAGTGAATTTTTACTGTTTTAAGATTGATTAAGATTGATAAGATTGATAAGATTGATAAGGCAGACAATCATAACTGTAAACAACTGACCTGATAAACACCACTGCTGTATTTGTGTATGTGTTAAATGAGTGTTGTTTGGCAAAAAATTACTGGAAAATTACTTTTATAAAATCTCGAAAAGAACAAATATAATAGAAAACAAACAAAAAACACAAACAAAAACGTTTTTCTGTAAAGAAATTACATATAAATCACTGAAGTAATTTGTCTTATTTTTTTTAAATATACTTTTCTTTTCACAATTTTATAAAAGTATTTTTTGGGAGAAAGAAATATATACTTGTATTCAGCAAGAATTCATTTAATTCGATTAATTATAAAAATATACATTTAAAATGTTACAGAAATATTCATATTTTAAATAAATGCTGTTCCCGCTGTTCTTTTGAGCTTTTTAATTAATCCTGAAAAAAAAGTGTATCATGGCTTCCTCAAAAATACTAAGCTGCACAACTCTTTTCAACATGGATAATAATCAGAAATATTTCCTGAGCAGCAAATCAGAATGATTTCTGAAGGATCACGTGACACTGAAGACTCGGAGAAATGATGCTGGAGATTCAGCTTTGATCACAGGAATAAATTACATTTTACAATACATTCAAATAGAAACATTTGTTTTAAACAGCAAACATATTTTACAATATTACTGTTTTTCCTGCATTTTTGATCAATTAAATGCAGCCTTGGTGAGTATAAGACTTATTAAAAAAAAACGTTAAAAAGTCTTGTTGACCCCAAAATGTATGTATGTGTGCATGCATAACAAACAGTTCAACAATAATGAATAAGATGTGCAGACAAATTTACCAAAAATATACTACTTTGCTTCTTATATTATAATTTTTTTTTCACTATAGGAACCACTTCCAATCAGGAACAGTAACTGACCATGGCAAATTATTCTAATATTAGATATAATATCATATCTAATAATGAATTATCCTAACTGTAGATGATATTGTGTATATGGTGTTGCACGATTCATTTTATCTAACTTTATTATTTTATTAAAATATGACATTTTAAATCAGGCCTTCATTTGAAATCCATTAAGGGTGAATTGAGAACCAGACACAGTGCACAGGGTTTCTGATGCGTCTCAGGCGGTGGCTGTCCTGATTCAGACTGGAGCACTTGAGCAGAAACAGGGGACGCTGAGAGAATTCATTCATTGTGTAAAACAGGAAGGCTTAGCTGACACCTCTGCAGAGAGCGGCCCGACACAATGCAGGCTAATGCACTGACACAAGAACAAGCACTCTCCTGCTCACATCCCGGGGAAGTGTGAGTGTGTGTGTGTGTGTGTGTGTGTGTGTGTGTGTGTGTGTGTGTGTGTGTGTGTGTGTGTGTGTGTGTCTCCGAAGGTTGAAGAGGGGCAAGCAAAACGTCTCAGTTATTATAAACACTTATTGTTGTTGTGGTATTTTTGGGGGTTGTGTGCCATAGTGTGACTAATAGTGTGACTATTATTATTATTATACTTTTTTAAAGCAGGGTGACAGTAAAGACATTAAAATGTTACAAAAGATTTATATTTCAAATAAATGTTCTCCTGAACTTTCTATTTACCAAAAAAAAAGACACTTTGGTACCAAACATTGTTATTCAAAATCATATTTAGTTATTTCAAAATCAGCATATCAGAATGATTTCTGAAGGATCACGTGACACTGAAGACTGGAGTAATGATGCTGAAAATTCAGCTTTGCCATCAGAGAAATACATTTTATTTTTAAAATATTAATATAGAAAGCAGTTATTTTGCATTGTGATAATATTTCAAAATATTACTGATTTTACTGTATTTTTGATCTAATAAATGCAGCCTTGGTAAACATAAGACTGTTTTACTGTTAATAAACCTACGGTTTCATATTTGATACGCAATTTAGGTTTACTTGATTATCAAACGTATTTATTTATTTATGTATTTATTTATTTATATTTTCTTTAAAAAAAAATCTAGTTAAAAGTTTGATAAATTTGTTCATCACTTATTATTGTATTTTGTTGTATTGTATTATACTGTATATTTTGCCCCCACAATACAATCTACAAAGCTTTGATTATAAAACTAAAATATTCAAAAATCATCTTACTAAGGCATATTGTTGGAGATATTGTGTCCAATATCCAAGATATTGGATGATATTTTATGCATTATGTATTTTTTTGTATTATTATTTTATGTGAATGGTTGGATATACTGTTATAAGGCTGTCATTGATTTACCTTATACGAGATCAGAATATCATACTTCTTGGCCATATACATATTAGCAACTGCAAAAAATGTCATATTTATTTTGCTCAAATTTTGGCTTCTGAATAAAATTGCATAAGCTCCATATTCTCCCATCATTCTAAATTAATGATACAACTCTGATGTTTCAAATATGATACTCAATTGTTTGCCATATTTTTATGACTATTATTTCACATGGCTCTACAGGGTTAAGAACATCTGAGTATGTATGGTCTGTTGTGGTCTGTTTGCCACTTCATCATCTGCAGGTCAAACTGAAACAGAAGCAGGAGACATCTTTGTGAGAGAGGGAGGCGAGTGTCTGCAGCTAGAGGGCAGTCATGTACGGAGGCCGTGGAGACCTCCTTCTCCATCCTCTCACACTCCATCAGTCGACCTCCGACTTTAACAAGTGTCTCCATGCTGTAATTAACTGCTCTGGGTAGAGTTCATTAAAGTCTGATCCAGGATCAGTTTCCCATAATCAGATTCTTATCGCACACATTACGTCTGGAATCCAAATCTGGCCACGGACCAGAAGAGAAGCACATTACCCATGATGCACTGCGAATCAGGGACAAGACACATCTGGGACAAGTACATGAATGTTCTCATAACACATTTAATAATGTAATGCATTGCAAATGACAAATTATTCATCCATTATGAATAATTGTCCTCCCCATTTATCAACATAAAGCTGTTTTGAAACAATCTGTATATTGTAAAAAATGCTATATAAATAAAGTTGACTTGTATTTATTTAAATTTTAATTTTAATGTTTCAAACATGATAACCATAAATATTAAACTTGGGAAATTTACAGTAATTTATACATTTGTCTCGTAGATATGAATGATTATTGATTAGATGCAATTTGATCTGTTACAGAATTGTTTTAGAAAAATGTCTATACTATTATAGTATTTACTATTATTTTGAATGAACTTTTATATATATATATTCAGTTTTGTATTATTTTTTATATTTTTATATAACTGTAATTATATTTTTTGTTTCAGATATAGTTTTATTAGTAATTTTAGTACTTTATAATAAATAATTATAATATTATGTATAGTATATTATATACAATATTTTCTCATTTAAGTTTTTTTATTTAATGAAATGTAATTATTTCATTTAATTTCACAGCTACTTGTGATTTTGGCAGCTAGGGACCAGAATAATATCATAGATGCATCAGGTGTGTGGTTTTCTTTCTTTTTTTTTGTGCCAGTAAGAGTATAGAAACCCTCAGAAACTCCCTAGTAACCACTAAGAAAACCTTACCAACAGCATATCTACGCTCTGGTAACATACGCTCAGCATATGGAAAATAAATCCTATATAACACATTCCCTGATGAATCATGAGCAATAAGACCATGTGTTAAAAAAGGTATATTTTGATTCTATATTGTCTCTAAAGTTACACCTCAGGCTAGATAATTTGCACTTTTCTGCCATTTCAGAGGGTAGTGGTTATATTTATACATATGGAAGTTTCTTGACATTAGCGCGGCCCCTCCAGCACCTCGTCCAGACAGAGAGACAGACAGACACACATACACACACTTGTGTCCATTCATTATATCTTATCTAGCCAGGGCTAACCTGCAACCCTGACACAGGATATCCTGCTGCCTTCATTACAGTGCCAGAAGTCATTACTCCACATCACACACACACACACACACACACACACACACACACACACACACACACACACACACACACACACACACACACACACACACACACACCTCCTAACTCTTTCAAGCTGCCTCCAGCCCAGACGCGCGCCACACACACCAATGGCAAAGCTTGCATCAAAGTCAACAGCGCAGTCTGGGCTGCCAATGAGGTGAGACAGAACAACAGCCATCTTCAGACTGACAGACATTATTAGAGAGGAAGTCTCACTCAATCTGTACTCCGAGTCAGATAATGATGTTGTGATACGCTTATGAGATGAAGATGTGTGTTTGTGTGTTTCCTGATAGACGAATCATGTTTCTACATGAAATATGTCATATTTGTGAAGTATTCTGGGTCCTGTGATCATCGCGATGCAGAAAGCATGGATGGAATTGTGGATTAAGTCATAAAATGTACAGTATAACATAGAATTTCACAGAATTTTGCTAATTTTGGATGAATAAAAGTGTAGAGGGCTGCTCAGTTAATCAAATAGTGATATGGAATTGTGCTTGTGAATATTAAAGTGCAGCATTTTCGCCATTTCATTTGATACAATTATTGTCATATCACATACACACAGAAAAGTCAAAGGTCTTCACGACAACCTGTCAAAATAAAAGTTCAGCAGAACTTGAGGAATTGTGACACAAAAATATTACTATTGTACAGTTGTATGTACTTCTCAAAGAAGTAATAATAATAATAATAATACATATTTTTGTAAGGAATATCACACACAATTTCTTCCATGTTTCATTTTAACATAAAAAC
Source organism: Schizopygopsis malacanthus (assembly GCA_027474115.1). Lineage (NCBI taxonomy): Eukaryota > Metazoa > Chordata > Actinopteri > Cypriniformes > Cyprinidae > Schizopygopsis > Schizopygopsis malacanthus. Next base: position 143,564 of record JAPDDM010000275.1, read on the forward strand.
CTGTAAAATAAATAAAGAAACAAAGAAACAAAAAATAGTGTTTATTTAATTCTATTGTAAAATAATAATTAAACTGTTGTTGTTTTATGCCTTCATTTGATTGATTGCCACCACGTATGGAATTTGTATTCAATCATAAATTGTTAAGCACTGGCAAACTGAGTAAAGTTTCATGATTTCAATTAATTAGACATGCTTTTTTATTACTTAAATTTAATTCACCATCAAAATGACAAAACAAAACACAATTTGAATTAAAAATAAATTTAAATACAATTAAATATTTCTGTCTCCAGTCCCAACTTTTCTGATGGACAATACTCTACAGAGAAGGGTCCGACCTAAACCAAGCATTTCAGAGGGACAGGAAAGAGAAGAGGACCATTCATTCTGGTTTTATTAACTCAGTTGAATGCTGTTGGATGTACGACTAAATGTATTTGTGTTGCCAGATCTCTCCCGTCATTCTGCCTCTCTCTTTCCAAAATCAATCCCAGATATGTATCAATAAAAGTCAGGCCACTGCTGCAGTCTGCAACCACAAACCACCGTCCGCTTCAGGATCTGCTCATCAGCTTGTTGCTCTGTGACTCTGCGCCCGATGAGTAATGACTTCACTTCACTGGCTCGGCCCAAAACATGTATGCAAAAATAGTGATTTGCAGCCAAAGCAATGCTGATCCAAGCCCATGCAGCCAGACAGCTTCTCTCATGTAAATGCAATGTCATGGAAAGCCTAAAACAGCCTGCCTCCGTGAAACAAGTCCATTAAATTCCTCCAGTGTGCCCAGCATTGTTTAAAGAGATTTTTTTGTTGTTGCACCAAACAGTTTTCATTTTTGGAGAAAAATAATACACATTGGCCCATGGGGGACATGAAAATGAGCAAAACAAGCAAACGTTTAAAACTCTCACCAGAAACAACACAACAAAATAAATTATAATGCAACATATCAGTCATGACACAGCACAAGGATGCTACAAATCAAATTAACAGTCTTCAACACGACAAAAAAATAAACCATAATACAAAAATTAGCCACAAAAGAATGCAAATATCTGTACTAATGCTGTAATTTATTAATTGATTTGTTTGTTTGTTTGCGTGTTAATGTAAAATACAAATACATTAAAACTATTTGGTGTCAGTATGTATGAAAATACATTCCAATTGAAAAAAAAAAAAACAATCACATTATATCTATGGAAGATATTAATACTTTTTTTTTCAGCAAAGACACATTGATAAAAAAATCGAATAAATGCCATTCCTTTGAACTTTTTATTTATTGAAGAATCCTGAAAAATAAAATAAATAAATAAAAATAAACTGAAGACTGGAGCAATCGCTGCTGAAAATTCTGTCAAAGGTACTAGAAAAGGTAGTATCCTCACAATTATATTCCTTCTTAGAGAAAAATTATATCTGTGAGGATTTCCAGTCAGGATTTAGACCATCTCATAGTACTGAGGCTGCTCTCATTAGAGTGACAAATGACCTGCTCTTATCATCTAATCGTGGTTGTATCTCTCTATTAGTTCTACTGGATCTTAGCATTGCGTTCGACACTATCGAATCACAACATTCTTTTGAATAGACATGAAAACTTTGTTGGCATTAGTGGAAGTGCATTAGCATGGTTCAAATCGTACCATCAGTCTCTGACCACCATCAATTCGTAGCAGTGAATGAAGAGGTATCATATCGATTACAAGTGCAGTATGGAGTACCTCAAGGCTCAGTACTAGGGCTGTTACTTTTCACGCTTTACATGTTACTCTTGGGAGATATCATCAGGGATCACGGTGTTAGCTTTCACTGTTATGCTGATGATACTCAGCTCTATATTTCTTCACGGCCCGGTGAAACACACCAAATTGAGAAACTAACGGAATGCATAGTCGATATTAAAAACTGGATGACGAGTAACTTCTTACTACTAAATTCTGAAAAAAAAACAGAGGTGTTAATTATCGGACCTAAAAACCCCACAAATAATAACCTAGAGCATTTTCTAACACTTGACAGCTGCCCTGTCAATTCTTTTTCATCAGGTAGGAAGCTAGGTGTGCTATTTTATAGCAATCTTTCATTTGAAAGCCATATCTCTAGCATCTGTAAAACTGTGCTTTTCCATCTTAAAAATATATCTAAATTGCGACCTATGCCCAATGTCAAATGCAGAAATGTTTATACATGCGTTTATGACCTCAAGGTTAGATTATTGTAATGCTTTATTAGGATGGATTGTTCTGCATGCTTAATAAACAAACTACAGATGGTCCAAAATGCAGCAGCTAGAGTTCTTACTAGAACCAGGAAGTATGACCACATTAGCCCGGTTCTGTCAACACTGCACTGGCTCCCTATTAAACATCGTATAGATTTTAAAATCTTGTTAATTACTTCTAAAGCCTTGAATGGCTTAGCTCCTCAGTACTTGAGCGAACTCTTATCACCATTATAGTCCTCCACGTCCGCTACGATCTCAAAACTCTGGCCATTTGTTAATACCTAGAATATCAAAATCAACTGCGGGCGGCAGATCCTTTTCCTATTCAGCACCCAAACTCTGGAAAAATTTACCTAACACTGTTCGGAATGCAGACACACTCTGTCAGTTTAAGTCTAGATTAAAGACCTATCTCTTTAACCTGGCGTACACTTAAGACACTAATACACTTCTAATATTCAAATCCGTTAAAGGATTGTTAAGGCTGCATTAATTAGATCAACCGGAACCGGGAACACTTCTCATAACACACAATGTACTCGTTACATCATAAGAAGAATGGCATCTACGCTAATAAGTTAAGTGCTTTGAGACAATCTGTATTGTTAAAAGCGCTATATAAAATAAAGGTGACTTGACTTGACTATAATGCTAGAAATTCAAGTCATGTGCGAAAAGTGTCAATTTAACACAAAACTTAGGAACACAGAACAACCAAACAAAATTACGTATATGTACAGTATTCATCATTGCTTAACGTAATTCATCTATTATTTATATTCAAAATATCCATAAGCAAAAAGGGCATGAATTCAGTTCTTTGTTGTGCTGGTTACACCTAACAACCGCATCTGGAAAAGCTCTTCCTTCACACACACTAACATGTTTGTGGTTTAATCAGGTGTTTGTAGGTGGTGTGTGGGAAAGCCTGGGTGACGGGGTACAGGGGCGCATCGACAGTCCGTCTTCCTCACACACACCCAATACCCTCTAACACCCCAGTGACTGGCTCACTGTTTGAGGCACATAGGGCAAAACTTTCACAATTTACTACCTGTTTCCCCCTGCGCTGTCATTACGGACGAACACACAACACAGATGTACCATTACATACAAATAATAAGAGCCATTACACACACACACACACACACACCTTTGTAAATCTGTGAGGAGTCATAAAATGTATTAGGAAAGCCCCCTTTTCGGCCGCTCAGCTTTGTGTGTGTGTGTGTGTGTGTGGGAACGTCGAGCTGCGGTTTGTGTTTCGCCATCATAATTTCTGTGACTCCTCATCTTGCGAGGGCAGGCTCTGGTTAATTAAAAAGCGGGTGAGTCTGGCTGGCTGGCCGGACGCTCTCGTAAAAAACACATCTGGGCTGCGATATGACTGGCGTAAGGTGGGCCGGCGCTTCATTGCCACTGTTGAGTGTATGTCACTCTGAGAGTGAGACAGAAGCGTGATAGATTACAGAGGTACAGCACATGCACAGACACAACCAAAACACAGCTGCCACACACACTGACATACATTATACTAAAAATGCAAGCCATTACGCAAAGGCTGCAAGGGTTACACTTGTTGTATACACGTAAGTAACATTACAACTACATATCAACTAACTCTCATCAGAGTATTATAGGCTCTAAGGTTAGGATTAGTAGAATAAGTTGCAAATGTACTTGTAAAGTTACTTATAGTCTGTTGGGGGACCATCAAAATTAAAGTGTTAACAGATATTAAGCAGAGAGTCTACAAATAGACTAATGACTGCTAGTTGACATTTAGTTGCAAAGTTATTTCTGGTTCTATCTGCATAGTTACTTCTAGTTAGTTCTGTTCTAGCATGGTAATGTACATGGTGATGTTAATGTGTCTGGTCTTGGCAGAATAGATCTGCTTGTTGCTGCCAGTACATCTACATCCATGCTGCTGTGAGCATGTAAGAAATGCTGCTTCTGCACATTTAACATCTATGAAATAACCCGCATATACAGTGGTTGCCAAAATGGTTAGAACACTAGTTATTTTCACCAGCTAAAAATGGGTTTAAGTCAGTTATTTATATCGTTTACTGTAGTGTGTCAGTAGGAAATATCAGTTTATATGTCCAAACATTCATTTTGCCATTAATTGTAATAATCCAGTGATATTTTTGTTTGCACAAGGAATCTAATGACAGCCGGTGCTCCACACAGTGATCTGATCTGATCATCATCCAGTCTGTCTGAATGTTTGGAAATGTAAGCTGATATTTCCTACTGACACACTACAGCACAAGATAGAAATAATTGACTTAAAACCATGTTTTAGCTGGGGAAAATACTAGTGTTCTAATAATTTTGGCCACCACTGTATAACTTAATATGAAATTATGATTAACATGAAATCACCCCGTAGCAGATCTATACAGGTGGAGCTGGGGAGGTGGAGGGTTTCTGAAGCGCACTGCAACTGCCATAGCAAACAAAATCTAAATAAAGTGTTTTCACGGCAAGTTATCCTTTGTAAGGTAAATAAAATGTAAGGAAAAAAGATTTTGTACAACTGAAGAATAGTGCTGCAGGGTTGATGTATTTTTTTTGTCAAAACCAAGAAGTCAGTTAGCAGTTTGGCACGGTTGTTTGTATTTATTTATATGTTGGCTTTTGATAAAAAATATAGATGATAGTAAATAAAATAATTTTGGATTAACTCAAGACTGGTTGCCCACCGAAGCTAAGCAGGGTTGAGCCTGGTCAGTACCTGGATGGGAGACCTCCTGGGAAAACTAGGTTTGCTGCTGGAAGAGGTGTAAGTGAGGTCAGCAGGGGGTGCTCACCCTGTGGTCTGTGTGGGTCATAGAAGGGACACTACACTGTAAACAAGACGTTAAACCGAGGTCCTGACTCTCTGTGGTCATTCAAAATCCCAGGAGGTCGTTCGAAAAGAGTAGGGGTGTAACCCCGGCATCCTGGCCAAATTTTCCAACTGGCCTCCTAATCATCCCCATACACTGATTGGCTTCATCACTCCAGCTTACACTAGTAAGCTGGTGTGTGGTGGGCGTTCTGGCGCAATATGGCTGCCGTTGCTTCATCCAGGTGGATGCTGCACATTGGTGGTGGATGAGGAGATTCCCCCTTCTATGTAAAGCGCTTTGAGTAACCAGAAAAGCGCAATATAAATGTTACGAATATATAAAAGCCCTATTCTAACTCAAAATTTCAGGGAATTAATTATTTGGCAAAGCTTAATGGTGGTGACATTGGAGTCCTTCATTCATTTATCGCCTTTGTTTAGCCTTTTACTTCTACAGATTGTATTTATGCTTCAAAATGTATAAAAGTTGTGTTCATTTGTGATTGTCATGATAAACAAATGTTTAAGATGAATAAACCTTTGTTATTCAAAGAGCTTATTTTTTGCAATAATCTAAAAGCCAATTAAACAATCTGTTTGGGCCTTTGTCGACAGAACCAGGGTAATGCAAACTTCTGTACTGGTCTACAAAAATGCCATCACTGCAGCGCATAATCCCACAATGCATTGAAACTAACTCAAAGGGAAAATGAGGCATGTGCATTACAAGTACATTTACATTAATTTAACATTAAATTTAATTTTCAGCCAATATTTTTGTTTGCTATGTATTTTATGCTTATCCTATTGTATTGTAGCATTATCTTAGTAACATGCTAATGTAAAACTCCACTGGAATCAATTGCTTCATGTGAGACTCATAAATGCTGCCAATCTAGACAGTTGGTTTAGGAACAGGACTTTAGAGAAGAGGTAGAGTGAAAAACAGTGGAGCAACAGCCGTAGGACTCATTTTCCTGTCTTGACCTGTCCTCTTGATAGCACAGCGGCTGGTACGTATTAAGGTTTGACAGCATAGACCCCCATTAGACAGCCAGACAGACTCCGCTTACAGAAAAGCGGCCCATTATCAAAGACACTCAGATGGAAATACAACACGGATGGGAGGAGGAGAGGAGAGGCACAGGACGGGCCCTTGAATACTCATTTGGTCACTGTGGTCAACAGTTCAACCACACAAACTTTCTCAAATACACAATTTTCTGTATCCTTCATGTCCGTTTTATTGATAAATGCCTTATGAGCTAAAGTTTAATACTCTTTAATAGTCAGTAGCCTATAACATGGTTTCTCTGGATCATCCGCCAGCTTTTGTTAAAGTGGCGAGTAGGCATTTTTACGCAAAGAAAAAAAAGAAAAAAAACCTTGTGGTTTTACAAAAAAAGATACATTTCAGACTGCACCTCTATAATGAAACCCCCTATATGTAATTTATGGGTCCTCGTTAAGGCCAGCTCAGGAATGGCACTATTGCATTATGATTTCCTTCTTTACTGGCCGACTTTGGAAGTCCGTGTTTTACAGCCAAGCTTTATGATATGTATTTTGGGCAATTAGGGAGGAGATATATTGACTCATTACGACAGAGCAGGTGCAGGGGGAGCGAGTGGCATGTATATAAATGCCCCACGTGGGGATTGGAGGCCTGCTCCGACTGCACAGAGACGCCACAGAGCATGTCCTCTTGCCTTATGAAGTCCAGAGGGCCTTCACAGGACTTCATCTACGCCACAACAGGGCCACATAGCCCTCAATTTCATTTCATGCCCAGTCGGGCACTGGATCTGTCATGCATTTGGTCATAAAGTCTAGTAGGATTGGGACGTTATAGGCTGAAAACCAGATCAGTGCTTGTAAAATTCACATTAAAACAGGACAGATGAAGAAAAATATGTGCAATGAAGTGCACATTAACAAGTATTTAGAAGCAAGTTCATATCTTGAAAAGTTCAATTGGAATAAAATAATTCAATCATTTTTTTATGAGCTTGCTTAAGCATTTAAGCCACACTATAATGCTAATTAAAAATTATATTTATAATAAATACTACAAAATAATTCATAACGAATCATGAAAATCAATCAAACAAACAAACAAATAATATACTATATTTTGTTTGCATTGTTGTCACACACCCTCATTTTGTTTGCATCCAGTTATAATTTTGGAAATACATTTTTAATCCATTTTGATTCTGATCAAATAATTGAGTAAATTGATCTTAAAATCAAGCAGATATTATTTCCATTGATCACACTGGAATGGAAGGTCAAGTTGAGTGAATTGCATTGTGGGATGAGCGCTATTTTAGTACATACTATTATAGGTTTTGTTAATATGTTGAATTAGATTTAATTTTTATACTTTCTTTATTTTTATATTTTATATTGTCTTTTATCTAAATTTGTAGCTAAAGTTTTAGTAATGTTATTGTGTGTTTTAATATGTATATATATATATATTGAATTAAGTTTGGTTTAGTTTATTTCATTATTTTAGTACTTAAATGTTTATATTTTTTTAATAGTTTCTTTTTTATTGTTTAAAGCTTTATATGTTTTACTTCAGTTATTGTTTAGCTTATGAAAAATAGTTTTTTTATGGTTTTGCTTTTAATTTTAGCTAACAATAATAAACTGTGTGGGAGACATTATTCCAGATTGCAGTGTGTTCAATTGTAAGTTACACTTACAACTGTGTGAGCAAATGTCATCTGGATATTCCATGCATACACAACATTTACATATTGTGCACAATTTATATGTTGTAGTAATACGATCCGTATGGTTGCATGCTCTCTTAAACATAACCTGTGAATTTCTTTCTCACTCTAAATTGACTCTTTTTTTCATTTGCCTGCCTCATCATAAGATCAGGCCTATTATAAAATGAGTACATATAGACTCTGATGGCAAAAGCACTAAAGTAAATGACTCTTAACTGTGAGCTCACACTGACTTTGAATAATGAGGCTAATCACGGCTGTGCCCCCCACGTGCCAAGAAGGAAAATGTGCCACACATGGGGTAAAATGACACGACTTCTCTAATTGTGGCAAAGGACTTCAACAGAGATCTGCGTCCGGTCGCCTGCGGACGCAACCAGGAAACGTCATCGGCCAACGCTCTTCAACATTTTCACAACTGGATCTTGAAAAGAAATTCATACGGCAATTATGATAGCCAGAGCTTCACGGAGAGAATATAACAGAATGTGATTATTATACAAATGACCAGACCGCTGTTCACTTTAAAGATCAAGAGCAATTGAACATGCAGAACTCACAGCAATCAGGAAACCACACAGCCAATTGTGTTATTTAGATCAAACTGATCGGAGCTTTCAGTGGCTTAAGATTTCACTTTTATTAATTTAGTTTGCTGTGATTTAGACTCCTTAAACAGTCTCAGTCGCTTCATATAGATCGGTTTTAGAAAGCATCTTCAAAAGATCTACTCTATCTACAAACTAAAACACACTGATTAAATATTTATATATTTATATATTGTATTCAAATAGGGTAGAGAGATTGAGCGAAAAGATAATTTCAGAAGTGCATTTAGTTAACAATTAATCAGACTATTAACATAGGGTCATTCACAACATTCATTATTTAACAGGGCCAGAACTTTGTATTTATTTTATTTAGGTTTTTTTTTGTACACCCCTAGCTAGTGGTATGTGTACACACACACACACACACACACACACACACACACACACACACACACACACACACACACGTATATTTTTATGTATGCCACTTTATTAGGTGCACCTTACTAGAACTGGGCTGGTACCCTTTTGCCTTCAGAACTGCCTTAATGCTTCGTGGCATAGATTCAACAAGGTGTTGGAAACATTCCTCACAGATTTTGGTCCATATTGATATGATAGCATTACACAGTTGCTGCAGATTTGTTGGCTGCACATCCATAATGTGAATCTCCCGTTCCACCACATCCCAAAAGTGCTCTATTGGATTGAGATCTGGTGACTGTGGAGGTCATTTGAGTAAAGTGAACTAATTTTCATGTTCAAGAAACCAGTCTGAGATGATTTGAGCTTTGTGACATGGTGCATTATCCTGCTGGAAGTAGTCATCAGAAGATGGTACACTGTAGTCATAAAGGGATGGACATGGTCAGCAACAATACTCAGGTAGACTGTGGCATTTAAACGATGCTCAATTGGTACTAAGGCGCCCAAAGTGTGCCAAGAAAATATCCCCCACACCATTACACCACCAGCCTGAACTGTTAAGACAAGGGAGGATGGATCCATGCTTTCATGTTCTTTACACCAAATTATGACGCTACCATCTGAATGTCGCAGCAGAAATCGAGACTCATCAGAGCAGGCAACGTTTTTCCAATCTTCTATTGTCCAATTTTGGTGAGCCTGTGTGAATTGTAGCCTCCGTTTCCTGTTCTTAGCTGACAGAAGCAGCACCCGGTGTGGTCTTCTGCTGCTGTAGCCCATCTGCTTCAGGGTTCGATGTGTTGTGTGTTCAGAGATGGTATTCTGCATATCTTGGTTGTAACGAGTGATTATTGGAGTTACTGTTGCCTTTCTATCATCTCTAACCAGTCTGCCCATTCTCCTCTGACCTCTGACATCAACAAGGCATTTTCATCCACACAACTGTCGCTTACTGGATATTTTCTCTTTTTCAGACAATTCTCTGTAAACCCTAGAGATGGTTGTGCGTGAAAATCCCAGTAGATCAGCAGTTTTTGAAATACTCACCAACAACCATTCCACATTCAAAGTCTTTCTTCCCCATTCTGATGCTCGGTTTGAACTTCAGTAAGTTGTCTTCACCACATCTAGATGCCTAAATGCATTAAATTGCTGCCATGTGATCGACTGATTAGCAATTTGTTTTACCAAGCAATTGAACAGGTGTACCTAATAAAGTGGCCCGGTGAGTGAATATATATATTATAGTAATCAACATTAGAAGTGGATCGAAACGTTAATATAAGTTGTCCTAAGATGCAGAGAACACATTTTGGTTTTAGATTTTAGGACAAATTTTATGAAAGCTTTTGATCCACATCAAATATTGACTACTGTATATCACATACCAACACCGAGCTAAAATTACAATTAAAGCATTATTAAAAGCAAACATTCACTGAAAACATGTATTTTTGACCTATATTTATTGCAAAAATTTGGCAATTTCTTTTAAGTATATAGCCTTTAAGAATGGAAAAACCTTTACTGAACTTCTTGGTAATGGTCTTTTTGTTACCTTCAATGAGGAGACACGTTCTATAACAAGATATTGGAGTTTTCTCCCCTTAAGGTCACTTAAATCTGCAGATGTTTTACAGATGTGAGATAGTTCTCTTCCTAACTTTGAAAATAAGGCCTGAAGCTTCCTCTGTCAAGTGATCACTACTCAAATCTTCCCAGATCTTCTTTGTGCACTTAGTTCAGTTCTTTAAATTGATACTGAACATGTTGATATTGAAAGTGCTCTAAATGTGTCTATGTGTTGTTCAAACATGTAAGCTCTTCTCATGTTCACATTTCCTGCCAATTCTGCAGTAAAAAGGAGTTGTAGAAATTGCTTTCTTTTGAAGAAGCTCTGACATCATTATGTTTATGCGTTAGGTTTTCAAGATTGTATATCTGAAGAGCTGTTCCAGTTGCCTCATCCTATAATTGAAATCCCTGTTATTGTTAGAGGGACTGAGCTGATGAAAAAGTTGGATTGTTGCCAGCCTTCCACAGTTTTCAAGCCTCACAAACAACTGTGGTGCTCCTGCACTAGTCCAGTGTTAAAGTAATGCAAGCTGTTGAGATACGCTCATGCAGCAGATACATCATGACCTCACAGGGCAGTACGGATCCGACAATTACAATAGAACATTTCTCTGGCATTGCCTGGGATATAAAACGAAGCCAATTAAGAACTATGAAGTAGTTCTTCACAGGTTTTGTATTCGATTACGCTGCTGTTCCATAGTTTTTTCTATGTAAGCATGGACGTGATTGACTGTTGCGCTCGCGTCTCTTGCAGCGTCTCGTGCATGAGCTTTCACGGCTTTCTAAAAACACGGTGCTCTAGTTATTAAAAGATGTTTAACTCACATCTTCTTGTATTTTGTCCTATTCCACTGCCCGCGTCAACACAAAAACACATTCTGTGTGAATAGCACCTAGAGAGCATCACACGTGAGCGGTTAATCATGTGCACCGACAAGCGGTTTGATTGTTCTTTTCTCTTTACTGTTATTACCAAAGTGTCTAATTCTAGAGTTTGGTAATATTTCTATTCAAAATCGCGATTCCTCGATTTATAAAAAATCGAATTGTGGCAAAACATTAAATTCGAATTAATCGATAAAATCTGATAAATCGCCCAGCCATTGCCACAGTGTTTGCTTATTTTTTACTTTATTTACATTTTTGTGTAATTCATTTTATTTTACATCCAGTTGTATTCCGTGCCTCCGGGCTTTATTCGTTTTGCTCTTATTCGTTCTTTTTCTTATTCATTTGGTGCCACGCATTTGAGGATTGTCAGTTTTTATTTTTTTTTACATTTAAACATTTTGCAAGTTTGTAATTTTATATTAGGCTTATAGCATGGTAATGGTGTATTTTTATTCGTTTTGTTAATTAAAGTCCCGTGTTTATTGCAGAAAATGTGTCGTTGTAAGATATAGATAAGCAATTGACCTGAAATAAAAGTGAAAGCAAAATGTGCACGGGCATTAATAAGGTATTTAAAAGTGAAGGAAAATGAGAGGGAAAACTCCAACGAACTTTGTAAAACCAAACTGTATAATGCAACTTGCCGACAGCGTGTCTGTGGCCAAAATAAAGATTATTTATGCCTCCACAGCAGCGCGCACACTCAGAGCCAGGCGCACACTCATATGACTATGAAGTTAAACCAATGGCAATTATATTACCCATTTGAGGAACAAGCGAGCCAGATTAATGGTTTTGTTTTGAAAGAGAAAAAAAAGCATATATTGCTGGACTCGGTCGAGACCAACTTGAACATTTGGCGAGTCCGATGACCAAGTCCGAGACAAGTCCGAGTCCAAATACCAACGAGTCCAAGACAAGTCCGAGACGATAGAAAAACGTCTCGAGTCCGGACTCGAGTCAGCCCTACTATTTCATTAGCCTTCTCAATAGTGCTAAGAAAAAGCACAATTGCATTATTCATTCGCGAAGCTGACGCAATGTTTTCATGATTCACAACATCTCCCACAGCCAAACATATGTCCTCCACGCTGGCCTTAGAATCAATTTTAACTCCATGACGCCGAGTTAAATTTTCCAAAACCATCGTGTTTGGAATCGTCATACTTCCCAGCAAAAAGCTGGAAGCAGAATATCCACACAAAAAATACAACAAAAAAATTAAATAAAAACAAAACACGTATATATATATATATATATATATATATATATATATATATATAAAATATATATATATATATAAAAAAAATAGTTAGAAAGGAAAACCCTCTTACCAGCCACAGACAACTACCACTCTCACGCACACTCACCACGCTCCGCCCACTCACTCCCAGCATGCACGAGAGAGAGAGAGAGAGAGAGAGAGAGAGAGAGAGAGAGAGAGAGAGAGAGAGAGAGAGAGAGAGCATCAACAGAAACAATACTCATAAAAATATAGAAAGAAATTACATCAATTCTTCTGATTAGAGCGTGCTCTGTCGACAGATACTCAATAGATACTCACACATACTCAAGCATAGCTCATTGCAAGCTCATATTTTAAGCAAATAGTAGCTAACATCTGCTGGTTGGCATTAGCAAACTGCCTTTCCTCCCAAAATGGAGCTTGGTATATGTGGTTATCCCTTTCCTCTCTTTTTCTTTTGCTTTGTTCATCCCATAGCAAGGGCCTGGCAGGATTAGCCAGAAATTGCAAGCCAATGTGAAAGACCTCCTTATGTCACAACTATAAATAAAGAGTATAAAGACTATCCGAACCTTAAAATTAGAATTATGATTTTTTTTTTTCTACAGAAAATGTTTAATTCGAGATCATAAGTTGAAGTCTTGGGATATAGCTATAGGTACAATAAATATTTTGCGTGCTTTTGAAATAAATCTGTATGTGTAAACATACCTGGCAATAAAGCTCATTCTGATTCTGATTCCATCCAATGTATTCCTGCTATAGATAAAAATAAAATTTTCAAAGTTAAAAGTTATTTTATTTTATTTTATTTTTCCTGAAAATTGTACACCACTACCTAGTGGATGACAATTCATCTCTATTCAAAATGCTACAGTGATGCGAAGGAGACTAATTGTTGAATAAATTATTTTTGTTTTCTTTTTTATGCTTTTAAAATCCAACTGAAGATTTAGGTTGCTCTAACCCATGTATTACTGTTAGAACTGAAAATTAAATCATATCATTTGTGCATTTAAGTACTTTTATGCAAACTGACTTTTAAGCATTCAGTATATACAGTTTATTTGATTATAACCCATGATCTTGCTATTGTTAGCACCTTGCTTCTCCAGTTGAGAAAGTTAATTTTTTGCTTTGTTTAAAAACAAAAAAACAAACACAAAAAACACATACATTAAAACTGACTTCATCAAATACAATGTGGCATTTGATTCAGATTTGTTGACAGCGCAATAGCATTGCACCATACATCTTTTAACCATAATGATATCGAATAAGACGTTGCTGACTGTGGTTTGATTTATTTTCTTATCCTTGACAGACACATGACAGAGAGAGAGGGGGGGGATAGGAGTCTTATTTTCTTAACTGGTCCCTAAATGAAAGCAGACAAAAAGTCTCCAATTCCAAACAAACATTTACAGGCGTACTCTGCAGCATACCTGCTCAAGATCAGACCGAATCTATACAATCAGCAGTCCAAATATTTCAAAGCCAGCGCAATTTCTCAAACTCAATTTGTACATCTGCAGTGATATAGAGTAAACAGTTGAGTCAAAGCTGGCAATAGCATCTGCCTGGGCCGGAGAAGTGTTCGATTACGCCTCGCTTGGAGTTGCAATGAGATGGAGGATTTTCAAACGCACCTCAGTGATGCTAATTCATTCAAGACGTTTACTTTTTCTATAATATGATTAGCCTGCATGCTAAGCATAGTAGAGGCCAGCTTGTTCTGTGCACCACCAGCTGAACTGAGCAATATAAATCTGAATAGTCTTTCATATGCCCTGCTTTTGCATTTTCCCAAACATGATTTCAGAACTTGTGCTTCAATGGAAACAAGAGAATCTGACTTTGTGTACAAAATACTTTAGTGTTATGTGATTAAATCATCCATGTCACAAACGTTTCTTTATTTTAAATTACTCACATGCCTAGAAATCTTAGAAATGCATTTTTGTTTGTTTTGTCCGGGAAGTATTGTGTCCAGTAATGGGAAATGCAAAAATGAAATAGGATAAAATCTAAGACAAAAGTTGATAAGATTTTAACTCTATAAAGGCATCTAAATTATCATCATGATCAAAACTTTGCTAGAATAAACCTGTTGTATAAAATCCACTACATGCCTTCTGTCGTCTCATTGATAGTTTATACTTTATAAGCAAGTAAAAGGCATTTTAGTATAATGTAGAGTGCTCCCCTTCAGGTTGTGGTTCAATTGTCTTTTGCCGTGAAATCTTTTATAAAGCAAATGCAAGAAACAAAGTTATATTGTTAGACATATTTCAAGATAAACATTTACTGGATTTAAGCAACTTAGGTTTACTTCGTTATCAATGTTTTTTTTTTTTTTTTTTACAAAAGTTAAAATGTTTTTAAGAACAATTTGAGGAATGTTTATTTGTTCATCTTTCAATCAGCATTGCATTGCATTAATTTATATATTTTGCTCCCACAATTAAAACTACAAGGCTTAGATAATAAATTAAACATTTAAATATAATATTACTAAGACATATTATTTGAGATACAGAGTGAAAACATATTTATGTGCTTTTTATGTAAGTAGAGTGCTGTAGTGTTATAAAGATCTCATTGGTTTACAAGCTATCAGAACTTCGTAATTCATTTAGCGCATATCATCCACTAAATTTAAAAATGTTCCTAATTTTGACCGCTTTTTAAAATTGTAGGTGTTTTTTTTTTTTTTTTTTTTTCAAAATTTAAGAGCTCAATATTTAATACTATATGAACAATATATATATATATATATATATATATATATATATGTCAGACTGAACAGGATTGATGCTTTGACCAAACCATAGACAAAAACTTCTGACTGCTGCTCAGTGAGCTCCTCCAAGCAAACCGAAGGAGCTCGAACACGCACAAGAACACAACCCTCAGCCGTGAAAGCAGCTGAAAAATAAATGAAAGTTCAGAATCACTGGACCTCTGTGCTTTCTCACCGTGCCATCAGGCCACCTGCCCTCTCCCGACACACAAACCCTGCGGTGTGGCGGATAATTGTAAAGCTCCGCTTTATGAAGACCGGAGGAGACTTTAAACCATTGTTTAAAGTGGGACGTTTAATATTTCTCAGCTTGCTGGCGTGCCATCAAGCCTCAGACAATAAAGCTATTGAGGTGAGCCGTACCTCTGGTTTTAGCACCTTTTCTGTTTTCGATTTTGGCAGCAGAAACTCGGTTGTGTACCATATATCACGCCGAGGGAAAGCTCCTCTGCCCTGATCTTGAGAAATGTTTACGGCTACCGTTGGCCTTAACCTCCAGGCCCTCTGGCCTCAACCTTCACCCTCACAAAAGACTCGGCCCCCTCCGCCCCGCAAGCCTATGATGGATTCTCAAAGAGACTCGGCCGCTGAGGGGGCCGATATATCTGACAGCCCTTTTAATTAAGCCACACGTCTAATAAAGGAGGTGAGCCATTTGCTCATTGTTTAACACAGTATGGAGAACACACCAGTCAAGCCCCAGGACGTGCATTAATTCACCCCTCAGATTGGGAACGAGGAGGGCTGGACGGTTGGGGGCGGCTTAATGTATGGAGCCACAGTAACGGGGCTGACAGTAATGGCCGATGCTTGTGCATTAGGATGATTGCGAGGGCCAAGCACTTTCAGACAAACCAATCCACCATGCAGAGATGCAACAGTCACATGATCAGGCTCTCAGGCCCATTAGAGACAGCGGGAGAGCGGACTGGGTAATCAATGGGTGTGGGTGTGCGGGGTGGAGGATGGGGGCAGAGGACAGGAGTTTGTGAAGAATTCGAGCAATATTAATCTCTCTCTGTCTTGAGTCATATTCATCTGGCTGCATATCACAGTAAAGTGACACTTGATTTTCTCACAGGAACATTCAGAGCACCTGTTATTACACGGTAGCAGTACCTTATGTCATTTATAGAAAAAGACATTCTACTGTAAGAAGCCTATAAATATAAGGACATTTGAAATACAACTCCTAATGCCTTAACCATGGTGTTGATTGTGATGATTTACACTTCTTAAAACCATTAACATGAATAGGTGAGTATTATAATGTGTGTAGTTAAAAATCTCTGCACGAACGGACAAATGGTTATATGGTATCTTTATTACATTGTTATGATTACATTATAACGCATTACTAGTAAAAATTGCTGAAATAAAATGTACACTTTACTTTTTAGATTAGGGATCTCTATTCACTATTAACTAGTTGCTTATTAGCATGCATATTACTAGTATATTGACTGTTTATTAGTACTTATAAAGCACATATTATCCTGCATGATCATATTGTAGAGTCCATTAACCCAACCCCATACCTAAACTTAACACCTACCTAACAAATAATAAGCAGCAAATCGTCACAAAAAAAAAAACACTTGTCTACTTTATAATATATAATATTTATACAAATCCTTTCAACTAGCCTATGTAATCAAAGTGGACATTCTGATTGTGTGGCTAACAACCAATACAAAGTTATTCATACATTTCACAAGATAGTCAAACTCTCATTCATGGATATAGATACATATATTTGATACAGTGAATGAATTCTGATGATTGTTCTTTTTTTTTTGGAGGGGAGGGGGGGGGGTATATTTCCATGTATCTAAGTACACAGGATCAGTCATATGTTGTTTTGATGACTGATACATCAGATTAAGTCAGTGAAAAAAGAGGTCAAAGTTGATATTGTGTGAATTTTGGAGGTCACCTCACAAGCTATGCCAAGGGTAACACAAGGAACTTGGGAATACTGTCGTAAATTGTGTGCCAAAAATAATAAAAAAATAAATAGATAGATATAACCAATATTGTGGCACTTTTGAAATTTAAAGGGAATACAGGTAAGTGAATTGCTGATATACTGAGATACCCCACATCCTGTTCGACCACCAGACTTTGAGAGAGTAACTAAACACCAGGGTGCTCTGGCACCTGCACTTAACACTTATTCCGTCACATTGCCGTAAAGTATCTGCTAAATGATGAAGTAACTTAATGTTTTATATTATCATGCTATTTCACAATAAACCATAAAATAAACTTTGCTTCTCCTCAGAGCGGTTTTCCGCTAAAGAGCTACTGATGAAAAAGCACTGTGTCGTTTTATTCCGTAATTAACTCAGCGGGGAGACACGAGTTAGCCTCTGGTCATTGAGTCATTAAAACCACCCGTCTCTGATGACTCAACTAATGAACGAGCTGTGCATTTAGCCGGTTAGATTACGACGGTGTAAACTAGCAAACAGTGATGTATGTGTGTGATCGTGATGTGAAATAAAAATGAACTTGAAATTAAATTTAACAGCTTTGGTATCTCTCCATGTTTCTATATTCTATCTAATGCAGATTTAACAAGGAAAAGAGTCATTTATTAGAGCTCTAGTTAGCTGTTCTACGTAAACGGACCTGGCAGTAGGCTGCATGCTAATGGTGCGAGCTTGTTTGTTTTGTTCCCTGGCACAGCTGAGAACTGGTGTGCATGTGTATCCTTTGCTGACTGGACGGTTGCGTTGTTTTGTGCAGTGAAAATAGCCTGAACCGCAAGAGAGACATGTAATGAAACACCCGTAAGAGCTAATGTAACCACGCATGATGAGCTACAGTGCAGCAGATGCACCAAACACACACAAACACAGAGGCAGAAATAGCTGTGACCCATCTAACAGATCGACAGATTGATTGATTGGAGAAATGAGTGCTGACTTACAGAATAAAATAGAAAGTGGGGGAGGCAAGCAGGTTCGAGACCCCCAGCAGGCCTGTCTAAGATCAGAGTTCACAGGTTATCACTCAAGCTCTCAGTTTGACCTCATTACCTAATGTGAAGGCATTGGCTATATCTGACTCTTACAGCTGTTAGCACCCCAGCCAAACATGTGTGTGAATGTGAGCATTCTTTACTGAACTCATCACAATTGAGCTGTTTCAATAGGAATCTAAACACTATTAAGAGGGCATGGCGTTTTGACAGTATCTGGTGTTTGTGTCACGATTTTGCTTTACTGCAATAAATATCAGGATTGCTTTTAATATTTATATGTAAGAGCAAACACAATACACATGCAATGCTGAAATGGCAAAATACAGAGTGGCAAATAGTACCGAATATGTAAAGACGAGGTAAAACCTGTAGAATATTTTTAGGCAGGACACAATGTTTTGTTATTTACTGTTGAAAAGCAATGTCACAATAATGCATTAATTAACAGTTCAACTGATATTCAGATACTGTATCTGTTCATACTGTAGGTTCCTGCATCTTCTAATACAGCAGATTTCAGAAGGAATGTGCTGAATGAGTACAATTAACAATTTTATTTTGTTAAAAACCTGGGTGTGATCATTCTAATTCTATTCAATACATTTCACACAATAAATAAATAAATAATCATTCTCACATATTATATGCTACTGCTTCTACTAATGTAATAATCATATAATATATCAATACTGTATATATATGTTATTTTTTGTGCTTTCAAGCCGGCTTTCCTGAAGTTCAAATAGTACAATTTAATGCAGTGTAAGCTTCTTTGGATAAAAGTGTCTGCCAAATGTATAAATAAAAATACTCTGAGAGGGTAGTTGAGAAACTATAATAAAAAAATATTAATTGCAATAGAGCTTGTACATGCATATTCCAAAACACATCAGAGTGTTGACAATTTGCAGGCATGTTCATGATACTACAGTAAATGAAAAAAAATAACAACATTTCAAGAAATACATAATATCGAATAGCAAGATTAAATAAAACTGCATTATTTTCTACATATTCCCTGATTCCCTCTTGTCCAACGCCCTGGTTATGTCAAAATAAGCATGTTTTTTATTGTGTGCATGTGTCTCTGTGTGTTTTTTATACTTGGCAGTGTTTGTGAGTCGATTTTACGCTCATCTATGTTTGTTCACTGGTATATTTTCATGTGATAGGATAATTACATTCCCAAATCAAGGGCATGATTATTGCCCTATGGGTTCAGTTTTTTTAACCCGCTACTAACGTCAGGCTGATGCGGAGGCGTGAAGAAAACACACACACACACACACACACAAACTATTTACTCCCACAGTGGCAGCTAATTTGGACTAAACATGCTTCTATGCAAATGAGAGACACAAAGCAAGCTGATTAATGAATCACACACAGCTCAAACAAACACACACAGGTGACATGGGTACAACAACGCTATGCTAACGGCTCACACGGGGCTCATAACTAAACAAAACTAATTAAAAAAGCATAACAAGGGGATGAATTATTACTGACAGCTGGCTATGTGTGCGTGGGGAAACTTGACCCCTGCCTATCATCTGTTGTTCGAGCTCGGTCCACACAGACACATTAGCTATGAGCCATTAGCGACACAAGGCCGTTACAAAAGCATCTAAATGCCAGCTCCCATTAAATTATGATATAGTAAACAAGAAAGTTTTGTGAACAATGCCACTGAAACTTAATGGAAAAACACTAAAGAAATCCATCAGGGGTGGTAAACAATAAAGTGAGCGCTTGTTCGAGTGGGACAGTGGCGGTACATTGATCCTCACAGCAGAGTGAGAGTAAAAGAGACTACCCCGCTAGGCAAAAACGCCTAGCTGTCTAATGGCAGCACGCCAGATCCGTAGCCTAACAGCGTCATCTCTAATAGTATCTGTTTCAGTGTCCCGCTATCATCTGACTATTCATCTTGGGAGCCGCATATCCCCGCTGTTCTTTACAAAACACACACGCGACCTTAGCGCGTTTGCAAAACAGATACACGCAGACAGCAAACACATCGCCGGCATCTGCTAACATTTACTTAATAATTTAACACCATACTCCTGTCAATAACATTTTCATAAGAGAGAGGAGAGCCGGGTGGAGGATAGAGGCAGAGAAATAAAACAATTGTAGGATCGATGGTGCAAAAAATTGGTTTATTGAGTGTTCTATCTCACATTTCCCCGCAGACATGGACAAGAGAATGGAGCACACGCCGCCGAGAGAGACGGGGGGAAAATAAATGAGATTATTGATGTTACACGTCAAAAATAATTGCTCAGATTTCTGCTCAGAGGAAAGAATAAGATGCTGATGGATTTGTTGATCCATGAAAAGGCTTCATTTCACAGGTGGGCCGAGGAGTCGGAACCTTTCACGTTTTTTTCTTTTGACCCCAGCAGGTACATGGGTTCCTCAGTACCTCTGTTAGCTAAAATCTTTACTTCCTCAAATGGAATTTCACTGTAACGGAAATGAGCGCATAGAGCCTAGGGATAGAGTAATGACTTGATTAAATGTGATGTTCTGTGTTATATTTATTAAGTCAGTGTTCATAGTGTAACAGCGGGACATTGGTGTCAGTACACATCATGCGTTCTATTTATACACATGAATGAACCTGATCCCCAAGTTTAATCCAGTTTAATCCAGCTAATTTGATCTAATTTAACTGTGTTGCACAAGACAAAATCATCCACATAAAATAACATCATCTGTCTCAAAGTAAATTAACTGATGAACTGATAATCAGTGACGAATTAACAAATTATGTACACTAATTAAAAGTCAGTGAATCATAATAAAAGCATATCCTAGAAGTAATCATACAAAGTAGAAGCAGTAAAAGAATAAGGCCACTTCCCACCTCTCATGTTTTTGTGTTCTGCACTGAAATGTGTTAGAAAACATTTAAAAAATGAAGTATCTTTTAGGAACCCGTTTGTACAAGAGGCACCAATCTTGAGCTTATGTTTAGTTAAACTGTCAACATGTTTGTATGCAGCTAAATAATACCTGATAACAACACATATAAGATATTTGAGTTAATTTCTTTGGGTTCTGACATTTTATTCTGCCACAAATGCAAGAACACATATTAAGTGCAATTGGAGTTCAAGCATTCGCATCTGTGTTTGCATAATTTTTATCATTATATATATGGCCTAGTTGAACCGGTGCCTAAAACATCACACTTTCCGCCCTAATGCCACTTTTTTATTTTCTTGGACAGAAAAGAGGTGTCACATTCAGTAGCATGACTGAGTTAGAGTCAGGCTTCACACCAGCATAACTTTACAAAACTAACCTTAACACTTGCTTCACAAGTCGGTCTAAAAGAAGGAAAGGGGAAGAAACAAAGTGGGTTTAGAAAAAATAGGACATTTTGATGTTGCGTGGCTTTAAACTGTCGGCTTGGGTTGATGGACTACGCCCCACTTCTAAGAGTATATCTGTGGGTTCCTGCCAGCGCTGATGTACAATAGGCAGTGTCGGGCGATTGAAATTCACTCCGGCTTGTCCCCGCTCTGTCCTGAAAGCGATATGGGCTGAGGGAGAAGATAGGCGCTGACCCACTGGCCTCAGCGCCTCCTCTGAGCTGGCCATTTGAGCGCCCGTCTGAATGAAAACGGGCCTACGTCACGCATGGCACACACACACACACATGCAGCGGCCTCATCAGATAGCGTTTCTACAAGCTAAATGGCTCCAGTGCTTGGCCACTGTGTGTGGCTTCAATGGACACTTTTCATTTTGCCGCCTTCAAATGGAGCGTCGGCAAGTGTCTCTTTTCTCTTGTCTGATTTTTTTTTTTCAACCATGGCATTGAAACTCAACTTAAATAATGAAACAATAATAAAGAGTAAAACAATTTTGTGCACTCTTTAACAATAACAGATTGGGTGTTCTTTAAATGTAAAGCATCTGGAATCAATCCAAATAAAAGCAAAACAAAATTACCCCCGACTAACCAAAAGGCAGTGATTCTCTTATTGTGCTTATGCCCAGCTAAACACAATAACAAGCAGCCGTGAAAGAAAACTACAAATGGTAAAGAGAAATTTGTGAGAACAGCATGTAACACCCTTGCATGACTCCGCATTTAGCTCCACAACGCAAATAGCCCTTGTAGCCGCCTTTGGAGCGGTGAGTAAGTGTGTGTGGTGAGGAGATAACTTTACGAGCCTCATCTCGATGGCCAAATGTTTCCAGGCCTCGTGTTCTGCTCCCGGGGGCACTTCCTAGCCCTCTCGGCTTACCCGTGAAGGGGGCACGGCATAATCAGATCGCAGTGGTCGACCATTGTCTCCCGTCGTGAATCTCATCTTTTCAAGCTGACCGTTTTACTATGGAATCTGTAAAATAATTCGGCCAGACCCACCTCTCAACTCTCGGGTCAGTAAATAGCTGTCATCAAAGTGTCTCTGTGCGGTAATGCTGCACAGATGGAGATGAGCTTGTGCAGAATTTAGAGAGTGGGTCTTTGCTCTTTCAGTCTTTCTCTCTCATATATCGATTGTTGTAGAAATGTAGAAAAATCTGTAATAAAATAAGTTGCATTATTTTGTTTATCAAAAAGAGTCTGTGAATTAGATTAGACCGATAGTAGTTGAAACTAAGTATGTAAATACAAATATGTGCCCTGACTGATTTCCTTTCACACTTTTAGGATATATATATATATATATATATATATATATTTGTTTAGTCGGTGCTTCTCATTTATTCTTTGGTGAAGTAAGTCTTTTGGCCAGTAGGGGTGCTAGGCTGTCTGTCTTCAAGAAGATGCTGAACATAACAGCCGCAAACAGGCCCAATGCATTGATCTGTTTCACCTTGAGAGTGAAGATCAATGCTATTGATGTCCACCTGGGGGTTTTCTCCAGTTCATTTGTCATAATCACTCAATATGTCAGAACACTATGTTCACACGGAACTCATTCACAGATGGTGAAGCTCCACATCAAAACCAGAGCGAATCTAACCTCTCTCACTCTTTCTCTCTCTGTTTCTCTCTTGGTCTCTCTTGCACGGCCGTTATTGACATTTTACCTCTAACCTTCTCTTTTACACTAACTTTAATGTGGAGTCTGTTATCAGATGCGCTGAAGGTGTGGAGTTTCAGCTGCCCTCCTCCTCCTTTTCTCTACGTTATTCATCCCCTCTTCCTGTGCTCTGAAAGTCAAGCTTCCCTTTACAAAACCCCATGGCCTTATCTTCCTGACCCTCCTCCCTCTCTCTCTCTCAAGTCCTTCTCTCCAATCCCCCCTGGCAGTCAGTAGACCGGTGCCCCCCTCTCCCGGGACGAGCTATGGGCACAGGGGCACAGCACTCCGCTGCTTCTTTGGAGTGGGATCACTGATCAAACCGCGGGACCAGTCCCCCAAGGGAGGCAGTATTTACTGCGGCACTGTTCCGACATGGCTGATAACACAGAGGGTGAAGCGCCGCCACATGCGCCTTTACGTACTGTATAGATTTGTTACTCTTCAAGTCTTCGCCTGCGATTCCTGAAGGCAAAGAACTTTCTTTAAACGTGTCCAGAAAGTAGACCCAGTAAAGACCCATCCTCATCAGAACTGCGAGAATTAAAGTAACAACTGCAGGAACAGCATAAGTCTGCAAGGTGAAAATTTGTGGTCCCACAAGGTCATATAAATAGTGCAATACAACACCTTGATTTTATTATGAAGTGAGATGAGATAACTAGCTCCTAGAGAAAGTTTAGAGAGGTGGGGAAAAGAAGGAATGGGAAAATACTCAAACTTCCATTGCCCATAAGTAACACAGGTCAGCATGTAGAAAAAAATTAAGAAATCTAGCTTTACCAAGTCTGTGCTTGTGTCACCTGACCCTGTTGAAAAAAACAGCACATGCTGGTTAGCTATGTCTTGAATCATGGTAGCTGGTTTGACCCGGTTTAAGATGGTTCTTAGTTGGCCGTGAGCTAGTTATAATTTGGCTGGCAGCTTAAAACAGCTATCATGCTTCAAAACATACATAACCAGCAGGGGAGTCATGCAAAAAAATCTCCAAAACATTATCTAAAAAATTATGCTGTAGGATTCTGTCTTGCAATTTCATTCCATAATTCCAGTATAGTAGATATAGTATAAATTCCACAAGGGTTGTACCATTCCACATTCAAGGATTGCATACAATCTTTACAGCACAAGGCTTCAGAATAGCTACAGAATACACAAACCACAACATTATAACTTAAGTAAAGAAGTTGAATTTTGATGGGTATGAGGTTCTGGAATGACACAGGAGTCAGGACAGAGCCACAAGCTAGGTGGGTGGTCAGATATCAGTCGTCCTGGCTGGCTCAGAATTCAATATCGTTCTGTCTGCGGGACTCTTACATCGTCACCCCAGTGATAGGGATCACGGGCAGGGAAAGTAGTGGGGAAACACAGAGCTTTTAAAGAGGCCCCCGAGCTCCTCTCTCTGGCCCCTCAGACAAAGTCAAGAGGTGCCTCCCTGACTCTATAACGTAACTTAAATTTCATTTGAATTAATTGCAGTGAATGCATCAATAAGAGTATATCACTAATCCTGATAAATTGACTTTTTTGCCTAGTCTTACCCCTGAACACACAGCACCTTCATTCAAGAAGCGGGTCAGTAAATTCACTGGATTAGAGTTTTGGTGTATGAGAAAGATGGAATAACTGGAGAGATAACTGCACTAAGCTAGGAAAGAGGGTGCAGGTTCAATAACGAAATAGAAGGGCTGTCTTCTCCACTTTTTGAGGAGAGGATATAGGCTAGAATGCATCTACCGGAGTAGGATTGCCTTTCCTTTTTCTTTTTTCCCCCTGCATGGCCTTTTGTCCAGGAGGTCTGCAGGTGCTCAAGAGGGCACAATATCCCCATATTCATATCCTGAATCTATTCTGATGCCAAAGCCCCGTCCCAGTGGACAACACCTGCTCCTTCGGCCGTCTCAGCCTCACACAATGCCTGTTGTTCTGGCTGGTACATTCTCATCCATCCCCACATAGCCAATCAGTGTCTGAAACCGAGAAATGGCCTGAGACTAGAGTCCTTTCAAATTATACCCCCCTACCCAACCGGAAAGAGCATCCTGTATCTTGGTTCCCATCGATGCAAACTGCCGGTGATATTGCATGCGAAGTTAGATGCCGATTCAGCTTGGACATTTTTTTTTAAAAACACTCTAGAGTTCTTCATTAGTTTTACTATTTTATCTGACCCTTGATCTAAAAATGTGATAATAAACTAGGCAAAAAAATAATAAAAATACTTTCAATGACATCCTGAACTTATCCGTAGCTCTTCAATTGTAATCACAGGTTAACGCGGGCGGGAAACGTTGTCCGCTGCCTATCTCGGCCGACAGTAATTGTGGCGATTTCATATGCTAACACAAAGCACTCCATCTTTGTGCTTCTCCATGGTGACGAGAGGTGTCAGATCAGGCATGAGGTGGCTGGAGACGCCATTACCTATAAATACGTTACAATTTGGTTGTCACAAGGTTGCCTATAATCTTGCCTCAGATCTGCAGCTCGGGCCGCCTGGCTAAGCTGCAGGGGCCACAGGCCAGGCCTCCGGTGAGAGAGAGGTTAGAATAGCTGGGGTGGGGGTTGAGAGCTAATTGAAAGCTGATTCCTGTCAGGAGCTCCTTTCTATGGGAGACAGAGGGGACATTGTGTCCCTCTGAGCTTGAGTGTGGCCTCAACTGCTGCCAGAAACCCACCTTTTTATCCATGAGACAAAACAGAGACCCCCTCCTTCCCTCTTCTCTCTCTGTTGGACCTCTCTGCTGGTCGATGAAAGGGGATATATTAGGAGGGTAATTCTGAGAGGGAGATAACTGCAGGACAGGATGAAAAATGCTGTCTATCTGCAGGATGAGGGACTCAGACCATGTCAAAACTACAACTTTAGGGCTCAACAGGCCTTGGCGAGCTTGCCGAGGATAGCCAGCATCTAATTTAGTTCGTTGGCCTCTTCTATTACTGGGCAGCTTACAGCAGAGCGCAGGAACCTTTTTAAATCTAATGTTGAAAATGTGGAGGAAACCTTTTTGGAATGTTTAATATTAACTAAAATGAAAATGTATTGATCTTTCCTGGTGACACAATTGAGTTCTTTAAGTATGTCTCTCTAAGTATCAAGTTGATGGGTCACTTAGAATTCCTTAGCCAAAAAAAAGACTGCAGAAGAGACATTGTTTCTTCTAAGCAGTGGGAGACTCAAGGGTCTCAAACGGTCTCAGTTTTATCTCCTGATTTACCTCATTCCCATGGGTTGCTATAATAAACATAAAACTATTCAAATGCAATGCACATCATTTGGTGTAAGGTTAAGAACAGGGTTGGAATCGACACAGTCTTATGGAGGTGTATTCCTGCAGATGGGCTCTCTGCGGCGTTTGGGGAGACAGGCTAATTTCTTGCAGCTGCAGTAAAGGGAGGAAGAAATGACAGATTTACTCCCTTTTTAAACACCAAGGACAGCTTCCGTCTCCGTGAGCTGTCAGGGCGGCCTTGTTGGAAGGTTTCCTGTTGCTGGATACCAGTCACTGTGATCTCTTTTCTGACACATGCACGCTTATTATATCTATGTTACTGCTTTCTTACTAAAGTTAAAAATAAAATAAATCATTATAAATATATATAAAAAACATCATTATAAAAATCACACTGATGATGATTTTTACAAACTGATTTAAAAAAAACTTTCAAAAGTAAAGTGAGTACATGCACACAGACTCTCTTTCTCTCTCAGACACACATTAGTCATTCGATGTCTAGGTTAATCTGTAGAATAACATTTGAACAATGGGTCATTTTAGCTAAGTGCACTACAGCACTGAACAGCTTTTTCTTGACTGGGACTCTGGTGCACTAGCACAGATAATGCGTTGGGAGAGTGTGCACATGATATGTTGCAAGCATTATAAATTGTCTATGCATTTAAAAGTAAATTGTATTTAAGACTTAAATGTGCATATATACACACCCGCGTGTGTGTGTGTGTGTGTGTGTGTGTGTGTGTGTGTGTGTGTGCGTGCGTGCGTGCGTGCGTGTGTGTGTGTGTGTGTGTGTGTGTGCGTGTATGTGTGTGTAACACAGGGGTCAGAGTGCTCCACAGCGAGACTGTAATGCTGGCGTCACTGCCACTGAAGCCAATCACTGGCAAATCCCCAGCCAATTTACAACAGTGGAGGACACGGGGCCGTACCCCATAAAAAATATTAGCTCATAGCTGCTTAAATCTGATACTGCAGCAACCATGTAGAGGCTGCTTGTAAAGCTCTGCTGTACTGTGGAAAAAAAATGTGCACCATAACTTCATTAGCTGATGCAGCGTATTTTACATGAGCATGATTTATGAATGGTGGCATGTCAGTTTTGTTGTGTGTGACGGCACATATTGAGAAAATGTTGGAGGAGTGTAGGACAGAGTCCTAGTTCCTGATAATGAAACATTAAAGAAATGTGGGAAATATTCAACATTTAGCAACTGACATAAAAGGTAAATTTTAAATGTTTGACATACGTGAATTAATAGTGCCCCTGTTGCAGTTAATTTTCTGAGAGTTGATAAACCATCATAAAATTAAAGCTAAATAAATAAGTAAAAATAAATATTGCATATTGCAAAATAAATGCATTAAAATATGCTGTAAGTTTTTTTTTCTCACAAAAAGTATTCTCGTAGCTTCATAAAATGATGGTTGAACCATTGATGTCACACTACATATCTGCACCTTGACCGTGTTAGTACCCTTGCTATCTATGGAAGGTCAGAAAAATCTCGGTTTTCATTAAAAATATCGTAATTTGTGTTCCGAAGATGAACGAAGGTTTTACAGGTTTGGAACAACATGAGGCGGGTGAGTAATTATGACAACATTTTCATTTTTGGGTGAACCATTCCTTTAACTCTTCCAAGCCAATTAGGCATTCCAATTTGTTGTAAAATGTCCTGGTTTGTGCAAGAATCATAAAGGCCACATATGTGTGCAAGAGCTCCCAAGTTTCATCCTAAAGGATGGTGTTATTGTCCCACAGAGAACCATAAGTGTAGATGTCTTTGAATGTGTGAGAAAGAGGGGAAAATAACCTCTACTCCCTCTGCATCAGACCTCTGTGGCATATATTTGGACAACCGAATAAAATCAGATAGAAAAACAAACCCTATTGGCCCTGATAATGTGTTGGCTTAGAGCAGAGTAAAGCACCACAGTGAGGTCAGCAGCACACATGTGTTTCTGTCTCACTTACAACGACCACATTCCTGAAACATTTCCAACGCCATAGTATGCTAACAAATAATCTACTTATCAATACATCACATTATTTTACTTTATTTATGGCATGAAGTTCACCGTTACACGTATGCCACTGAACACGCAAAGCAGTTGATTGCAGCTTTAAGAATCTACATTTGTGACTTATGCTGAGCTATTGATGTTCAGTGAACTTCACAATCTGTGAACGGAGTTCACACAATGCATCCACATACCACCACAGTGCAGTATGAAGTCTCCAAAACAAAAGGAGAACAGGTCAATTCGGAGATAAAGAGGAAAAGAAATGATGCAGTGTAATTTTCAACAATTATCCGCTAAATGAAGCAGCAATTACACAGTGTCCATTAGCTGTTGACTGTGGGGCGTGAAGGTTAAATGCAATAATTCTAGCTCTAAATGAAGTTTAGTGGCCTTCGAGTTCTCTTAACTGGCTGATGGTTGATGAATCTAAATTAATATCACATCATAAACTCTCATTGAAGTTGTAAAAGATCACAGTGTAAATGTCTAATAAACCAAAAAAGCAGAAACATACTACTACTAATAATTCTTATTCTTATTCCTCCACATTTTAAGAATTACAAGTATTAGTATATTTTTAGTCAATTTTTTGTCTATTCTATTCTGTTCTATTCTTTTAAATTCTACTCTTTTCTACTCTATTTCCCATTCTGTTTAAGCTTGAAAGCTGCAGTACATCTAGTTACAGGGATAACCAAAAACTTAAAATGTGTTATTTTGCACTTTTCATGATGGATGGATGCACTTTTTGGGGGCTTTAAAATCTCAACAGCCATTCACTGCCATTATAAAGCTTGTAAGAGTCAGGACATTTTTTTATATATATCACTCTAATTGTATTTGTCTGAAAGAAGAAAGTCATATACACCTAGGGTGGCTTGAGAGTGAATAAATCATGGTGTCATTTTCATTTCTGGTGAACTATCCCTTTAATTGTAGCTGCATGTAAAATAGCAACTATATATTGATTTAGTGATCCACAGAAGAAAGCCACTTTATCACTTTATTTGTTGTTGAATAAATACACTTTATTGTGATGTTCCCCCAGGAGACATTTTACTAACTATTAGAAACTTTGCAAGTACATCAGCTTATCCTACTAAACCTAATCTAACAGTCTACTAATACTGTAATGAGAGTTAAATGACATGTAGTTGCAAAGTTACTTATAGTTATTAATGTCTAAAGTGCACTATTGAAATAAAGTGTAACCAGAAAGCTATATTGGTTTATAACAATGTAAACAAGAAAATGATGATACATGTTTATTTTGCGGTAAACCGTTCCTTTAAGATGCGTAAGGAGATACACACACACACATAGAGAGACAGAGAAAGTGAGAAATCCCCTTCTCCGAGACAGAGCGAGCTCTTTATCTGTGTGGTCCAGCTCGTCTTTCTGCAAGTCCTCTGCCGCTCAATGCCACCTCTTGTTCTCCGTCCGGTGGATAAAAGCGTGCATGAAGTCCGATATGCTCCCATGAGATGTCATTTAAAGCCATTGTCGGACACATAGTGTCATTTCAGCGTGTAACCTCCATCTTTCTATGATTCCCTCCATCACGGCCCTTCTCGGTTGCATCTCGTCGCTTGTTTCCTAGGCTAACACCACATCTACCCCGCAAGTGCCTAAAGAGCAACTGTATTTTAAGAAGAAATCTGCAGTAGCAGACCTGAAACAGGTCTGTGCCATGAGACAGTCATTGCATTACGGAGAAGGTTTGAACTAGTTTGTGCCAGTTCTAGAACTGATCTTGGATCAGGTTGATCTAGGGTTCACTTCAGTGAGCTGAAGGGGTCAAACTGACCCACAAACCGTGTGAGTCTTCTACAGGACATCCTAAGAAAAAGCTCTGAACCTTTTGACTGTGTGTTATTCCTGTTGAGATAAAATGCTGTCTGTGGAAACAGAATATGTCTCGGACCATATCAGCTTTCATCTCGTCTGCATTAATGATGTCAAGACGTGTTTTGAAAGCAACTAAGCCTTCCGCAATTCCATTCAAAGAAAATACACAGTACCGAATAGTGTCGATTTTAAAACATGCCGAGAGCAGAGGTTCTTTTATTTTCACGTGGGGCTCCTCCACCTTCATGTGTGTGTGTTTGTCTTGTAACTGTGTGTATGGCCGTGTGTATGTGTGTGTGTGTTTGTGTGTGTGTGTGTGTGCATAATCCCCATCATGTCCATTGCAGGTTATCTTTCAGGATTTGCGAGGGCTTCACAACACACGGGATTTCTGGACACAAAGAATGTGTCTGGGGCCGCTGAAGACAAATAACCTAGAAAAGCGCTGCTCGCGTGGTAAGAAGAGGTAGCAGGTGTTTTCATAGATTTAAAACATGCTGAGTGAAGAATTTAACACTCTTTACATCTGAAACTGAATCGTGAGGAGGAACTTTCATCTATCTATCTATCTATCTATCTATCTATCTATCTATCTATCTATCTATCTATCTATCTATCTATCTATCTATCTGGAATAGATAGTTTGAACTTGTGTACTTCAAATCTTAGTATTATATATTAAATATATTAAAGTATATATTATTAAATATGTACTTGCAGATGTTATAATATTAATAAACACTCTTAGGTACACTTAATAAACTTACATTGCAATACAATAATACAATTTAAAGTTTCTTAATCAATATGTTTCAAAAATCTCTTGTCATATTTTAAACTACACTTATTTTGATGTCTTGACTAACATATTAAAACATGTTAAGTACTTGATTATAATTTTAACTCTTGTGTGTTATTCTATATTTAAATATAATATTTTTAAAATGTACTCATTTGTGTACTCAACCTCATCATTGCTAATGTGTGATTATCAATTATTTTAAATACATGACTATTTGTGGGTCTAAGTAGTAAGTCAAAAAATATGTATGCATGCATCTATGTATGCATTTATTATTTCAGCTAGTTTCTAAGGCAACATTTCATATTTTAATTTAGTTTAACTTGATGTACTAAAAATTACTTCTACTAAAACTGAAATATAAACTATTTAGACATAAAAAATGACCACAAACTGACTAAAGCCTTAGCTAAAATAATATAAAAGCAGAAAATACACAAATCAAATCGAATTTTAAAATATTACCACAAACAATATAAGTATCTCAATGCTACTAAATAAAACGAATTTATTTATTGATTTATTTACAAACAACAACAACAAAACATAGTCAAGGTTATGGTGTCGGCCTTCAAACACAGGCAGCTCTTTCCCTCACATTTATAGCAGCTACTGCTGACACTATTTTCCAAAGCTTCAGACTTTTATTAACATTATGCTGTTTTCCAGACCCAGCACGATGGAAACCTGGCCTGTGGAAATCCCACAGCCCGACATGCCACAGCACCTGTTTCAGACAGGAAATGTAAGACCTCCCAAAAATACATTTCAACTTTTGCTAACAGTGTCAGAAGGACTCAAACAGAATCAGTCGAAAGATGCATTTGTAGCCCAGCAGAGAGCAGACAGAGAGAGAGAGAGACAGAGAGAGAGAGAGCAGACACAGAGAGAGAGAGAGAGCAGACAGAGAGAGAGAGAGAGAGAGAGAGAGAGAGAGAGAGAGAGAGAGAGAGAGAGAGAGAGAGAGAGAGAGAGAGAGAGAGAGAGAGAGAGAGAGAGAGAGAGAGAGAGAGAGAGAGAGAGAGAGTGCAGACAGAGAGAGAGAGAGCTTGCACTTTTCATGAGGTAGTCTGGGACCGCACCGCTGGAATGTGTCGGCCAACCACTCAACTTCCTCTCTGTGTTTAATGTGAATCAGACACTGCACCTGCCGCTGCTGCCTGGACCGCTTCTCGATGTGTTTCATAAATAAATAGATCATTAGAATGATTTGCTAAAGTGATAATCGAGATGTAGGTATTTTAATTACATATCACATTTCTATCCATTTGGATTACACCATTTTAACATAAATTATTAGTATTATTGCTAGTATTATTAGTGTGTTTTTTTCAATTTCATACATATGAACTATTGAATATTGCTTGATCCACAGCTAGCCATATTTTAATATTCATAATTTTTATTTGATAAATGTAATTGTTTTCACATTTAACAAATTAATGCTGATTCTAAGCTATTTGAATAAATGCATTTTGAAAATATGATTATTAAAATGAAATCAAATAAATCAAAATAATCTATTTGTATTTATTTATTTATGAATGAATGAATGAATGAATGAATGAATGAATGAAATGAAATGAAATACCTGTTACCTGTTTAATATGTATTATTGACAAATACGCAGCACTGGAATTTATGACTGTGTAATCAAATGAATGGACATTTTATATTCAATACAAATATCTTTAATTTAGGCATAACTATTTGCATTTAAACAGTTGTCTAGATCAAATGTGCATCAATAAAATAAAATACAATACAATTAATAATAATAATAATAATAATACATTATAAAATGCTGTTTTTTGGTAATGTTGTGTCAAAAGTGTGGAAATCTAAAGTGGTGACTTAAAAAAAAAAAGTATCGCTTAGTCAAATATTATCTGCAATGATGTCTTAGTAAATTTTAGTCAAAATATAAGCTTTACTGTATGTAATCTATATAGATGGTTGTTTTAAAATGGGTTACACTTCCCAGATTCTTTCAAAATGTCTCATTTGTTTTGGGATTTGTGATCCCACGGAGGCTCAGACGGACGGACGGCCGCCCGCTGCGAGCGGCCTTTGCCCCACCCATGACAAAATAGTTTCTAGGCGAGATCCTGAGCCTCTGTGTTAGAAAACAGTCGCACGCTCATGTTCGAGCCGGGGAACCGTGTTAAAGGGTAAGGTTTGGTAAACATGCCAGAAAAAAACAGAGCAAGTGTTTTCCTTGGCTGCCTGGTCAGGACGACACAACAGTATTTCGATGACACAGACGCGTTCTTTTCTCTCCTTTTTTAAAGAATAACGGAGGAGGGAACATAAGTGAGAGACTGATAGAGTCGGAGGGAATGGGCCCCGCTGCCGCGGCGGCGGCCCCTGTCAGCACCCGAGGCCGCGTCCAGACTGAATGCATTACAAGTGTTCCTGCTGTAAGATTATATTTGGATTCTCTAGGCCCTCTTCCAATTATTACTGGCACTTAATACTTTTCACACCATTCACAGATCCCCTTCACACCTCCCTCCGGTTTGCACCAGTTTCGGCTTAGAGCAGCACTTTTCAGCAGAAGAAGAGAGAGAGACGGATAAGAATAAAAATGTTCAGGTCCGCTCAAGCTGCAAGGAGAACGAGCGTGATGTATTTACCCAGATCCAGAATAAAAAAATCTATTAGCGGTGAATAGATCAAAGCAGATGAACAAAATAATCATAAAGACTTATTTGACTCTTCTTTAGATAAAGCGTGCAATTTGTTTGTCACTATTATAACTGAATGGAACTGCAATATAAAATAAGCTTCATGTCGATTTTAACAATTCATGTTCATTTAAAATTCTTTTGTACTTTATTGGAAGCAAAAATGTGAATAATTTGATTTACTCATTGTTCATTAGGAAGATTCAGTGAGTGAGTCATTAGACCACTCATCAAACTAATGACTCATCATATTTTGCCCAAATTAAACTGCAAAATTAATCCCAAATCACTTTTCATGTTAATTTTAATAAATCCCTTCCATTTACAATTTTTTATCAGTACTTTTGTGGAATTAAACAGTGAACACTTTGATTCACCAATCTTAAATGATTCAGTGAGTGAGTGACCAATTCAAACCATTAACTCTTCGTTATAGATTAATTTGTGAGTACTTTTTACCAAATGTAACTGCAAAATTAATCGCAAATTACTTTTCATAGTAATTTTACAAATTTCTGTCACCTTATGATTCTTTTAGTACTTTTTAGCACATTTGATTCACTTAAGGTTCAGTGAGTTAAACACTGCTTTGACTGATTCAGTGAGTGTCATTTGACCAATTCAAACCATTAACTCGTCATTAGAGACTGATTTATGAGTATTTTTCTTCAATGCAATTGTCAATGACTTGTCATGTTTTCACTTTTAATTCTTTACATTTTATAAGCAAAAGCACTCTTGGTCTATTTGGTTCAGTTGCAATTCAGTGAATACGTCAATGAGTGAGTGAGTCATTAGACCAATTTAAACCAATAACTCATGAGTATGATTCTAATTTGTGAGTCGTTTTGAAACTAACAATGACTCACAAATGTCTCTTATGGTTTGTTTCCATCAAATAGTAATAATAACAGATATTGGCATGAAAATCATTTGGTTTGGTTTAACTAGTTACCGTTTTCCAACACTAATCCTGTAGCAATTAAAATATAACACCCATTTGGTATGCTGTGTGTATAAGACAAAATTAGGTTATAAAAGGTTATAAAAGAGTGAGATGGAGACAAAACCGTGAGCAAACGCCAAAGTGGAGAGAATGTCAGGTAGCAACAGAGCAGAGATTGTTTAAGGCTTTTCTGGTTTCCATTAGTGTGTTGAGGTGATAAACTTAGATTGAGCAGAATACTGGCCCCTTTCTAACTCCAACCCACAACCCCTCCCTGTCTTCCTGTAGATAGCTACATCTTTTTCCTTACCCCAATATTTATTTTGCTCAGATGGCTACAGTAACTGAGATGAGAATGTCTCATTTTCCTCCACCGATCATACTCTTAGTGTTCAGGCCGGTCAGGGGTAGTACAACAGATAGAGCGAGGAGATTTCCCTCCAGGGTTTGGTGGTCACCTCTGACATGCTATCATTCGTAAAGACTGTATTGATTTATCGCACAACACGGCCTCCCCGAAAACATATCTTCTCTCACACACAAACATTAGAAAAGTTAGAGAACACACACCACTTTCTTTGCATACTGCTCTCAGTAACCCTGATCTTGAATTTGAAAAGGAAATATACCAATATTTTAATATGTTAATTTTACGTCCATCTCTGGCTGCTGCCCGTAGGCAGTTGGAGAGCTGGAAGTCTATACCCAACTTCCTCTGGAGAGTCAGGGGTGAGCGAGCTCAGGCTTTTGGAGTGTGTTAACGCATAAATTCTGCACTCATCTGCACAACATCCCACAAAGTGAAATACAAAACAGAAAATGGTGCCATAAAGCTTCAGGAACTTAAACTTAATAATAGTTAAAGTATATGTATATATATATATATATATATATATATATACTTTAACTGTGTATACAGTATGTTTATAATTATGTGTGTGTGTGTGTGTGTGTGTGTGTGTGTGTGTGCACTCTCTCTCTCTCTCTCTCTCTCTCTCAAATTATTTTTATTATGAACTTTATGAACTTCTTTGAATATTAAAAAAACATTTTCAGACACATTGTGAGAATGTTCCAAATCTAACCAGCGGAACTGATATTCTTTCTGGCATTTTTGCATACTGACATATAATCATATACGTCTTCTTTCTTGTACCTACTTGTATGTAAAATTGTGAATGGTCTTCTCTTACTTTAATGTATCTTTTTGTCCTTTTTTTGTAATTGGCCTTCTCTCTGGTATCTATTTGCATACTGAATCTTTAGTGCAGTTATTTAATGTTCCTGTGGCTCAGTGGTTAGAGCATTGCGTTAGCACGCAAAGGTTGTGGGTTCGATTCCCAGGGAACACACATACTGACAATACAAATGTATTGCATGAATGCAGTGTAAGTCGCTTGGGATAAAAGCTTCTGTTAAATGCGTACATGTAAATTATTTGCATACTAAATTGCATTTGTTTTTTTTATTTTTAGGCTACACCTATTGCTACAATATGAATTATCATCGGTCTTTCTTGCATCCATTTAAATATCTATATAAATGTTACACTCCAATAATAGTCTTGTCTGCTGATTTTCATAGACAGCCAAGAGAAAACAAGACAAAAATAAAATTGTATTTAATATAAATAATATAAACATATACAGTCATGGCCAAAAATATCAGCACCCTTGGTAAATATGATCAAAGGCGGTTGTGAAATTATTATTGGTACCTGTAAAATTTCTTATGAGTAGAATATCTCTGAAGTATATTCCCATTCATATTCACAATTTTGAGCACTCCAGGGTGATTATGAACATGAAATTATCCAGCCATGGTTTCCTGTTTCACAGAAATATAAATAGGAGGGAAAACACAGCCCAAATTCCCTTAATCATCAATCACAATGAGAGAAAACTAAGAATACATTTCTGATGTGCAGCAAAAGGTAATTGCAGTGAAAATTCCCATTTCCACCATCAGCGCAATATATTAGAATTTCCAATCAACATAAACTGTTACTAAACTGCCTGGAAGAGGACGTGTGTCTATATCGTCCTAATTCACGGTGAGAAGGAGAGTTTGAGTGGCTAAAGACTCTACAAGGACCACAGCTGGAGAATTGCAGAAAATTTTTGAGTTTCGGGGTCAGAAAACCTTAAAATAAACTTACATACTAATAAAAATAGCACTTACATCACCACATGTTGTTTGGGAGGGTTTTAAGAAAAATTATCCTAGCTCATTCAAAAACAAACTCTAGCATATTCAGTTATCAGACACGACTGGAACTTCAAATGGGACTGGCTTCTATGGTCAGATGAAACTAAAAAATTTGCTTTTCAGCAGCAAGTATTCAAGATGGGTTTGGTGAACACAGGGATAAAAAGTTCCCCATGTGTACAATTAAATATACTGCTGTATTTTTGATGTTGTGGGCTTATATTTCTGCTGAAGGTCATGGACATCTTGTTTAGACACATGGCATCATGGATTCTATAAAATACCAACAGATAAAAAACCAAGAAGTGACTGACTCTGTTAGAAATCTTATAATGGGCCATGTTTGCATCTTCCAACCTTACAATAATCCAAACACAAACCTCAAAAACAACAAAAAATGGGTCACTGAGCACAAAACCAAGCTGCTCTGGCCATTCCAGTCCTCTGACCTGAACCCTGTAGAAAATGAGTGAGGTGAACTGAAGAGAAGAAGCAGCACCAACATGGAGCGGTGAATTTAAAGGATCTGCAGTGATTCTGGATGAAGGAATGGTCTCGGATCTCTTGTCAGGTGTTCTATAACCTCATCAGGCATTATAGGAGAAAATGTAGAGCTGTTAAACTGACAAATGGAGGTTTCAAAAAGTATTTAACAAAAGGGTGCCATTAATTGTGGCCAATTTGTATTAGAGAAAAAACATTTATTTCATAATGATATTTCCCTCCATTTTAAATTCTTATTATCCAATGAAAGGTTAGATTTGTGCAATTTTTTTTATTAAAATATCAAAAGGATTAACAATCCTGATTAATTTTCACAGCCTTACTTGATCATATTTACCAAGAGTGTCGAGAATTTTAGCCAGGAGAAAACAAGACACATTTAATTTAATTAAATTTAATATGCAAAATCAAAGCCTAAAACTTAAATTTTGCTTAAACTTTAACACTATTTTTAATACCTTGCATGCACTTCTATTTCCTTTAGGAAATACAAATCAAGTTTAATCTACAGATCTCTTGGTAGCATAGTCTTTTATGCTGTAAATATTCTCAGAGCAATGATATATCAGAAAGCAGACTCCTCAAGACAAACAAATCTCTCTACAACCCGCTCACACCTGCCTAAAAAACTCATTCGGAAGAAACAACAACATCATTTTCCCGCTGTGCTCCAGGGCCCACTCCCTCGTGACCACCGGTTCATGCCCTTGTGTACCTTGCAGCTTCCTCAGCTGTGAGAAAATAATGGAATTATATTTACTAGCAACGCATCAAAGTTCACTGGGCTGATGAGCTGGCTTACTGCCTCCGGCAATACAGTCTTTCCCATTACCGCCATGTCCTGTTTCATAGATGGATGGATCTCGACAGAGGCATCCATGCGACATTCAACCACATATTATTACTGGAATCAATGTCCATGTCCGCAAAGATTTATGATTGCGAGGTGTATGGCTTTATGATGTAAATGGAACGTGGTTTGATACCGTATTATGCTTTTGCGTTTCAAGCTGTTCTCTAAAAAAAAGCATAAAGAATTCCATCGGAGAGATTTCTGGAAAATAATTTTTATATTGCTTTTTTAAATTTAGCTGCGTTTAATGAAAACACATTCTTTCATCAGCATCGCAGAGAGATGAGCCCCCGTGGAACTGAAAGATGTGCTTTTCCAGTGATGCTGGACATTTCGGAGAATCCTGGTGATGACATGTGTCACCGATGTGGGTGGGGGAGCTATGACAGCTATTTTCAGCACCCTCACAAACAGTTTTAGACGCGCAGGAGAGCACCGCTGTGCCAGTCCAGCTCTCTCTACCAATGGAAATGCCATCTTAAAATAAAGAAAAAAAAGAGTATGCTTTACGAGAAAATACAATTTCAGTCTTTCTACTTTAAAATGGAATGTTTAATTCCGTGTGTTACTTGTGTTATTACTTTGTAATTATTTTTTAAATCTACAAATAGTTCTAAAATCTAAAAACTGTTTAAAAGTAAACCCTAAACCAATTGCTTTCAGTGCAAAAAGAGTTTAGACTTACAGTTTAAAATGTCTGTGCCAAGTAATCATGATATTTGCATGTTTTTGTTTTCTTTTAAGTAATATACTACACTGAAAGAAATGACAATTTTTTTTAAGGTAAGTGGTTGAAAAACGATTTATTTTAGCAACATTTAAATAATATCAAATATAATGTTGAAAGTTAGTCAACTACATTTGTATTTATTTAAATGTAGCTGAAATCATTTGATTGCATCCACTCACCTTAAAAAAAGCATAGTAAATTCAAATAATATATTTTTTTCTTCAATGTATTTATATAAAAGTCCCCCTCCAGGAACTCCAGCTGTGTCGGAAAGCGCTTGGGGAACACCTTCAGTGATATCAAGCTCTGAATCATATGTGTAATCAGTCCAATTGATAGCGAGACGTCAGGTGCGGGTGACGTCATGACCAGGAGGCTTAAAAGCATGTGAGGTGCAGCCGGCACCAGCTTTCTGCCATTTGGCAAAGCTATCTGTGTGTGTCAGTCACGATCTCTGTTGTGTGAGTCTTATTTACTGTTGTTTGCCAAGTTACACAAGTATACAAGCTCCAGCATGTCGAAAGCAAGTGCTAAGACAAATAAGGGGGAAAGCAGATCACGTTATAGACTGTATGTTCCTTCCTGCCCACGCTATATCACGAGCGGGGATACACACAGTCTGTGCACGGTCTGCTTGGGAGTGAAGCACGCAGAGTCTGCTCTCGAGGGAGTGTCCGCATTGTGAGTGGTTACCACTGCGTAGGCTTCGCTCCCGGAAGTCTCTCTTTGAGGAGGGAGCCACCACCAGCGTTCCTCACGATGCTGGCCCCACTTCCGCCGAGGAATTCTTGGGGTTCGCAGTTGGATCTGGTGAAGGGAATGTAGACGGGCGAGTTATTATCTTCTTCCTCACCTGCCAGATCGACTGCCCTTTCTCTGGGATCGGAAGCCCGTTCTGCGGCCTCTTCCACCTGGGGAGTGGGCTCAGCGCTTCTCCTATCTTCCTCAGAGGAGGTTGATGTGGAGAGCATCGAGTATTCGCCCCCTCAATCCCTACAGTATGAGGAGCTATTGGAGGTAGTTATTCGTGCAGTTGCCAAGTTAAACATCAATTGGCCCGCCGAGAATCAGGCTGAACCGCAGAAGAGTAAACTCGATGAACACTTTCTGCGTATTAAGCCTCTACCTCCATGCTGGAGCCTGCCTTTTTTAACCGATCTCCGCACTGAGGAGTCGAGATCGTGGAGGAAACCATTCTCGGCCCGCTGTGGGATTCGACCACGATGCAGGCACGTTTTTCTCCTGCTCGGATTGAGTCGATCCTCACTGCAGTCACGAGAGTCAGAGAAGGCCTGACATTCACTACCAAGCTGTTTCGAAATCTGCTGGGTCTGATGGCAGCTGCGTCCAATGTGACACCTTTTGGCCTGCTGTACATAAGACTCCTACAGTGGTGGCGATGCCTGCGTGCCTTAGACATGTGGAGGAAACCTTTGTTCTTGTCTCAGGCCCCGGCGCTGGGAGCTTGTTTTCACCGCGTAATGCTAGCGACGGACGCATCCCTGACTGGTTGGGGAGCGATCATGAGGGGCCACCCTGCCCGCGGTCTGTGGAGTGGCCGCCATCTCATGTGGCACATCAACTATCTGGAGATGCTGGCTGTTTTTCGAGCACTTAAACACTTTCTTCCAGACCTAAGAAATCGCCATGTGTTGGTGCGCACCGACAACACAGCAGTGGTCTTTTATATCAACCATCAGGGAGGTCTGCGTTTGCGCCTCTTATACAAGCTGGCACACCAGATCCTTGTGTGGTCCCAGGACAAGTTACTCTCGCTGAGAGCAGTTCATATTCCTGGTTATCTCAATATGGGAGCAGACATCCTGTCGAGGCAGGGGCCGAGGCCCGGGGAATGGATGCTTCACCCCGAGGTGGTGAAGAAGATATGGAGAGTTTTTGGCCAGGCTCAGGTGGATTTGTTTGCGACACGTCAGACATCGTCTCCTCTGGTTCTCTCTGACTCATCCAGCTCCACTGGGGCTGGATGCTATGATACAGACTTGGCCGAGGCTTCGTCTGTACACCTTTCCCCTGATCGCTCCCGGGAGTTCTAGAGAGATTGCGCCGTGACGAGGTCCGTCTGTTGCTAGTAGACCCGTTCTGGCAGGGCCGATATAACGAGGATATAGCTCAAAATTAACGGTCTTCAATGTAGACATCAGGGCAAGACAAGGCAGGGCATACACACAGGAACACCGAGGAGTAACGAGTAGACCAGATGAAATCGAACTGAACAGACAGGACTATAAATACACAGGATAATCATAGATAATAAGACAAACACAGCTGGACAAGAATTAACTCATAATCACACTTAACAAGGACAGCAAACAAACCAAATATGAAAAAAAAGAGGTGGGAACACATGACACACACGACAGAGGACTAACACATAGAAGTATATATGCAATTTAAGTTTTTTTTTTTTGGTCCAAAAGAAAACCATCAATGTACTCGTGCTGTAAATAACCCAGAAACCATGTTGATCTGAAGATTTTTTTTATCAACAAATAAACATATAACAACTCAGGAAGCATGTACAGGTTATATACTGATAAAAAGAACCAATGAATAACCAATGATTTTTTTTTTATAAATAACATTATTCATTAAAATACTGTATACTAGAGGTAACATTAGAGAAACAATTTCCATCCATCAAGTCCTAGACACTTTGATGTGTGTACAAAGTGTGTGTTTCTGTTTTACCTGAAATATCAACTCTCCCCACAAATCAAACACCTAAATATACATATTAAGTTCTGTTATTATGACAATGCAAAATGCTACAAGGTTTCTGTTTGGCTCAGGAGATTATTAGTTCAGTATAAAAACAATAGGAGTCAATGTGTGTGTTTGTGTGTGTGTGTGTGTGTGTGTGAGATGGTGACTTCACAGCTGGTGAAGAAGTCAGGAAAGCTCTGGGAGCGTCGCCCACCCCTCATAAACTCACAAAGACACTTAATAAGCCCCCTGATGAGTGATGCTTATGGATTTCTGCGCCGCTAATTTCCGTAACTATCACTGTTTGAAAGATAGCCCTGAGGATTTGGGGAGCAGAAGGGCCCTTGTCTTAGCCAAACACAAGAGCGGTATTATTCTATATAAAAAAAGCGCTATCCTTGTAGTGTCCCTTTCCTCCTGCTAAACTATCTTGCTTCGATGCTGCAATGTTATTCGAAACCATTATATCATAAACATCAGCTATCTGATGTCCACAAAAATATTGTGTGAAAAATCTCATGAGCATAAAAATCCACATGCATACAAATGAAAGATAAGGAGAACGAGAACTCTTGGAGAACATAATGTCCTGCAATTGTCTAGTTCACTACAGAAAAAACGGGTTGTAGTTGGCTGTGAAATATGTGATAAAGGTGTTTTGTTACGCTATTGAGTTGGTTTCTCCAGGCCACTGCCCCCAAATCCTTTAATTATATAGTAACGACACATGCAGGCAACATGATCTTCAACAGCTGAGCGAGGCTGAGGAGATCAGGACATCGTGATAAAACCATCGCAACACACACTCCTCTGGAAATGGCTCTTCTCTGAGACAGAGTAAATCATGTGGAGCATCGCTGGCCTTTTTAATGGGAATCTTTTTAACTGGCTTGAACTGATTAGTATTTATCTATATGAACCATTGGTAATGAAGTCAAAGCAGAGAAACAGTAAGAGAAATGTACATTGTGTCTAACAGATTTTCACGGCTCTAAACCCAGACGCCGGTGAATGGAAAGAGTCTGAACCCGCAGACATGTTCATTTCTTGTTCGTTTGTTTATTCTTGACGGACTGGTTCAGCAGTCACAGACTGAGCCTCTGGTTTTGGATTTACATGTGATTTACAGCCTTTTTCCACTGTCGGAACCCAGTACATGTCAAACGCTTCCCAATTGGAAGTTGGGTCTGCTTTGGACCACTGTGACCAAGATCACGTCTTTATGAATTCAGCTGTTCCACGCACATGCTTTTAACATGACGGAGCATGATATGTTCTTCACATATGACAGCAGCACTGGGGAGTAACTAAGTAGTAATGTTCCTATACTCATTAATTATTTGCATAAGTAATGCAATAGTTAATGAGTTGGTTTCTACAGAGCCTTGCACATGACATACATGGAAATAATATATATTGAATATAATATATTTCCTGATGATTCCATTTATCGTTATATTGTTATTATCTAATTTAGAATTACATAATTATATAATTTATAGGGTATTTATTTCTTATGTATCAGGTGCATTTAGTGCAAATATATTAAATCAGATGGAGCAAAAATGTGTCTGGTTTGATGTGTGGCTTTTTAATGTTGATGCTTGGTATTTACACTTCTGTGAATTATTTGTCCTTTGCAGTTTTGGTGCACAGACAACCACGTAGTCAAAATGATTGCAAAATTGACCTAAAACACTGAATTATGCATGCCAGGCCAATAGTTGGCGATGCCACTTTGTAAAGAAACAATATGTGAACACACAATAATTTAAACATATTTGCATAATAACAGTGTTTTCAAAAGCTTGCAATTTCCAAAAGTTATTTTCAGGCCCCCAAAACACTGTTGCCATGTAAATGAACAGCCAAAACACATACAATATTATTTTTTTTGTTAGAAATAGTGTTGTGTAAATACCCAGTTAATAAATTAATCAAAAAAAATACACACAACTGGAGATACTCATTGCAAGGACAGTTATACTGCGGGATCAGCATGTGAACATGACCCTCCATCACCGGACCACTGTGTTGAGTTGCTACAAATTATTTCCTAAAGATTAATTTTTATCTCCCCATTCTTGAGTCACGTAGCCCTTTTTTTTTTCTTTTTTTATTGTGGTCTGACGCACCTAAGCAAGAGCTACACACAAGACCTGTTTCAGTTCCTCAAAAGCTATTCTAGTCTCAAGAGTCCAGTCCATGGGTGCGAAGGACTCCTTCAACAAACTGTTCAGAGGATGCATTTTCTTTGCATGGTTTTT
The DNA here is from genome assembly GCA_027474115.1 of Schizopygopsis malacanthus. Classification (NCBI taxonomy): domain Eukaryota; kingdom Metazoa; phylum Chordata; class Actinopteri; order Cypriniformes; family Cyprinidae; genus Schizopygopsis; species Schizopygopsis malacanthus. The sequence goes on from JAPDDM010000275.1 coordinate 187,755, forward strand.
AACCCAACCACAACTATAGCTAGTCCAAAAAAAATATACTCATGTCGATTTTAAGTTTTTGATAAGTATTGTTTTTCTCCCTATAGGTTATATGCTCAATACCCTTCTGAAAAGGAACCATGGTTTTACTGTAGTAAAAGTGTAATAACCATGTTTGTTTGGGGGGTTGGCACATTGATTACCATTTGTATAACCACAGTTTTACTAAAAAATACCATGGTTAATATATGGTTAGTTTAGCAAAATCATGGTTAATTAGTGGTTAGCATGATTTAACAACACCATTGCATTTTTATTTATTTATTTATAGTAAAACCATTGTTCATTTTCAGAAGGGTAGGCATATGTAGATCTGTATAGGTTATATGTTTAGATATCTTTTTATGTTCTGTGTACATGCCCATGTCTGTTCATTATATGTCTACATATGTAGCACTGTGGTCATTCCTCTGTATGTCTCCACATATGTATGTCTACACATTTTTACTTCAAAAATCTGATTTAAGAGTCACGTGACGCGTTAATGGCGGTGCAGCTTTGAAAAGATGCTCTCCACACAACTCGCATATTTTCAGGTCTTTGAAGGACAACTAAATGCTAAATTACGTGAAATCGTCGAAAATGTCAACCCAGGCCACACTTGTTCATACTCGGGAGGACGCTACCTCTCCCATTAAGAAGAAATATAGGGAGTCTTCCACCGCAATCTCCCGAGCTGAGCTGGATGGCGCCATTTTGGCCGGAGTGAAACAAGCCCTGAGCGAACAACACACTGATTTAGACAGAATTGTTACTGTCATAGATGATGTGCTGATGCCTCAGATTCTAGATCTGAAACGTGAAATTGAAAATACCAATAAAGCAGTCACCGCCGTAACCGGGCAGATCGAGCAAGTGGGAAAATCGGTATCTCTGCTCCAATCCAGATACGACACCATACAGGCGGCTGTTCGTAAAGATAGGGATCAGATCAGCCATCTGGAATCTAAATTTGATGACATCACATTAAAGATTGCTGATATGGAAGACCGCAGCAGAAGATCCAATGTACGGTTAGTCGGCCTCAGAGAAGGTGTTGAGGGAGATGACTGCATCGCCTTTTTAAAGGCGAACCTGCCCAAATGGATACCTTCCATTGCGAACAGAGTAATTAAAATCGAACGTGCGCATCGCATCTACTCAGACAAGCAGTCTAAACGCCCACGCACGGTTATATTCAAACTGTTGGACTACCCCGATAGACAAGCCATTCTCAAAGGGGCGAGGGCCGCATACCCGGTCAAGTTCGGCAGCGAAACCCTTAATTTCTTCCCGGATTACAGCGCAGACACCACTAAGAAAAGAAAGGCTTTCACGGAGGTGCGGAAGAAGATGGATACACTCGGAATTCAGTCGTTTCTCCTCTTCCCGGCTACACTCAAGGTCATTCATGCAGGGAGACAAAACCTCTTCCGTTCGCCGCTGGAGGCCGAGCAGTATCTTCTGTCTTCACGGCCTGGGAACGACATCGCTATAGCATCCGTGGGACTGCCTCCTCAACTGGACCGCTGTGCTGACATGGATATGGAGCAATCCGCTACTCAGTACAGATAAAACTATACAGCGAGTGTACTGTATATGCTGTTGTAAGCCATTTATTTTACCTTTTTCATTTGCTATTTTGTTTTCATATTTTCTTTGGCCACAAAATAGGTTATGGACATTCTTGGTTACTGAGGTAGGTCTCCCTTTATTTTATTTTATTTTTCTAGGCTACTAAATCTCTGAGCAAGTTGAGATTTTATATAGAAATTAATTTTGTGATTTATTTTTAAACAATCTTTATTACAATCGCGAATCCCCCTCCCCTATTCTAGGTATAATAATATCTCCTTAGTAGTGGTTGGGATCACCGCAATTGAGCAGTCACGGCTCTTATAAACTGCAGCCTTACGCTAGCCAGAGGATTCGTTATACCCTCGTGGCTTGCAAAGTGTATATACATAGTTTGTTTTATGTTCATCTGTGTTTTGTTGGCGGCAGCAACTAACTTTAATGTACAACTCTCTCCAAATGGTTTTCGAGGCCTGGGCATTTCTACTGTCCACTTGTCATTTTGCCTGTACATGATATGTCTACTTTTAAAATTTTAAGTTGGAATGTGAGGGGGTCAAACGCAAATGTGTCTGTGGATTCTATGGGGAAAGATGATTGTGGCCGGTTCGTATATGCAGCTATTAGAATTAATCATACCAAAGTCCTTTTAACCTCTATATATGCACCGAACATATGTGACCACCAATTTATGGATAATATTTCTGGAACCTTGATTAATTTAAATGATTATCACATTATATTAGGTGCGGATTTCAATGCTTGTGTCCACCCTGAGTTAGATTGCTCCTCCACTGATTCTACTGTGGCAACGCCCTCATCAGCAGCTCTTAATAGCTTAATTGCAGAGCTTAATCTTGCAGACCTATGGCGTATTAAAAACGGTAATACTAAAGCCTACACATTTTATTCTATTCGTCACAAGTCGTTTTCTAGGATTGATTATATTCTGGTTGATCCTTCCCTGGTCCAATACATCAGTACTATTGATATTTTGCCTATTTTGATTTCGGATCATTCACCGGTTATTTGTAATATCACTATAGGCGCTAAAGTCTCTAAAGTCAATAGAAGGTGCTTTAATAATACATTATTATACGACATATCCTTCCTAGACCAACTTAGACAAGAGTTAATATTTTTTTGGGAAATTAACTCCCACTGCCATAATTCACAGATGTTGTTGGAAGTTACAAAATGTTTTTTAAGGGGTAATTGCATTTCATATTCTGCTAAAGTCAAGGCCTCTAGGAATAAATGGTTTGAGGAGCTAGAAAAAAAGATTCATGATCTAGAATGTCAACTGGCTCGTGCTTTTTCCGATAAGCTTAATCAGGAGCTATCTTTATTAAAAGCAGAATATGCTTCTCTATCTATATCCAAAGCTGAGTTCATCATTCACAGAACTAAGCAAAAATACTATTTTAATGCAGATAGACCTAGCAGATTGCTTGCACTGAAACTCAAAGAGTGCGAATCTAAAGCAAACATTGACGTTATTAAAACTGGCTCTGGTGAAATTACAACAAACCCAAAGGCTGTTAATGATGAGTTTAGATCATTTTACTCTACGTTGTATTCGTCTGAGGTCTTTCTTGATAGAGGAGAATGTAGTGATTTTCTCAGTCACTTGAATCTTCCCACTTTACCAATTTCTGCTCAGGAATCGCTGGATGCTCCTTTAACACTGGAAGAACTCCACAATGCAGCTAAACTGTTGCAGAAAGGTAAATCACCTGGCCCTGATGGAATTCTTCCGGAGCTCTACCTAGCTGTCTGGGATATTGTGGGCCCCCTAATTCTAAAGTCTATGAATTATGCCATTGATTACGGTACACTTCACAGAGATCAACATGTAGCCATCATTACCCTGTTGCTTAAAAAAGACAAAGATCCACTGAGTTGTTCCAGTTATCGTCCAATATCTCTGATATCAGCCGACATCAAGATCCTAGCCAAGGCATTGGCTTTACGATTGGAACCATATATTGACAATTTGATTCATTATGACCAGACTGGCTTCTTGAAGGGCCGTTTAGCATTAGATAACATACGCCGACTATTACACATTATTGATCACGGTCAGACTACTAATGCTAACTCCACCATTTTTTCTTTGGACGCTCTCAAAGCGTTTGATAGACTATCTATGGTCTGTTCTGGAGCAATTTGGATTTGGTCCCAAGTTCCTAAATATTTTACGATTGTTATATAAAGGTCCTTTTGCTTCCGTAACAACAGGTTTCTGTCAATCGCAACCTTTCCCACTTCAAAGAGGTTGCCGGCAAGGTTGTCCCTTATCACCAATTTTATTTGCACTCTCACTAGAGCCTCTCGCACAAGCTCTTAGACAAAGCCAAACAATAACACCTATAACTATCAACAACTCACATCATCACATCTCATTGTATGCTGATGATATTATGCTTTATCTTTCAAACTTAAATATCTCTCTACCAGAGGTCTTGCATTTGTTCAACTCCTTTAGCACTATGTCTGGTTATAAAATAAATTGGGATAAGTCATTCTTAATGGCACTTAATAGTATTACTAAAGCAGCCTCTCTACCTAGTGGCATTGTCTTTGCTAATTCATGCACCTATCTTGGTATTAAAATTGCTGATTCTCTGCCTAGGATTGCTCAGACAAATTTTTCCGAAATCAGTCAGAAAATTAAGCGGGACATACAGAGGTGGGACAACTTAAAAATGTCAATGCAAGCTAGAATTAGCACGGTTAAAATGAACATTTTACCCAGAGTTAACTTTTTATTTTTCATGCTCCCTTTTTTTCCTTCCCCAAAATGTTTTAAAGAAATTAATTCATTAATCTCTAAATTCATCTGGGGCGGAAAGCGTCCGAGAGTCAGTCTTTCAGTATTACAGCGTGCAAAACCACATGGCGGTCTTGCTCTTCCTGCAATGAAAGCATATGGTGTTCCTTGGAATTTTATCCTAGATGATCACCCATTGTTAAAGTGGTTAAAAAACACTAAAAAAATTCAGGGCACAGTCTCCTTGATCTATAAGCAACTACTTGAATGTTCATATAAGACCCTGAAGATATTAGCTGTGTGGGAGAGAGAACTCTCATGGTTGGGCTATAGTCCTGATTGGAATACAGTTTTGTCAAATCTCTGTCTTACCTCCAAAAACCCCTCGCACATTCTTATTCATTTCAAAACAGTACACAAGATGTATTGTACCCCATATAAGCGATACTTGATGAAACTCTCATCAAATCCTAATTGCAGTCTGTGTAACAATAACTCTAAAGGTACTTTTTTGCATATGTTTTGGGACTGTTCAGTCATATCCAATTTTTGGAAACATGTAGTTCAAGTACTAAAACGTATCACAAAGTTGCAGCTTGACCTTGATCCTTGTCTTATGTTGTTAAATGATGATTCTTCCTATAACTTTACATTAGTTCAGAGAAGATTGTTAATGTCTGGTTTCACTGCTGCTAAAAAAACAATTACACAGCAATGGTTCACACCTGACATGGATCCTAGAAGATTCTGGTTGCTGTCTTTTCATTATATTGTTTGTTTAGAACGCAGCACTGCAAGGATTAATGGGGCTAGAATACAAACTGTCACTTATTGGAGTAGTATAGCCCAAGCTCTAAAATAATTGTTTAAAATTAACGATGCATTATCCGGTGTGGTAATTTGCTGCCGGTGTTTAATTGTATGTTCCTTTTCAGTTACCCTGAAGTAGGGCTGTAGTACTCGAGTCCGGTCTCGGACTCGAGTCCGGACTCGAGACGTTTTTCTATCGTCTCGGACTTGTCTTGGACTCGTTGGTATTTGGACTCGGACTTGGTCATCGGACTCGCCAAATGTTCAAGTTGGTCTCGACCGAGTCCAGCAATATATGCTTTTTTTTCTGTTTCAAAACAAAACCATTAATCTGGCTCGCTTGTTCCTCAAATGGGTAATGTAATTGCCATTGGTTTAACTTCATAGTCATATGAGTGTGCGCCTGGCTCTGAGTGTGCGCGCTGCGTGGAGGCATAAATAATCTTTATTTTGGCCACAGACACGCTGTCGGCAAGTTGCATTATACAGTTTGGTTTTACAAAGTTCGTTGGAGTTTTCCCTCTCATTTTCCTTCACTTTTAAATACCTTATTAATGCCCGTGCACATTTTGCTTTCACTTTTATTTCAGGTCAATTGCTTATCTATATCTTACAACGACACATTTTCTGCAATAAACACGGGACTTTAATTAACAAAATGAATAAAAATACACCATTACCATGCTATAAGCCTAATATAAAATTACAAACTTGCAAAATGTTTAAATGTAAAAAAAAATAAAACTGACAATCCTCAAATGCGTGGCACCAAATGAATAAGAAAAAGAACGAATAAGAGCAAAACGAATAAAGCCCGGAGGCACGGAATACAACTGGATGTAAAATAAAATGAATTACACAAAAATGTAAATAAAGTAAAAAATAAGCAAACACTGTGGCAATGGCTGGGCGATTTATCAGATTTTATCGATTAATTCGAATTTAATGTTTTGCCACAATTCGATTTTTTATAAATCGAGGAATCGCGATTTTGAATAGAAATATTACCAAACTCTAGAATTAGACACTTTGGTAATAACAGTAAAGAGAAAAGAACAATCAAACCGCTTGTCGGTGCACATGATTTACCGCTCACGTGTGATGCTCTCTAGGTGCTATTCACACAGAATGTGTTTTTGTGTTGACGCGGGCAGTGGAATAGGACAAAATACAAGAAGATGTGAGTTAAACATCTTTTAATAACTAGAGCACCGTGTTTTTAGAAAGCCGTGAAAGCTCATGCACGAGACGCTGCAAGAGACGCGAGCGCAACAGTCAATCACGTCCATGCTTACATAGAAAAAACTATGGAACAGCAGCGTAGTCGAATACAAAACCTGTGAAGAACTACTACTGTAGGTCTGATATTTCATGTTTACATCAGGGTGACATGCTGAAAACTGCTGTTCATTGTTTTACAGAACCTTTATAGTTAATAATAGCACTCTAGGTGTTATACCTTCAGTCATTTTGAATTGGAATTACTTGAGTTTTTTCGAGCATTTGTCTTGTATTATTTCAGAACATATAGCCTAATATGCACAATATACGTTTGTACAAGATGTAGTTGTAGTTCATCTTTTCTGCAAAGATATTTAGTGATTTGTTTAACGTTTACATCATGAAGACAACGTCATGTGTGGTGCACTTAGAATATACTTTTATTTAACTAGAGGGTTAATAAAGAGAAAGTTGCTTGAATCATGTTGTAGTTACATTTTCAATTTGACTAGATAAAATCTTACAAAATCGAGAATTGGTCAAATATTAGTGAAATTGCTAAACCTAAAATATCCTCCTGAGACGCCCCCCCTAAAAAAAAGAAAAAGTTTACATGTCATTACATTGTTTAGACCATAAGAGAATTATTTTTTCATTATTTTTTTTTATTTCATTTTTGAAAAACTCTATTTTATTCATATTTGATTATATGTCCTCTGTAGAGGACACAAGGACTTAAAATTAAATGGCATGAATAGATATCAAAACGGCAAAATCAATGGGAGTTTTTTTAAATCACCAAATACATTTTTAGGTTTCAGGATTTTGTTATACTAAACTTTGTTTAAGGATGATTCTCAACTATGTTTTAAAATGTATAACAAAATGATTTGATATCCCATTTTGTTTTATGCAATATGTGTGTAAAAAATTCAATAAACTGGTTTCCCATTAAACACAGTGTACCTATACACTGCATCTAATTTGCTTATTAATATGTTTCTGTTGGGACAGAATGTTGAAAAATTATTTTCATAATGGGAGTAATACATGGCCAGATTATCATAATAATATATAATATTTCATAAGCAAACTGATATATAATTTATTTCCCTATTCAATTGTTGTCTCCCAAAATGCATAATAAACATGCTTTTAGTCCTGGTGTCCTCTACATTGAACATGTATGAAATGATGTCCTGTTTCATAACAGGAAGTCATATTTGAATTTGAAAACCCATAACATTTTCCTGAGATGTTGCTTTATGACAAACAATCTGAAAATGATTCAGATGTAAAAGACATTACAGAATATAATCATATTTCCATAAGGAAATATTCACTAAATTAAATATAGCCATCTTTAAAGACATAGGAGAGGGTTTTAAAAACATTTAGTATCGCTATAAAGCCCTGAATGTGCTCTGTACAGGACATCCAGGCTTATAACTGTGACATGTGAGGTCTCAGAGAAATACACTAAAATAGAATGTCCACTACAGAGGCAAAAACTCCATAGCTGGGTCTCAGGAGGAGAAATAAAATAGACTAATTTGATCCTACAGTGTTGCTGCACATGCTTTTAGATCATTACAAACAATAATGCAAAATTATTATATTAGAATAGAAGATATGCCGTCTCTCGTATCACATACATTATAAATAATTCAGTATGTGGTTTTGAAGAAGATTATTTTTTTCTTTCTCTGTTTTGACCATCTCATTTGGACTTGGACTTGACTTGGACTCGAACCTCTTTGGACTCGGTCTTGACTCGGACTCGAACCTCTCTGGACTTGGACTTGTCTTGGACTCGACAAAGGTGGACTTGACTACAGCCCTACCCTGAAGTATTAATCACTTACTGTACTTGTGTGTTTTGTTCCCTGTGATTTTTTTTATTTTATTATTATTATTATTATTATTATTTTTATTTTTTTTTCTCTTCTTTCTTGATACTTATGCTGTCATCCAACATTTGTAATGTTATTATTTCAAATAAAAAAACAATCACAAAAAATCTGATAAAATGTTTTCTACAAAAGCAAGAAAACCCTTTAAAACTAAGATCCTCACCAGCAATGCTTTGGGAAGTATAGTTGATCTTAATAGACTGTCTGATGACAGTTGTGGGTCTTACATTGCAAATTAACACTCTCAGTGTAACATAACGAGTAAGATGACAAACACTCCTGTCAGAAATGACTTTAACGAATCCAAATTGGTCCTAATATTGTTCTAAACCCCATGTCCCATTCAGATGGAAAACACCATGATATTTGCTGTTTCAGTCCGGTTTTCTTGAACTTGAGCCATATTGTTTACCTGGAATCATCTGGAGCTTTCAAACAACATTAATTTCCAATGACTTTACATGCTCATACATGGTAGGCTAACATTTCTGATCAATCTTCTCTGATCAATGTTCCCCGACTCGCTTGATTCATGGATTTGTCATGTTAAGTGTTGTATGTCTGGTGTCTCTGAGTGCTCTCTCCTCTGGTGCCAGAGATGCCAGAGTACCTGGGCCGACGCTGCTGCAGCTGCCAACTTCATGTCAGTCAGGAATGTAATTAGTAAGAATTAAGCTGCTCCGAGTTAAAGAAAGGGGTCAGCCAGAGCTGGGAAGGTCGAGGCGGGTCATTACCGAGCATTTTCTTCTCAGCCGGGGGGTGATAAGGTGTCATGTTTACGTAGCACTGAGGTGGGCTTTGCCTGTGACTTCCGTTCTCTCTTCTCTTCCCCTTTAGTCACTCCAGTCTTTATAGCGCTGGCTTTTTAGAGCCACCTGTCATTGTTTGGTGATATCTTTTAATATAAATGTCTGTTTGCAAGTAGTAATTTCCCTAATATATTCAATATACACCTATTTGTCTACAAAGTTGACACATTCCTAACAAATATCAATGGTGTTACTGAACTTGATTTATCAGTGTGGATTATTTAGGGGGGGGGGGGGGGTGATAACTAAAGACATGATCGCATTAACAACTATTCAGCAATCAGGCTAAAATGGTAAAATTATTTAAAGTTTGCATGGCATATATATGCATCCAATATTATATCCAAATTGCACCACATACAAAAACCATATCACAAATCTTAACTCCTTGATTGTTTATATCAGGGATTCCCAAACACATTCCTGGAGCCTCCCCAACACTGCACATTTTGCATGTCTCCTTTGTCTGACACCCATTTTGTCAAGGAGTCCTGACCAACCGCCTCCTTTCTGGTACTGGAGGGTCCCACCATCGACATTATCCTGGGACGCCCCTGGCTCGTGCAACATTCACCAGAGGTCAGATGGGATTCCAGCGAGATCCTGCGATGAGTGAATCCTGTTTCCAGAACTGTATCTCTAACGTTCCAGTACCTCCGGCACTTCCTTCACTTCCTAGTCTCCACCCTCGTTGAGAGGCCCGAACCCCTCAAGTAACATGCGATCCCATCTGACTGTGCGGCGTTCTAGGATGTGTTCAGCAAACAGGCAGCCACACAGTTACCCCCTCACCGGCCATGGGAATGCGCTATAGACCTGCTGCCTGGGGACACACTCCCCAAGGGTCGAGTGTACCCTTTGTCCATCCCGGAGCGCAAGGCAATGGAGGACTACATCAAGGAGGCTCTCCAACAAGTATTTATCTGCCCTTCCACCTCGCCGGCCGCCTCAAGCTTCTTCTTCGTGGACAAGAAAGACGGAGGCCTGTGGCCCTGCATCGATTACCGGACTCTCAATGATCACACCGTCAAACTCCTGTATTCACTTCCTCTGGTCCCGGCCGTCCTCGAGGAAATCCGTGGGGCCTGCATCTTCTCAAATCTGGACCTGCGGAGTGCGTACAACCTTGTTCGTATCTGGGTGGGCGATGAGTGGAAGATGGCATTATAGTGTACATCGACGACATCCTTATTTATTCCCAGAACCTGTCTGAACATCGCCACCACGTCACGCAGGTCCTGGAACAACTCAAGAAATACCACCTCTACCTGAAGCTCGAGAAGTGTGAGTTCCACCGGTGCAGTTCCTCGGGTACATCATCAGTGTCTATGGCATCTAAATGGACCAAGGGAATGTCCAAGCTATCCAGGACTGGCCCCAACCACAATTAGTCAAGGAAATCCAACGCTTCCTAGGATTTGCCAACTTCTATCGCAGATTAATCCAAGGCTTCAGTTTTCTCTCCTTGCGATCCACCCTTCAGGGCTCCCTTCATGCTTCCCTGGGCTCTGGACAGAGACTGGCAGCCAGCGTACTCTCTCGCTCCTCCAAGCTCGGTACTGGTGGCCCAGTATGGCCCAGGATAGCTCCCATTTTGTCTGCGGATGCTCAGTCTGTGCCATCTCCAAGTCTCCTTATCACCTCCCCGCCGGAAATTTGGTACCCCTACCAATCCCCCGTCATCCGTGGTCCCATGTCGGAGTCAACTTTACCACATATCTTCCCAACTCCGATGGATTCACATGCATTCCAGTTGTGGTGGATCGATTCTCTAAAGCTTGCAAGCTAATTCCCCTCAGAGGCCTACCCACAGCCCTAGAAACAGCTGAAGCCCTGTTTCACTACATCTTCCGCAACTATGGAATCCAGAAAGATATCGTCTCTGATCGTGGCCCACAGTTAATTTACCACATATGGAAGGCCTTCCTCAAACTCCAGGGCGTCTCAGTTAGCCTCTGCTCCGGATATCACCCCCAGACCAACGGCCAGACTGAGTGGAAGATACATGAGATAGGGAGGTACCTCCAGGCCTACTGTCATGACAACCAGCACAGCTGGAACCGTTTCCTTCCCTGGGCCGAGTGTGCACAGAACTCCCTCTGGCAGACCACCACGGGACTCACCCCGTTCCAGTGCAAATTTCCATCACAGCCACCCAGACTGGCCTGCACCCAGAGGCTGTGGCCGGTCCCGTCGCCGTCCTGTAGGAGGGGGTACTGTCAGGGAGTCACAGTCACCTCAGTCACCACCAGCTACACACACCAGATCCAACTCACCTGATTACTAATCACCGCCACCTGTCACCAGTCATCAGAGCACTATACCCACGCACTCCTCCCGATCAGTCACTTTCTGGTCTCTAACATTCAATGTTGACTCACTCTTACCTTTTGTCTACAGTCTCGTTGTTCCTGTGTTCTGCTCCCAGATCTCCACCACTCCTGTGTTTCACCGTCTCCAAGCTCCATTGCTCCTGCTGGTTCCCCAGTATAAAGTATAGGATTGATCACTCACAGATACGACTCTCTAGACACTTCTCCATTCCTGATTCACTCACCTGGACTCGCTGCATTGCTTCATTTCCCTGCCATAGTACAATAAACCGGCTGTTGATTTTTCTTACCTCTGTGTCCCTTGTCTATCTGCTGACACATTTCAGGTCTTGGAGTTGCTACTAATGAGCTGATGAGTTGAATCAGGTGTGATTGATAAAGGAGAAATGAAAAATTTGCAGTGCTGGGGAGGCTCCAGGAACGTGTTTGGGAACCCCTGGTTTATGTCATTGAAAAATGTTAACTATATTGTTGCCCAGCTCTTGATATTTTATTTATAGACAGAACTGATGTAGAACGGGATGCTTCTGATCGTCTGCTGTGAGAATAAAAGTCCCGCCACTGTAAATTTAAATGTCCCACTTCTGACACCTACTGGAGAAACAGAACAAAAATAATCAACCAATGTAAATATAAAAAAATGCCAACTATTAGCCGATATTGTCATGAATCTGGTTGCCACTCACCACAACTGCACATCACCCTTGGACTACATCTCCCATCATGCACTGCACACACACATTCCCGTCCACCATTACACCAATTACACAGCTGTCACCATTCACTCATTAGTCTTGATTGCCTCCCCACACCTGCACCTCATTCTCACACTCACATATAAGCAGCACACATACACTCACCCATTGCGAAGTCTTGTTTTCCCCTGGCTAACATTTCCGAGCGTTTTTCCCTTGTGTGTCTACCTGTGTACTACCTGGACCGTTGACTCTCTCTCCTGATCGTTTGCTGCCTGCCTTACTGACCCCGCCTGCCTACTGGTTATCCTCTCTGTCTGCTGCCTGCCCTGACCCATTGCTCTGCCTCTGTTTACGAATCTGTCTTATCTACGTTGCCCTCGATACCACTGTTTGATATTTGCCTGTCTGACCACCTCTTTGTTTCATTAAAGCTGCAAGTGGATCTACTCTCGCCTCTGACCAGTCATTCTTTACAGATATACTGGTCTTAGTGTGATATTGCTGACCACTAATGCTGATGGTTTAGCCAATCGCATTCAAACTCATTTACATATAGAAATCTTAAAGTTGGACAAACGGCCAATATATGAACTAATAAAGACAATGGTTATAGGTTTTATTGCCATAATTGGGCCAACTCTACCAATAATACTAGTTTTGATAGTAGCAACAAATGGTTAATTATGAAGTCACAGGAAGTGAGGTAACATACTAAAGCACCTAGTCTTAAATCTGTAAGTCCAGAAAGGGGAGGTTAAGGCGATTCTTGTTTATGTCATTGCAAAATATAAAATATAGTATCACCCAGCTCTTGATAATGTTATATTAGACAGAACTAATGAAGACGGAGAATGGGATGCTCCTGTGCGTCTGCAGTCAAAATAAAAGTCCTGACACTGTAGATATAAAAGTTCTACTTCAGACACTTACTGGGTAAACAGAAAATGTAGATGATACCAATAATACCAGTTTTGGTAGTAGCAACAAATCTCAGCAGTTAATTATGAAGTCACAGGAAGTGAGCTAACCTACTAAAACAGTTAGTCTTATATCTGCAAGTCCAGAAAGGGGAAGTTAAGGTGATTATTTGACCTCTGGGTATGGTCTATAACTACTACTGAGAAAGTGGGATTGTGTAACTGCAGAGCCTGTGGTAATACCTCTGTCCAGCACAGACACACAGACATGAAGTCTGCAATGAGCGACACGACTTTATCAGAGGCCAGAGAACAGACTCCACACGTCTCAGTTTCCTCGCTGCAGCTGGGCTTTTATTGCGTCTATGCGGAGGGGATTTCCCGCACGGAGCAGCGAGCTGTCAGAGCCTGTGCTCGTCTTCAATGGGTGGCTAAAGCAGCGGCGGGGTGGCCCAGAACTACCTAACCGTTTTATCAGTGGCATCAGAACACCTCAATGACCTAACGAGGGATTTACAGCAGCACCATGTGAAACAAACGCCAGTTTTTTCCTTCTTTGTGTCATCCTTCTTTTTCACAAATTATGTGATTGATCGTCTCAGTTTCCCCCTGTCCTCTTGTATTTCACTTAAGTGCCGCTTTTATGGTCTCGCAGAGGGCTCGGACACAGAGCGCGTTTTAAAATGTCTGTGGTTTCTATAAGGGGAGCAGTTATATAAAAGGCAGGAAGAATGATAGAGCAGAGTTGTGGGGGCTGCGCACAAACACATGATCAAGGAGGTGCTGTAAAGATGAGACGCGAAAGACAGCAGGGGGAAGAAGAAGGAAAAGAAGTAATGGAGCGACTTTAAGAGCAGATAAAGTTATTGTGAAACTCCAGACAACACATTCAAATGATGGGTTTAGGCTAATCTGATGCATATGGTGAATGATGTAGAGATGTCCCAGTCACGTCATTGCATTCAGGCAGCACTCTATTGCAGATTTAGGAATGTCAGCTGTAATCGATAGGCTGTGCTGACGACACCTTTGTTTCAGCACCAGGTTCCTATCAGCTCTTCTCGTGCGATGTGTGTCAAGAACTTGTCCATGTCAGATTTCATTACAAAATCAAATGAAAAATCTAATTAATTTTGTTTTTATATTATAGAATTATTTTATGACACTTCTGAATATTTTCAACAACAAAAAAATCTGTTTTGTAATTCGTATTCTCCTTTTCATCATCATCTTTGTTTTCTTTATTGTTTTAACAATTGAAATGGTCCCACTTTATTTTAGGTGGCCTTAACTACTAGTACTTACATAAAAAGTACAATGTACTTACTGTGTTCATATTTTATTGCAAAACACTTTTGCTACTATTGAAGTGGGATATGGGTACGCTTAGGGACAGGTTTGGTGGCATGGGTAGGATTAAGGGATGGGTCAACAGTGCAATTATAAATGTAATTGCCTAAATTAATTACAGCTGTAATTGCATGCAGATATTTTTTAAATATAAGTACAATGTATGCATGTACACAATAAGTGCATTGTACCAAATTATTAATTTCAATATAAGTCCACTTAATATAAAGTGGGACCATTTAAACTAATCAAAACTAAATTAAAATTATTACACCAATAGCAATTAAATTACAGGCAGTGAAGCACATACTGCATTATAAAACAAACAACAGTGAATTGCATTTAATAATTGTTTTATTAATTCAATGTAATAATTTGGGAAATACCTCATTGCCATTAAAATAATGTCACAATGCAAAAACCCTAATAGTCCTAAAAACGGTTTCATTATTTTTTGTCAAAAATAGATTGCTTTGTTTATTCCTCTACCTCTCTCCATTCATCTATATATCTGTCTGTGAAATATGAGTCAGGCATGTTCTTGACAGAATTCATGAGATTAATTTCACAAAATTATATATTTTTTATTTACTTATTTATTATACAATAAATAAACAAAGTTTAAAATGGGTTAAAAACATATTATTAAAGGAATATTCTCATATCATTTCAGAATATATTAGAAGAGATTATCAGAAGATAAACGTTAAACGAAATAATACAAATAAGAAGAATTTATGTAAGCTAGCTTTAAAGGCAACATTTTTGTTTAGTTTAATTTGAAGTACTACAATTCTAACTAATAAATAAAAGTTAATAAATAATAATGACTTTTAAAAATGTTTTTTATATAAACATAAAATAATAAAAACGTTGAAAACATTTTAATATTAAAGTGAAAACTGAAAATATAACAATAAAATTCAAACTATTAACAAAAACTATAATATTTCACAGATACTAAAGTAGCACAGATCGCAACAGAAAATAATATCGACTCGCAACTTAGTTTGTAAACTAACAGGCAGTGTGTGCACAGTAATGCATTTCCAGTGGAAAGCTGATGGGTTTAGAACAGAAATGTTTGCCTTGTGTTTTTGTCGAAGCACTTGTAAGGGTTATTCAGTTAAAAAGTCAGTCACAGCTATAAAGTTGTCGAAATTGTACTTTTGAGATGGCACTATTTGGTGCAGGAACTTCTGGTGTTACTGGTGCAGATTTTGTAATTCTTCTCAGTATTACACTTTTCAAAATAAAGGTTCTTTATTGGCATCAATGGTTCTATGAATAACCTTAAACATTCATGTAACCTTTCATATGCAGAAAAGGTTCTTTAAAATGGTTTCTTTTAGAGAATTGTTCTCTGAAAGGTTCTTTGGGGAACCAAAAATGGTTCTTCTATGCATCACTGCAAAAACACCCTTTTAAACCTTAATTTGTGAAATAATGTATTAGTTACTGTACAATAAAAATGCCAAGTCCTAATTTTTAAACCTTATTTGCATCTGGCTATTGGGCTTAGGTATGCCTGTGCTCCAGCACACATCTGCTAAAGGGAGACCCGTCCTATCCCGTCCCGTCCCGCCTGGCCCACCCTCACACACACCCTGCCAGTGTTTCATTAAAGGATGGTTGTAGAGATGGTTCTGCTCTTTAATGAGCATTGCGGGATTGGATCCAGACCTGCCAAGCTGCCAGAAACAGGATGGGTGTCAGCCGCCTTCTACTGTTCATAAAACAAGGGGAGCTCAGACGCACACGCTCAACCGCACACATGTGGGACTCGATTTCCTTCGGCGAGGTAATGGGCAACCCATCTCCTCAATGAAGATATATCCTTCATCAGAATGATGCTGGACCTTTAAGACAAGGGCTGCTATACGGGCCCACTGGCTCTCACATCTGGCTATCATCAGCGGCAAACGTCTGTTTTTTTGGGTGTGGGGATTCGGGAGGGGAAGTCGGGACGGAGGGGGTGCATCGGTATTGACTTGATTCAATTACTCGCACCACTGTGAGGGAACGGCACCTCAAGGGAAGAGGGAAAAGGAAACGCATCACTGCCCTTACACTGTGCTACGAGGAAGCCAGATTATTAGCATAAAGTCTGCTGACTTTATCACTTTGGTCAAAAAAGGAAAGAAAAAAAAATCCATTAATTGGCTCCCTCATTTCACACCTCCACCAAAAAGATGACAATTACTTTTTAATAGTGTCGGACTGATAAAGGTAAAGGTTCAAACAAATATGTGTGGTGATCGGATTTCATTTCTTATGTCCCAGCCTGAGGTAAACTCACCTTTAAAGGCTTGATGACTTCTTTTTTTGAAAAGAGTGGTGAATTGTTTGGCAGATGTTCATAAACATTTTCTAAACGAACAGCACTTTCATGCACACTTAAACCAATGCATGCCAAAAGAAATTATGCAATGCATACAAAAGTTTCTTAAAAGAAAAAAGGAACTTCCCTTTCAGAGATGGCTGTAATACAGGGTGACATTTATCATCCAGAGGAAAAATCCCAGTAAATGTGTTTTTCAAGAGGAAAGAGTGGGCCGCCTTATTAAATAATGCATACTTTAAGAATGTGCCTCAATATAAATATTACAAATGTTTAGTTACAAGCATTTCTGAGAAAAATGAAATGGACAAAATATACACTGTAAAAAAAAAAAATATATATAAAATGTAGATGTGGTCGCCATAACTTTACCATTAAGTGGCAACATCTATTTTGTACAGATTTAACTTAAATTTACAATTTAAAACAATTGAATGTTTGGTCACACTTTATTTTACAGTCTAAATATCACTATTAACAAATATTTAACTATGTTTTTTTCCTCAATAAACTGCTAATTTGTGGCTTAGTAATAGTTAGTAGGGTAGTTGTTAAGTTTAGGTATTTGGTAGGATTAGGGCTACACAATATGGTCATTCAGAATATGTGCTTTATAAATACTAATAAACAGTCAACATGTTAATATTAGGCATGCTAATAAGAAATTATATTAAAGTGTTATTGAATGTTTTCATTAATTTAACTAATTGTTAACAAATTAATAAGTTAATTTAAAATAATGTGAATATTCCAAATGATTAAAATCTGACAACAACCTTAAAACCACAGGTGGCAAAGAGAAAGCCACATAATGAAATAAAGTTCATCACAAGTAGCTTTTTTCACAAGCTGAGATAAATAGTAAGATATTAAAGGCTGTATATAAAAAATACACACACACACACACACACACACACACACACATATATATATATATATATATATATATATATATATATATATATATACAAATATCTACATTTAACATTACTTTAGTGTAAAGTAGTTTAGTAGTTTAGTTAATTAACAGGTCACTAACTAATTGACATGTTTTTACCATACCATTTTTACGGCCTTTCACTATAAAGATTATGATTATTTTTCCAGTGATCAAGTTATCATTGCATGCAAAGAAACAATGTAGTCATTAAAAATTGCCAGTACATATTTGTTTTTTTACTTTTTGAACTTTCTAAATTATAGGTTTGAGATCTACCTCAGATCCGGGTCACGGCACCAGATTTATACAAGTGAAATCATTAGAATGTGACCGTCCTGTCAATGTGCTCAGTGTGCTTACAGCTTACTTCCCTGTGTCTGATTTCTGTCTATCACTCTATCAGAGTCCCGGCAGCTGCAGGGGCTGCTGGGATAGGCAGATACATATCCAACACAGATGTATCAGTTCATTTAATGCTGCCGTCTGCTACCGTTCTCTCAGAAGCACATGTACTGTAAATCTCGGTAATATCTGTCAGGCTCATCGCAACATTCTCACATATCTAATTTTACTGGCGTCTGAATTAGTTACACGTGTTGAAGCGGCCGCACTAACATCATGCTAGTATAAATAATGCATTCCTGTGTCAGATGCAAACATGCAGCCCTATGCAACAATTCCCTAGTCACTGACTCCATGTGTGTGTGTTCTCTCCTTCCAGACCACAAACCAAATGACTCTGCCTGCAGTTTGAATTGGAATCAATTCACTAGTTTGCAGACGAACATTATTGTGGTTAAGGGGTTAACAAAACCTTCAATGACCCCCTGCTCAAAACACCCCTCTCTCTCTCCCTCTCCCTGCCTCGTACACTTCCTCAGTCCCCAAACTAAGAAGAACCATCTTGAGCTAACCACAAATTTGGACTGCAGCTCACAGAAACTTCGATATCACAACGTCTCTGAACATGAACAAGTATCCCTCAATTCAAGATATTAGACACAACAAATTCAGGTAAAGTATGCAGAGAACGCAGGGAGGCCGAAGCGACTTTTGTAGACGAGGAAAAAGATGGGGAAATAAAGCGGATTTGGCAGGGACAGCCTGTGCTGCAGAGAAACAGTGAAATATCAGCGGGTTTTCTGTTGAGGCAAGAGCTGATAAAAGAGAGGTTCTTTTATGCGAAGGGGAAGAAATTCACATGGCTTTCTCACGCCTCTCAATCTCCCTCACGCCGAAACAGACCTGCATCTCGCAATATAATACTCCTGCACAGACAGAGACGGAGAAAAAAATCCAGCAACGATTTAAACTCTCAATTTCCTATTTCGTTTAAGAGCATTTGAAACCTTCACTTATAGAGGCTGAGCGTGAAGGTATCAGTGCCACCAGTCATTCCTTCACAGCGTTTTAGACCGAAATCTCTGCAGCGACCCTCACAAGGAATTAAACACCAAACATCAAAGCCTGAACCAAAAGAAAAAAACACATTTATACAGAAATTATGTCATAAAAATATAAAATGTAAAATAAATAAATGAATAAAATTAGAATATTGATGAAATTAATAATTGGATTTTACAGATATTCATATCTCTAAATATTAAGGCTAGTATTTATTAAGACCAAAAACATATGTCAAACATTTATTTTAATTATTTATTTTATATGATTTAATTTGAGTAAAATAATAAATAATACATCAATAAAAAATTATGGGACTAAACACCGTAAATTATTTAGAGTAATAATATAAAATATTAAACAAAATACATAATAAAGAATAGAAAGTACATGAAATAATCCACAAATAAAAACACAAATTACACACTTCACACTCAATAGAGTGAGAACTTTACAGATATGCCTTTTACAAATATTCTATAAATATTAGCCAGTAGTTATTCTTAGGATTAAAAAAACGATGATTCCGATGAATTTTTCTGATTCCACTAAATTACCAAATACCAAATCAACAAAAGGAATGGGACCATATATATATGTTTATATATAAAATATAAAGATTTTCAATAATAAAAGTAAACAAAAACATAAATACACTTTGCTTCAAGCAAACAATTCATAAATAAATCAATAAATAAGAGTGAGGATATTGATGAATTGAGCTCTTAGATTTAAATAATATTAATATATGCATGTTTCTGAATAGAATTTCATTTTAGTAAAAAATAAATAAATAAACTAACAAAAAAGGACATATAAGTTGTCCTTGGATTGTTTATAGGTTTGTTTTATTGGCTTAAAAAAAAAAATTAAATACACAGGGATTTGTGGATAAAGTAACAGTTCAGAGACATGCATTCCTACTTCTGCCAATAATGCTCTACTGTTCCTCTTTGAAGAATACTAGCATAAAATGAAGAGAAGAAGAGCATCTCTTGAAGCGAGCACAGGCTGTCTGAGTTGTAAGGCAGCTTCACTGAGATCAGAAAGTGTTGGTAGCTGAGGGGGGCTAATTTGTAAGAGCCACATTCACTGTATCGTTTTCAGGGCGCAGCGGGAGAAAGCCAAACATTCAGCAGTTGTCTAAACTTCTCTGTCATTGTTCCAGAGAGCATAGCTGTTTGTTTTGGTATCTGAATTTGTTGGGACACTGTAAGTATGATACATCACAGTGCACCAGTGCACAGTTCATACAACACAGCAGAACAACAGAGGAGAATGGAGAAGTGCTTTGTTTACTTGCACTGCAGAACTGCGTATTTTGATTTTATGGCACATTGCTTCAGTATAGTGCTTGTTTTATGGTATAGAAGGCGTAGTGATTCAGTCCCCATGACCAATCCAGCACACACACTGGGCTTTGGCAATAGAGGGCGCCTGTGCACAGCAGGATTTCCTGCAGCAGAGCCGCTGCCTTTCACAACACACACACATCAATACAGGCCAAAAATTCAAAGCATTAAGTTCCCAAACTCAATGAAATTCACAAATGAACCCAACTGAACATTCGAGGGTCAGGACCTTCAGCCGGAGCGCCAAAACGGTGCTCAGTCACGCCGTGAGTATCAGGTTTGAAAGTGAACAGCAGCGATGGAGGCCGGATTGAACGAGGGGTTCAGGGTTCCTGCTGTGGCGTTTGTTTATACTGTTGTTGCTGTCTAATGCAAAGTAAACTGTTAAGGGGTCTTGGGACGAGAACTCGCCTTCCCCGTCTTGCCTTGCAGTGCCTTATCATAATACACAAACTAATTGTAGCCTCCTGCGATTGTTTGAAACAAGCCCGCTCCCCTTTTCTTTTTTTTTCTCGGCGAGCGAGGAAACCGGTTTAAAAAAAAAAAAAAAACAATATGCAGCTCTGGAGGAGAGTCGATGAGAGGGAGGTCCCAGTGCCTTTCAGCATGTCTCCGTAGCAACACAAACAGACCTTTCCTCCCGGTGAGACCACAGGAAGTGGAGAGAGAATGGCCCCGAGTGCTACGAGCGCACTGATACTTCAGCACGTCAACCTGCTGGGTCCTGACCCCAGACCCCACAGATGCACAATATATGCCATTCGTTTTGAGATACATTAGTGGTAAAAAGTTGCCTGTTCGTTGTTGGACACTGTTGAGGAAATAGCTGGGAAAGACACATGTATTGCACTAAATGGAATTTCCTGAATTTTTTTTTATGAAATGTTGCCAAATATGAGAAAGTTAAATTGCACCCTAAAGCATTTGTAAAAATAATAATAAATAATAATTATATATAAATATTGTTTTCAATATTTTTATTAAGTACATCCAAATACAAGAAACAATGCACTTGCCTTTTTTTAGGACATAAAATTACGTAGGTAAATTTGCACCCTATTATTTAATGCATTAATAAATACAAAAAAAACAAAAACAAAACAAAGCAAAGCAAACATAAAACAAACCAGGGGGCTGTTTCATAAAACAAGTTTACCAAATAATCCAGGTTTATTTCAGTTAGTCTGACTTATTGTCACTTGATTTGGTTCAAAATAAATCCGACTAACTGAAATAAACCTGGCTTATTTGGTAAACTTGTTTTATGAAACAGGCCCAAGAACTAACAATGGCATTCATAACAAAAAAACATAAACAAAAAACACATATGAATGTTGTTTCCCAGTTTCTCCAATAATCACAATTAAAACTATTAGTTGAGAATAGCATGCTAAATAATAGCATGCTTAATAATTATGCCAGACATGGGGGTTAAAATTTCCCATGCTCATATTGCACCTTATATTATTTAATGTATTACAAAAAACAAAAAACACAAACAAACAATACCATTGAAATGTGTTTCCCGGTTTCTCCTATCATCACAATTCAACAAATTAGTGCATACTAGCATGCCGGATAAACATTTGTACGAAATACTGCAGATAAAGGAAATTCACCAATGTACTTTACACAATACATTTTTAAGACATACAATTCCCCATGCTCAAATTGCACCCTATGTATTATTGCCTGCATTATTAAAAACAAACCAAAAACAATGATTGAAACAATGTTGTTTCCAGGTTTGAATAATTTGTGCAGACTAGCATGCTGTATAGAGTTGGAGCATCATCTCTATGATATCATGCAATATTACATAAAACATTTTATGACATGTTCCTCCCCCTGACACCCCTGTTGAGCTCTTCAGAGTGCTCATATGAGGAATGGGACTCAATAGGCAGGTCATCCAGGATAACCCCCATATCCTGATTGCTCATATAACATGCCCTCTGCTACTAAACAAGGAAATGGCAGCCAAGTTAATGCCTCCTGACTGGTAAACAGTACAGACTGAGACAGGCCTTCGTTTTCACACAGCTGCTTTCAAAACATTTGAAGATCCACTGTTTTTAGAGAATGCCACTTTTGATTTTTTCTTAACTTTTATATCATAACTGGAAATGTACTGTGACTCTGACACTAAATGCTTGTTTATCTCCAGCAGCTGCTAAGTACAGTACACTGCCAGTTCAAAGTTTGGGGTTGATTAATTTTGAAGTTTCTTGTGATCACCAAGGGTGTATTTATAGGATCAAAAATACACTACAATTTTAAAATTGTAAAATATAATTACCATTTCAAATTAACTTTTTTTAAATATAATTTATTAATGTGATGGCAAGGCTGAATTTTCAGCCGCTATTACTCCAGTCTTCAGAAATCATTCTAACTGTGCTGATTTGCTCAAATATGTTAAAATCAGTTTTTTTTTTTTTTTTTTTTTTTTTTTTCGTTTCATTGTGTAGGGGTCATTTGATCAATACTTTAAAATAATAACATTTATTTGAAATATAATTGTTTTGTTTAAATATCTTAACTGTCACTTTTGATCAATTTAGTGCCCTTAATGAATACAACTATTATTTGTCAGTAAATTCTTACTGACCCATTCTGAACAGTAGTGTATATCACTGTACAATACTTGGAATATTTTTTTTATTTAACCTAAACATGTATTGAAATTTAAACCTTTAATTATTCATTTTTTATTCTTAACTATTATTTTATTAATTAATATTTTCATTTATTTATTTGTTTATTTATTTATCTGTATGTCTGCCTGTCTGTCTGTATGAATGAATGAATGAATGAATGAATGAATGAATGAATGAATGAATGGATGTATGTATGTATGTATGTATGTATGTATGTATTTATGAATCAATGAATGCATATATATATATATATATATATATATATAATGTAGTAACGTTTATGTTATAAAAGCAGTAAATCACTCTAGGTTATGCTATAATGCGAAAGACTCTCTTGATGTGAATTACTACTTTAAAGGAACTTTCTAATTGGTATGTATGTGTTAGTTAACGTTCTGGAGCTCGTGGCTGGTGTGCTTTAAGATCTCATTAGTCTCCAGTTAAAGAGCAACGGCTCTGTTTGACTGGGTTTGCTGACCAGGTCAATGAAGGCACTTTTGTCTTGACTAAGTGTGCAAGCGCTGGCAGATTCATGTGTTCTCCGAGCACCCGTGACGAGATGGCGTCTAAATGACCGCAAAATGCCAAAGAGCAAGCAGAAGAGACAATAAGTCCTTGAATATCTCTTTTACCATCTCTACTGCACCATGTGCAATAAAACACAGCCGATCAGGAGAGCGGTGGCATTCTTTAACTCTCAGGACGCTCTCAGAAATCTCTGAAAACCTTTTTTCTTCAATATCTTCCTTATGCACACACTTTCCTGTCTCTCCCCTTCACATGGGCCATGTTCTGACAATGCTTTGAGAAGCACTCTCTTCACTGACTGCTGCCCTTCCCTACAGCTCTGTTTGGATTGAACATTGTGTCTTTGTGAGCGCATGTGTAAGTAATAGACGTCTTATAAATGTTTTATTATCATGACCTCTTTGTGTGTGGATATCACAATAGAACCATCATTCATCTTCTGTCCCATTCAGTCAATATTGCTTTAAGGGCTGAATCATTTGCTGGAATGAGGCATGGAAGTATCACTGAAGGACTTCCTGTTGAAGAATAACTGCACCTGCATTAGCATTTGAACACACAATCAGACATATTTATGAAATAGTTCACCTCGTGTCGTCCTGAAACCACACTCCTAAAAATAAAGGTTATTTATTGGAATCTATGCTTCCAAGAATGTTTCCAGTGCACAAAATATTCATTATACTGAGAAAAAAATAAACTAAAAGATAGATTATGTATGTTCTTCACACTATGAGAAAAAAAGGTTCTTCAGATTATGTAAATTCTTCACACTATGGGGGCGGGGGGGGGGAGTACTTAGAGGTTCTTGAGGGAGCCTGAAATGGTTCTTCTTCCATTGTTCTTCTATTGTATTAAAAATTAATTAAATGTTTTTAAACAAATACAATGAAATTTGAATTCAAACGAAAGAATATATACAGTTAAATAAAAAATAAAACAATTAAAAATAAAATAAAATACATAATACAGTAATATAAAATATTAAAGTAAAGTAAATAGAAATATAAAATATAATCAATGAATATAAATAATAAATAAGAATACAATTTTATTGAATTTGAAAATTAAATACAAAATTATAAAATAAAATATAAAAATAAACCAACATTAATCTAGAAATAAAACTGAATTAAAAATAAAATAAATAAAAGACAACATGCAGTTAAATTAAATTAAATTAAATTAAATTAAATTAAATTAAATTAAATTAAATTAAATTAAATTAAATTAAATTTAAATTTATTAAAATTATTAATTTTAAATTATTAAACTATTTCACCAGTTGAGTCCAATTGAATATGAATACTAAAAGGTAATATTAGATGTGTTTATGTTTTAAACAACATGCATAATAATCAAAACACGTTTTAGTCGCCTTCCCTTGCCATCTACAAATATGTACTTTTTTTTCTAATTACAGCATTTTTTTACTATAAAGTGCTTCTAGCATGATGATTAATAATGCTAAATGCTACATGATTTAAAAAAGTATTGTCAGAAACCTGGTGTTTGTAGGATAGCATATGTGTTTAATTTTGCTGTGAAATATTTTGTACATAATAATACTGCGAGGACTTTTCTTGCTTCACCATAATACATTAAATGTGTTTGCCCAAACAAACACACTAACCCTGCAGTACGAGAGGTGAGTACACTCATACGCTTCGCCGCTGGCCCTCAGAGCAGCACACGGCAGTTTATGGGGTATGAGAGTCGGCCCCGGGGCAGATCTGATGTCCAAGAGCGGGACACTTTGATGAATAGCCAGTTTATTGTGCTGTCAAGCTCTGCGTGTCTGTTGGGAAATTGCGGCAGCCGGGACAACCCAGCTGATTGCCAAACCTGCGGCCCTGCTGATGATCAATCAACCTGATTGGCTATGGCAAATATGCTTACCAATAGAGAAGAGAAAAATTGATTACAGCACCACACGAGGGTCTGGAGAGGGGGGTCAGGGTCAAACAAATGAAACATGAATGAATGAGAGAGGTCAGAGTATCCTGACAGAGTAAAGAATGCCTAATATCTCACTCCAGCACAAACAAACGGACATATATACAGCAGCAGCCTACGTTCTCAGGTTTTCCGAGCAAGCATGCTTAAAAGAGTACATAACCTATGTGCAAAACATCTAATCATTGTGTTTAAGAACAAGCTGCCCTCTTTGGATGCAGTTAACATGTGTGTGTATGTGTTTGGCAGTTGTTTTGATCAACGTGTTTGACACAGAGGTCATCTTTAATACACTTTGATCTGGTGTCCAGCCGAGCGCATCTTGCTTTGGCACGGCCGACATGATGTGCGCACTATCAAATTGGCCTTTAATAGCCATTTTCTCTTCATTTTATCCAGCCCAGGGTGACAGGGAGGGGAGAATGGCTCATTTTTTATCACTAACTACATTGTCTACGAAGGTGCTTACGATCGTTTTCAAGAGATCGCCACCACTTGGAAAAGGGGCAAGTTGTCACAGCATTTATTTCAGTTAATATTTCTCATGATATGTTTTTTATATATAGATTTTTGAAAGTTAAGTTTCATAGAGAAGCACACTTAGAGGTCTTACTACACATTTGTTTTGTAAATTGTCAACAGAAAGGTAAGGTATTTAATTTGAGTTATTTTAATACTTCAACAAACTAAATAGAAATGAAATCATACATATATTGATATATACATTCTCTGGCCACTTTATTAGGTACACCTTGCCAGTACCGGGATGCAACCCCTTTTGCCTTCAGAACTGCTTTAATTCTTCGTGGCATAGATTCAACAAGGTGTTGGAAACATTCCTCAAAGATTTTGGTTCATATTGTCATGATAGCATCACACAGTTTCTGCAGATTTGTCGGCTGCACATCCATAATGTGAATCTCCCGTTCCACCACATCCCAAAGGTGCTCTATTGGATTAAGATCTGGTGACTGTGGAGGCCATTTGAGTAAAGTGAACTCATTTTCATGTTCAAGAAACCAGTCTGAGATAATTTGAGCTTTGTGACATGGTGCATTATCCTGCTGGAAGTACATCAGAAGATGGTACACTGTAGTCATAAAGGGATGGACATGGTCAGCAACAATACTCGGGTAGACTGTGGTGTTTAAATGATGCTCAATTGATACTAAGTGTACAAAGTGTGCCAAGAAAATATCCCCCATACCATTACACCACCAACACCAGCCTGAACCTTTGAAACAATGCAGGATGGATCCATGCTTTCATGTTCTTTACACCAAATTACGACTCTACCATCTGAATGTCGAAGCAGAAATCGAG
The DNA here is from genome assembly GCA_027474115.1 of Schizopygopsis malacanthus. Lineage (NCBI taxonomy): Eukaryota > Metazoa > Chordata > Actinopteri > Cypriniformes > Cyprinidae > Schizopygopsis > Schizopygopsis malacanthus. The sequence goes on from JAPDDM010000275.1 coordinate 214,676, forward strand.
ACTCATCAGATCAGGCAACGTTTTTACAATCTTCTATTGTCCAATTTTGGTTATCCTGTGTGAATTGTTGCCTCCGTTTCCTGTTCTTAGCTGACAGGAGCAGCACCCGGTGTGGTCTTCTGCTGCTGTAGCCCATCTGCTTCAGGGTTCGACGTGTTGTGTGTTCAGAGATGGTATTCTGCATACATTGGTTGTAACGAGTGATTATTTGAGTTACTGTTGTCTTTCTATCATCTCCAATCATCTGCCCATTCTCCTCTGACCTCTGACATCAACAAGGCATTTTTGTCCACACAACTGCCGCTCACTGGATATTTTCTCTTTTTCGGACCATTCTCTGTAAACCCTAGAGATGGTTGCGCGTGAAAATCCCAGTAGATCAGCAGTTTTTGAAATACTCAGACCAGCCCATCTGGCACCAACAACCATTCCACGTTCAAAGTCACTTAAATCCCCTTTCTTCCCCTTTCTGATGCTCGGCTTCAGCAAGTCGTCTTCACCACATCTAGATGCCTAAATGCATTGAGTTGCTGACATGTGATTGGCTGATTAGCAATTTGTGTTACCAAGCAATTTAACAGGTGTACCTAATAAAGTAACCAGTGAGTGTATATACACAATATTATAAATATGTAGTATTATATATAAGTATTAATAAATAAATAAAAAATAACCTTGTGAAAGGTAGTTTATATTATATAGAATATATTTTGATCATCTCATTATTCTAATTTAAGAATGTTTTGGGATTTTTTTTTTTTAAAGCTAACATAAAATAGACTTAATTGGTGCATGCAACTGAGACTGATCTTGAAATAAACCAAATACCGTTTCACAATTTTAAATACCTATAATACTGCTTAAAAAAGGTAGCAAATGGGCTACAAATAAATAGAAAATTAACATTAAACCAACTTATGGATGCGAGCCGTCCTTCCCTCCAACCCCCGCTTTCAGTCTCTCTCTCTCTCTGAAGTTGAGAGCAAAGATATATAATTTCTCCAAACACAAGAGATGGAATCAAAGTCCATTTCTCCATTCTCTCCCCCGTCTCTGCCGTCAATCATCTCACAGTGAGCGACGTGTGGAAGTGGCGGGCCGAGGAAGCCATGCGGTGCATCCCTGGAGTTTTATATATTCCGGGAAAAGATGCAGGCGCCGCACGGCCCTCATTAACAACGATCCACCCCGACCTCTCAGGCAGGTGCTACTGTAATTAACTATTGTTTGACTATCAAAAAGTCGGCCGCTGATTAAATGCACTATAAATGCAGAGGAGCACTTTCTGGGCCGCTGTAATTTCAGAGGCAGCGTGAGCACGCTGGGACCCTTTCAGCTCGGCCCTGCCTCCAGTGCGAGCTAAGAGCCTGTTGCCAGCGGTAATCAAAACTCACATGTACAGGAAAGCTTCCCGCGCTTCGGCTCAAGCAGCGCGCCTTCCATTACAAACGTGTTACTTTATGAAATCCGCCCAAAAACGCGCCTTCTCCAGGCAATTGAATGGCATCTCTTTAGTGATTAGAGCCACAATAATGGGCACCCCTGCTATTTGGGCTCTAAGTTCATTTTATTGCTAATTCATTTATGTGCTGGTTCAGAAAATACTTGACACAAATCACCTGCTAAGAAGTCATGTTTGTCAAGCCGCCGTTGCCATTATGGATAAGATCTTAAATCAAATCCTGCGTAATGACAAAAGGGAACGGGAGGTAAAGCGGCTTACGAGGGCCTGATAACTCTGAGAAAGCATTATTGTGATCAAAGATGAAAATTTACCAACTAATCATCTTTTATTGTAAATGAAGGCACTTTTACTAAGGTGTGGGTTTAGGGTTAGGGGATAAAAATATAGTTTGGTCAGTATAAAAGTAACAGAAGCCTATGAAAAGTCCCCACAGTTAATAAACACGCTCGTGTGTGTGTGTGTGTGTGTGTGTGTGTGTGTGTGTGTGTGTGTGAGAGAGAGAGAGAGACATATCCCTGTGAGATATTAAACAAGAAAAAAATATCACACCTTTTTTTGCAATGTGCATTTACTGAAACAAAAACCATTGCATGTTACATTAATTTCTCCTTTACTTATAATGTTCAAGCCTACAAACACAACATTTCTCCTTTACACACTCACACACACAATTATACAGTAGGAAGGCCTTGCAGGCGGAATTGCAGGAGCGTTTCGATCAAAATAAATGGCGGTGCTTTGTCTGCATTGCTCTGTATTGTGAATTATTGCACCGGGGTCTTTGTGATTTCCTGACTAATGTTCTGCATCGCATCATGTAATAGCACATTTTATATGATAATGCCTGCATTAAGGGGGAATTTGCATTGTTTCCATCTGCTTGTGTTCTGTGTTCGGTCTGTATCATTTGATTCATTTATTTGTTCTACAGACTGAGAGAGGTATATATAACCCTTCAGAGGAAATCAAATAATATTTTTTACTTCTACACTTATTTAACACAACATGATGCCAAGGACTGAAGCGCATGCAGTCACAGACCGAGTCTGAATCCCCTTCATGCTCTTTATTCTCTTTTCTTCATGTGAATGGGCTGTTTCACAGACTGAAGGGATTATTGGGGATGAAGTGAAAGGCAGGAGACGGCTGTATTGTCCCGAGCATCTCTCCCCCTCTGCCCCCTGCTTCGGCTAATCATTGTTTCTCAATCAGATAATTCCAGTGTCGAACCCTCCTCTCAACGAGCAGTCGGTAATTAACACGACACTCTCTCCCCTCCTCACTTTAATGGCTTAATTAGGGGTGACAGCCTAACAACCTTGTTTACTCAATTTCTTTTCCTCTTTAATTATCCTAATGACTGGCGGATATTCAGACCGTCCTGATCCTCCGCGTTGCTTTATTTAACGAAGCCTGCTGTTTGTGACACTAAACGATCTGTGTCTGTGGTGATGAAGGCCTTTCACACCCTGAGAGTCACGAGGTTATGTCGCCAAACGCCGCAATGTGTAACCGATGCTGATCATTATGTCCTCATTAACAAATAAGCTGCAACTGTTCATTTGCATAAATGAATGTTTCCATCCTAGGGGCAAAATACACTGGGGTTTATTTCTTTATATAAAGAACAATAGCACAAAACATAGCACAAAATGGGGCTCACACAAATGCCTAAAACGAATTCCACATAAATATCTGATGCTAATGTTTTAATGAGTCAATACACATGTCTAATATATATAGGTGTGTGTGTGTGTGTGTATTTCTATTTCCTCATAAAGATGCATTTGTTTACCTAATCCCTTCTTCCCCCTTCTTTATTAGCAAAAATAAAAACATTTGAATAATTTAAGGAGAAATTTTGTCACTATAAAGGACCTTTATTGAAAAACTAAACAAAAAACTTTACCTACCTTTATTAATATAATGAGGCAAGTTAATGTCTAATTTTTAATAACTCGACAGAATGTTTTATGTTTATCAACAATCTTTAATTGTCAATCCTGTTACATTAATTTTAAATACTAAAAACTGATAATTGAAATTTGATATTTGCAGAAATTTCTGCATAAATATTTTTTTAAGAAGCACATTATAGATTCGCTGGAGGCTTAATTATATGCTAATATTTATTAAAATGTAGCTTTATTTAGCTTGAGATGCATCTGAATACAAAGTTTTGGTAACACTTTATTTTAGAGTTTCTTAACTAGTTTCTTATTATCATGCATATTAATATAATATTTAACCATTTATTAGTAGTAATTAAGCACATATTAATGCCTTATTCTAGATTACCTTATTCTACATCCCTAATCCTCCCCAATTCCTAAACTTAACAACTACCTTACTAACTATTAATATGAAGCAAATTAGGAGTTTATTGAGGGAAAAATCGTAGTTAATAGTGAATAGTTAAAAGTGTGCCCTATTCTAAATTATACCGAGCAATCTTGCAAAAGTAATACAAAAAATAATGTTATCAAACTGGAAAAGACTCCCTTTTTAAACAACAACCCAGCCAAAGACACAATGGCTGATGCTGGATCAAATCAAGAGCTTTCTTATGGAAACAAACTGTTAGCGTCAGCTGACCTGAGTCAGAGCGGGCGATTGATAGAGGGTGATGCAGTCTCGTTCCCTCTCGCTCAGGCCTTCTTTCAGGATTCTGGTGAGGTTATCCCGAGACGCACGGCATTTTTTACATGTATAATTAATGATAAATCTTCCAAAGCCTAAGCGCTTGATTGATGGATGGAAAATGGATGTTCCAAGCACCTATTGTTTCAGGGCTCAGGATTAGATGGTTATTTAACAGTTCATTTGAGCAGCTGAGGTCTGTGGAGACCTCTGCGGTGCCAGGCGGGACCAGAGAGATCGTGGTGGGGTAATGCGCCATAATAAAGATTAAACCCTCAAAGCCCAAAAGCTGAGGAGGGGGGTGAATCCCTGTTTTATTAACATATTTCAATCAGGGTGCGAACTGCGAAAGCTTTAATCCACCCCATGTTCTTACAGACTAATTCCATCTACAGCGCCTTTGTTTTATGTTGCTTTATTTCCCAGAACAAGGACTGCTTTTGTTCGGTGACTGGATTTTTACACATTTCTGGGAAAGCAGGAGCGCTAAATGTGAAAAGCAGCATGCCATGGAGTCAAATTGTTCTACTGATGTGGAAAAATAGTACAATTCATAAACTAGGTTTTATGAAAGTCTAGCTTCTAGATATTAACTTTAACAAATTAATGATTAATTAATGAATTAACAGGATAAAAAAAAAATGTATCAATTAATACTTTTCTTACACTGTAAAAACTGTCAACCTGCAATGAGTACCTGTTTCTACCCAATTTAACACATAAATCATTTGTTTTGTTGGTATAATTTGATGTTTACCACTGTAAAATTAATAAATGAAATAAAAATAAAAATCCACCCACTTCAACCTAAAAACTTAGCTTTAGTTGCTGCCTTAAATTCTTAAGTATAATCAATTTGGCTCAAATTATTTTAACTTAAAATGTATTAAACTAAACTAAAAAGTTGAATATTTTATATGAATATTGTATTTTGGTTGAACTAATTTAATTGGTTACAGTATTAAACATACATGCTGACATTATTATTATTATTTTAAGTGCAGGTTGATTCAGTGATGTTAAATACAAATTGTTATTTTGATAAAAACAGTATATGTATATGTTTAATTTCTCAATAGAACAAACTCTCAAAAAGCTGATTTGTAATTATATATATATATATATATATATATAATATTGCAAATTATACAGTTTTTGTTTAAATATATATATATATATATATACATTTAAACCAGAAAAAATAAACAAACTGGAGATTTTGTGATTTTTCTAACTGCTAGTTGTTATTAGTTTTTTTATTATCTATTGTTATTATTATTATTATTATTATTGGTGTTGTTAAAATGGTAATTTGTGACATATACTGTAATTTAACACAGACTAACTATTTTTTTAAACAATTAAGTACCACTCTGAGTAGCTTTAATTGCTGTGGGTGTGTGTGTGTGTGTGTGTGTGTGTGTGTGCGTGCGTGCGTGCGTGTGTGTGAAGTTTGGCTCATTGATAACAGAGAACCTGTGAAAAATCAAGGGCTCAGGCTGTGAGTGACCCTGAATTGTTCCCACTACTACAGTCTCTCCCATGTGTGCCACAGATGGAGTCACGTTAGCTTCCACCCGCACATCCACACACATCTGGATCCCTCTAGAACAACACTTAGCTTCAAGAGGGATTTATCTGCTCATGTGTGCGGTCCCACAAAACAGACACATCGCACCGCTCGCCATACTAATGGAAAACAGTACAAATACATACAGCTCCTCCTGACAACAATTACACATTTCTGTCAATAATTTCCCTGTCAACAAACATTTGGAGCTGCAAAATCAAATATGAATGATATGACATATTGTAAGTAAAATGCAAGTAATGGTTAATACAAATGTATAATTCCAGTTATGGATGCTACGGATTAATGCAGATTTGCAGTTGTACTACAATACATGATGTATTAACAATTATGATGTGCAACACCTGTTCAACAGCAGCTGTGCATAAAGCTTTCTGACGTATCTAAATTATTAACATTATTTAACAAAAAAAAAACACATAAAATACACAATCTACTACATGCCCCTTCATATCGTGGTTTCTTTGAAATCTTTGCTGTGAAATCGTTACTGATTTTATTAAGAAAACATGAAAATAACTTTTATATTTTTAGTAACATTTCAATATGAACAAGTTAGGTTTATTTGATCGTCAATACATATTTTTTATTTTATTTTATAAAAGCTATGTTCAAATTTATTTGAGTGTGTGTGAATATTTGCCTCCCACAATAGAAACTACAGAGTATTGATCATGAAACTAAGCATTTAAATATCATCTTACTAAAATATATTATTGGTAGATATAGAGTGACAGCTTTATGTAAGTCTGCAATGCTGTTATAAAAATCTCATTAATTTACATTACAGTCAGAATTTCATCTTGCTTTTTGCCTAAATACATATCAGCAACTGCAGTGAACTGTATATTTTTGCTCTGAAGAAAATTGAAGTGTTTTCCTCCTTTTATTTTATTAAATTATGTATATTTCATGTTTTATTTTATTTCATTTGATATTTTATATAAAATTGTATTCATTTTTTATACATTTACCCTAAATGCCTATGTATATATATAGCTTGTATAACAGTGTAAATTTGCTGTGTCCTCAAAATAACTCAACACACAGCCATTAATGTCTAAACCGCTGGCCACAAATGTGAGTACACCCCTAAGTCAAAGTGTCCAAATTTGGCCCAGTTAGCCATATTCTCTCCCGTTGTCATGTGGCTCGTTAGTGTTACAAGGTCTCAGGTTTGAATGGGGAGAGGTGTGTTCAATTTGGTGTTATCGCTCTTAATCTCTCAGACTGGTCACTGGAAGTTCAACATGGCACCTCATGGCAAAGAACTCTCTGAGGATCTGAAAAAAAGATTTGTTGCTCTACATAAAGATGGCGTAGGCTATAAGAAGATTGCCAAGATCCTAAAACTGAGCTGCAGCACAGTGGCCAAGACCATACAGTGGTTTAACAGGACAGGTTCCACTCAAAACAGGCCTTGCCATGGTCGACCAAAGAAGTTGAGTGCACGTGCTCAGCATCATATCCAGAGGTTATGTTTGGGAAATAGACGTATTGCTGCCAGCATTACTGCATCAAATTGGTGTCATCCCAGAAGGAAGCCTCTTCTAAAGATGATGAACAAGTAAGCCTGCAAACAGTTTACTGAAGAGAATCAGTCTAAGGACATGGTTCCATGTCCTGTGGTCTGATGAGACCAAGATAAACTTATTTGGTTCAGATGGTGTCAAGCGTGTGTGGTGGCAGCCAGGTGAGGAGTACAAAGACAAGTATGTCTTGCCTACATTCAAGAACGGTGGTGGGAATGTCATGGTCTGGGGCTGCATGAGTGCTGCCGGCACTGGAGAGCTACAGTTCATTGAGGGAACCATGAATGCAAACATGTACTGTGACATACTGAAGCAGAGCATGATACCCTCCCTTCAGAGACTGGGCCGCAGGGCAGTATTCCAACATGATAATGACTCCAAACACACCTCCAAAACTACCACTGCCTTGCTAAAGAAGCTGAGGGTAAAGATAAGCTGTGGGGCATCCTCAAACAGAAGGTGGAGGAGCGCAAGGTCTCCACCAGCTCCGTGATGTCATCATGGAGGAGTGGAAGAGGACTCCAGTGGCAACCTGTGAAGCTCTAGTGAACTCCATGCCCAAGAGGGTTAAGGAAGTGCTGGAAAATAATGGTGGCCCTACAAAATATTGACACTTTGGGCCCACTTTGGACATTTTCACTTAGGGTGTACTCACTTTTGTGGCCAGCGGTTTAGACATTAATGGCTGTGTGTTGAGTTATTTTGAGGGGACAGCAAATGTACACTGTTATACAAGCTGTACACTCACTACTTTACATTGTAGCAAAGTGTCATTTCTTCAGTGTTGTCGCATGAAAATATATAATAAAATATTTACAAAAATGTGAAGGTTGTACTCACTTCTGTGAGATACCATATATATATATATATATATATATATATATATATATATATGTGTGTGTGTATATATATATATATATTATTGGGTCAGGCTTTATGGAGCTAATGTATTTATTTAATTAAAAAAAATTGAATGCAAAATTGTGTCCTTAATGTTGGTATTATGTAATAAATGTTGTAAGGCACTCAAGATCGCAGCACCTTTCATATGATTTTATTGCCTAATCATAATCTACTGTAGATCTAAATAGCTCAGCACTACAAAATGCTGTACAAATTATATTGCATTATTTTCCTTGAAAATTCATCAGGTGCTTAATAATCCTTCAGTTCTGTTTGCCATCATTTCGGAGTAAAGAGAAGATTGATGGTATCATACCCCTCATTTCCAAATAATAGCAGGAGCATAAGTGCTCTGTTATGTCCTCAGAACGTTTATTATTTCTTTGAAAATATAACTGGGAAGCTTTCGCAGATTCTTCGGCAAACAAAAGGTTTGGGAAAGTGCATAATCAGCGCTGGAGTCCAGCCTCCGCAGTGCACTCTCAGGTCAGCCATCCTGAATGCTAGCGCTGTAGCATTTATCACATGATCTCCTAAACAAACGAGGGATTTGGGCTCTTTTCTGAGGTGACAAGCACCACAATAGGATGAGAAACGAGCTGTTTGTGAACTTCAGCTGGATCTGCTTTTGAAAGGGATTTTGCAAGACGGTGGAGTGGTGAGCATGCTAGCGTCAACAAAATTCACAGAGATAAGAGTGATTCAAAAACACCATTTATCAAGTAATACTGACACGGCTAAGAAATGAGGTCAGTTAAGCAGAATGACATCAGAAACCTGCTAAAGTCTGTCTCTGGGATTGCAGGTCTGAAACATTTTCAGCATGCCAAAATTAGATTCAGACACCACGCCAACTTGTGTAGCAGCTTTTCTATATGCTATCAAAACATTAAAACACATGCTCACACAGAAATACACTGGAATTAAAAAAACAATGAGACAAATCACATCAAACATTAATACACAACATTAATAAAACCTGTTTGTATGGAGGATTCAATCAATAAAGTGAAAATGTTCAGATATAAATGGGGCCCTAAACAAGGGAACAGCTATTTCTCTAGTTCACTTTAGAGATTCTACTAACACTTTATTATAAGGACCCATTCTCAATATTATCTATAGTAGTTGCTTATTAGCATGCTAACATACTGGCTGTTTATTAGTACTTATGAACATCTCTAATCATACCCAATACCTAAATTTAACAACTACCTTACTAACTATTATTAAGCAGCAAATTAGGAGTTCATTGAGGCAAAAGTCATAGTTAATGGTTTATTAGTAGCGAGAACTGATCTTAAAATGAAGTGTGAACACTATGGGTAACTTTGCAAGTACAGTCATGGCCAAAAATATGGGCACCCTTGGTAAATATGATCAAAGAAGGCTGTGAAAATCTGTATTGTTAATCCTTTTGATATGTTTTTTTTGTAATTCACAAAAGTCTAACCTTTCATTGGATAATAAGAATTAAACATAGGGGGAAATATCATGATGAAATAAATGTTTTTCTCAAATACACGTTGGCCACAATTAATTGCACCTTTTTTTCAATACTGTTTGAAACCTCAATTTGTCAGTTTAACAGCTCTAAATGTTAAAAACACCTGACAAGAGATATGAGACCATTCCTTCATCCAGAATCACTCCAGATCCTTTAGATTCACCGCTCCATGTTGGTGCTTCTTCTCTTCAGTTCACCTCACTCATTTTCTACAGGGTTCAGGTCAGAGGACTGGAATGGCCAGAGCAGAAACTTGGTTTTGTGCTCAGTGACCCATTTTTGTGTTGTTTTTGAGGTTTGTGTTTGGATTATTGTACGGTTGGAAGATGCAAACATGGCCCATTATAAGATTTCTAACAGAGTCAGTCCCTTCTTGGTTTTTTATCTGTTGGTATTTGATTGAATCCATGATGCCATGTGTCTAAACAAGATGTCCATGACCTTCAGCAGAAATATAGGCCCACAACATCAAAAATACAGCAGTATATTTAATTGTACACATGGGGAACTTTTTATCCCTGTGTTCACCAAACCCATCTTGAGTATTTGCTGCTGAAAAGCAATTTTTTTTGTTTCATCTGACCATAGAAGCCAGTCTCATTTGAAGTTCCAGTCTGATAACTGAATATGATAAAGTTTGTTTTTTAATATGTGGATGAGCTAGGATATTTTTTCTTGAAACCCTCCCAAACAACATGTGGTGATGTAGGTGCTGTTTTACCATTTTTAAAGGTTTTCTGACCCCGAAATTAAAAAAAAATTCTGCAATTCCGCAGCTGCGGTCCTTGGAGAGTCTTTAGCCACTCAAACTCTCCTTCTCACTGTGAATTAGGACGGTATAGACACCAGGCAGTTTCGTAACATTTTATGTTGATTTGAAATTCATAATTATTGTACTGATGGTGGAAATTAGAATTTTATGAAAAGCCACTTCACTAATTTGTGAAGCTCAATTATCTTTTTCTGCACATCAGAAATATATTCTTTGTTTTTTCTCATTGTGATGGATGATTAAGGGAATTTGGGCTTCCCTCCTATTTATATGTCTGTGAAATAGGAAGCCATGGCTGGATAATTTCATGTTCATAATCACCCTGGAGTGCTCAAAATTGTGAATATGAATATGAACTTCAGAGATATTTTGCTCATAGGATTGTCTAGGGGGCCAATAATTGTGTCCAGCATGTATTTGAGAAAAACATTTAATTCATAATGATATTTCCCCCCATTTTAAATTATTATTATCTAATGAAAAGTTCGAAAAGTTATAACGTTTTTTTATAAAAGATCAAAAAGTTTAACAATGCAGATTCATTTTCAAAGCCTTCTTTGATCATATTTACCAAGGGTGCTGATATTTTTGGCCATGACTGTATGTCAACTTATTACTAACCCTAAATTAACAGTCCACTAATACTCCAATACGAGTTAGTAAACAAACATTTCCTTGCCAATACACATTTTGTGATAAAAGTTGAGAAAAACCTGAAGAGAAACTGAGAAAAATCTGAGCAATAACGTTTTCCTAACAGGCCTAAAACTTTCCCCTCACCTCTGCTGTCTCTGGTAGACCCATTTATTTTGATTGTTTTCTATCGCTGGATGAGGTGATCCAGATTTGGTGATTTGGTGTGTCCAGACTCCAGGAATGAGGCGGTTTGCTTTCACATGACCTTCAGATAGCTGGGCACGGCCTCCAGACAAGTGGGCTCTCTCTGTGTCAGACAGTGGCCGACTGGCAGAGTCTCTCTCCTGGGCATTCAGGCATTCCTCTAGCCTGCTCTTCTCTCATCCTCTTGCACTCTTTTATAATTCTTTCTCATTGTCTTTCTTACTCAGCTCAAGTATTGGCATTACATTATGAGAGATAAATGTGTTGTAAAAGCCATTTTATGTAATGAAAATAACAGTGTGTGTTATGAGCCACATGAGTTGCGCATATGTATGTCCATATATATTGTAATGTTTTGGAGCCTGTAAGATTTTTTTTTAGGAAGTCTCTTATGCTCTCCACGGCTGCATTATTTATTTATTCCATAAACTTGGTGATATTGTGAAATTATTTTACAAATTAAAATAAGCATTTTCTGTTTTAAGATATATAAAATAATGCACTTCATTCCTGTGATTCAGTGATCCTGTCTTCTGTCACATTATCCTTCAAAAATCATTCTAATATGCTGATTTGCTGCTTGAGAAACATTCCTTCTTATCAGTGTTGAAAGCAGTTGTGCTGCCTAATATTTTTGTGAAAAATTATTTAAATCTTTGATGCAGAAAGTCTAAAAGAACAGTATTTATTTGAAAAGGGGATTTTTGGTAGAGAGTTTTCCCTCAATGAACTCCTAATTTGCAGCATATTGATAGTAAGTATGGTAGTCATTGTAGTAATTATGTTAAGTTATTTGGGTTCAGGGATCTAGAATATTGGCATACATTAATATGTGCTTTATAAATACTAATAAACAGCCAATATGCTAGTAATATACATGCTAATAAACAACTATTTAAAAGTGTTACCAGATTTTTTTGTAGCATTAAAAATGTATTTACTGTAACTTTTGATCAATTTAAAATGTCTTTATTCATAACATATAAATTTCTTTCCAGAAAAAAGTTTGACATCCACAAAGAGTCACAATGATTTTCTAAAACAATATCAATCGTTTAAACCAAACAAAATACTTTTTTATTTTGCTTGCAAACTGTGTTTGTGCTATCTCTCTTTAAAATAAATGCCACTTGGTTTGATATTTCGCTACATAATGCTTTGACATTTTAGGAGTTTAGCATTCAAATAGTTTTGGGGCCACTGCACACATAGTTGCAGTCCAGAAATGGCCCTGGGGACACGGCTGTCCCTGCTCTGAGACAGCAAAAACAAAAGTGTCCCTCGTACGGAAAGAGCACGAGAGGTTCTCAGACCACCATTGCCATGAAACCAACCGTCCCGAACCTATTACGTCTTTAGAAAGGGGTTCCATGTCAACTGCAGCCTGGTCGCATGTTACTATATGAATGCGGCTCAGACTTCATTCACACAACTGAATTAATGAACACCAACTCAAAGAAATAGAGGAGGACTTGGAGTAAAGACAAAGCGAGCCACTTTATCCCGTCTTTGTGCACAGACAGTTGAGGAAAGTTCCCTTCAGACATCATAGAGAGAAAACAGAGTGATGGCGTTTTAAATATTTAATATACTGCTCATTCAGCAGCATTCTATTTGCTCTCCGTCCCTCTTCACTCGCTCCCACTTGAATTCCAGCACAGCCGAGCGGAGCTGTGCCGTCACAGACCGGCTTCTGTCCACAATGGATCATTCCGTCCTCAATCACTGATCTCGCTCTTTCACAATCTCTCTCTCAAACACACACACATTTTACTTTTTACACTGTATCCGAGGCTTTAATCCTGTGAGCGCTGGGAAGATCAGGGATAATGACAGCATTCTGCTCTGGAAAGAACAATTCCCACAGATGTGGCAGAAAGAGACATTTGTTGTCTGTTCTTGTCAAAGAGGAGCAATAGTATGACAGGAGAGGCCTTTGGGAATAAGAGGCCAGATAAAAAATGGCTCACATCCGCCCTCACAAACAACCTTCACATATTTCAGGGGCTTTTATGTATGTGTATATATGTGTGTGTGCGCTCTGATAAGATGAAGAGCTGTAAACTGACAGTCAAAAGACAATGTTTGTGTATCCTTCCATTTGTTTGACTCATGACGCAGGAATAGCTGTTTTGATAGCATCTGTGTCATGCTGTCCATTAATTATTATTCCTAGAATTAGAAAATCAAACCAAAAATATGAGTGTGATGTACAGTAATGGACGTCTGGATGATTAAACCTCAAAATGTAAAAGGTTAAAGCATGTTTATTACATATTAAAGGCTTAGTTCAACCAAAAATCTACTCATTATTTTGTTCCAAAATCCACAAAACTTTCAGCTATCTTTGAGGGACAAATGAGATATTCTTAATTAAATCTGAGAGATTTCTGGCCCTTCATTTTAAATCAAAGTTTGATCTGAAGATCATAAAGTTAATTGTAAAAAGTTCATATAGACATTGTAAAAGAAATCCAAATTAATTGGACAGTTTAATCCTAGTCTTCTAAAGAAACACAATCAGTTTTTTGTTTAAAAAAAACGTCTCGGTTACGTACGTAACCCTCGTTCCCTGAAGGATGGAATGGAGACCAAACATCAGAGTGACTGACATAGTGGGATCACGCTCGAGAGCCCAATCACCTTCGAGTGTTAACTAAACAAGCCAATGACAGTTGGCATGCATGTTTCCCTATGCGCAGGCCACCCCGCAGCGCGGGTATAAAAGGCGAGCGCGAGCAAACGCACATCAGTTTTTCACTGAGGAGCTGAGACTCTTCCCCCGGCAGTACGGGACGTTACATCTCTGTTCCCTCCTTCAGGGAACGAGGGTTACATACGGAACCGAGACGTTCCCTATCAGTCAGTCATGTTCAGTGTAACGTCAGAGTGACTGATGTAGTGGGATCCCTATGAAAACGCCACAATTGCTGATCCCCTCCAGTGTCCTGTGGAAGCCGGCAAGTCCCCCATACCAGTCAGGACAGAAGATATGACAGGGCTTAGGCAGAGATGCATTCACTGCTGTTCCGTACAGCGGGTAATACTGGGAAAGTGTACCTAAGTCAGGCACGCTACGGAAGCCACATCCTGCATAAAGGAGGTACCATGTGTAAATTACACATATGGATTGACCAAGAGCAGTACTACATATGGACGTCTCTGAGATAGACTGAGATAGAGAAGGTTCTGCCAGGGAAAGACACGGGCTCACCATGAGGAGAATACACATGTGGGATCACCCAAAGGGGAATCACTACACACGGGCACCTAGTCCAGCACAAGGGCTGACCTCGGGCATACACATGAGTGCTGGACCTGGCGTCTGGCGCTCCACCATGCCTGACTTCTAAGGGTGTGGGAGCAACTTCAACAGGGTTCGCCGAGGGGAACTGAACTGAGAAGCAATAAAAGCACACGTATCTGGTCCGTAGAGGGGAATGATGCAGCAAGCGTTATTGACACTGAGCAGGTCCCAGTGTTACTGGCCATCTGAGGCAAGTACACGGGAGGACACGGGCTCTACACAGAGATTATAAAATCGTGTTAGGTCGTGCAAATGTGTTAGGTATCACCCAGCCGGCAGCTCTACAAATGACTGCTATTTAGGCACCCTGTGCCAATGCCCAAGAGGAAGCAATGCCTCTCGTAGAGTGTGCTATCACACCAAGGGGCATGGTAAACGCTGGGCCTGATAGGCCAAGACTATAGCCTCCACTATTCAGTGGGCAAGTCTCTGTTTGGAGACAGCCTTTCCCTTCTACTGTCCTCCGAAGCAGACAAAGAGCTAGTCTGAGGTTCTGAAGCTATGTGTACGGTCCACGTAAAAGCTTCTCCCGGAGCAGCGCTTGCAAGTTCACCAACTGATCCCTAAAGGGCGGGGTGGGAACTTTGGGCACATATCCAGGCAGGGGTCTCAGGATAACGTGAGAGTCAGCCGAGGCAAATTCTAGGCACGAATCGTTGTCCGAAAATTCCTGCAGGTCCCCTACCCTCTTAACCGAGGCCAATGCAGCGAGGAGCACTGTCTTAAACGACAGAAACGTAAGCTCTTAGAGTGCAGAGCATGCTGCAGAGCATGCACGGGGTGCGCTTGGCGAAACAACTGTCATTGGCTTGTTTTGTTAACACTCAAAGGTGATTGGGCTCTCAAGCAAAATCCCACTAAGTCAGTCACTCTGACGTTATGTTGAACGTGACTGACTGATAGGGTACAAATTTAATTTAGGCTTTCATTCACATATAAACACTGATTAACACACATAAATACAGCACATAAAATATGGACAACAGTACTTGCTTCACTCTTAAAAATAAAGGTGCTTCACAATACCATAGAATAACTTTTTTTTTTAAATGGTTCCATATAGCCTTTAACATCTCAAGAAGCTGTCTGTTTCACAAAAGGTTCTTTGTGGCTAAAGAAGGTTCTTCGAATTATAAAAAATATAAAAAAGAGATTGTTCTTTAAAAAAAACTTTGACTGAATGGCTCTTTGTGGAACCAAAAAATGGTTCTTCTGTAGCAAGGCTTCTCAAAGTCTTCATTCAAGGGTCCAAATCTGAATTTTCATCAGTGTCAAAGGTCCGGACCGGAACAATTGGTTATTACAAAACTTGTTTTTAATAAACATACATAACAAGCATAACAAATAAACACTATTTAAAAAAAAATAATAAAGTGCCCTTTGCATTCAAAATGCACTAATAAGAAGTGCAAAAGTGGCAAAACAATGAATTTAAGTGTCAGCAATAGTGGTCGACCTATAATGTTTTTTTCTCTGGCCAATGCTTATATTTAGAAATCAGGGCAGCATATGGCCGATATATGATGCAGAATCTTTGGCCGATATGTTTGCCGATTTTCTTTTTTTCTTTTTTTATGAAAGAGAGTTTGAGTAAATTATTATTGCAGGTCACAAGATAGTAACAGTAGTAGTAGGACTAGCCTAATTCATAGTAATAATGCATGGCTCAAAACTTAAGCACCTTCTCAAAACAGTTCTGAAGCTTTTTGTTATGTTTGTTGACAGACACCAGTGTTTCCACAGACTTGCAAATGAAAATTGATTCTCTGCCAGCAGGAGGCGCTGTTGGAACGGGAGATATAGCAGTTTCCCCGGTAACGGCTGTAATCAAATAAGCGCTACTTTATCAGACCCTTTATCAAAGACGAAATTAAAATGACATCAAAGCTTTTCTAAAGACGACTGTCGGTTCTTTTCAAAGATACATTCATATAAAAACACCAGCGCTGCATTTTAATTTTGAAACGAGCATTGTTCAGTTTATTCAATGAAGTATAAGCCTTTTGGAAAATCTATTTGTGGCGGTTAGTTTTGATATTGTGACGGGCACCACAAATAAATCAATATATGGGAAATACTGGCAATGCTATAAGACAAATCGCCATAATCTAAGTGATAAAAAATTATAATAAATAAAAATATACTCATATTGTCAAACGTCAAACGCTCACTGTATGTCATGACAGTAGCCTACATGTCATGAGGTTATGAAGGAAAAGTTTCAATATCTCACCTTTGCTTTCATTTCGGACCATCTCCAAAAAGACATTAAACAAACTAAACAAATGATTTACAAGTTTAACATGCGTTTATCAAAGTAGGAAAATGTGCTCTTGAAATATGAAATAGAGGCGGGTCCGGATTGATTTCCCATTTAATTATATTATAATAGGATAGAAGAATAGGATTATAATAGTAAGTACATGTAACATGTGTAACAAGGACACCTTCAAATAAAGTGTGACCTGACTTGAATATATTCTTTAGGAATTGATTGGATTTGGATTAGCATTATCTTTATTACTGGAAGGCTGGAAGGGAGGGTTTGTAAAAAAAGGTTGTTCCATAGTTATTGTATTTTGATGATACATTACTGTAGGTCAATTTTGATTTCATTTTAAATATGAGCTGATTAGCTATCACACCTGCAAAAGTATCTAAACAATCATACACGCTCTAATTGGTTGTTCTCCTCAAACAAGAGAAAGTATCTTTTTAAAAACATGCCAGTTTTACAAGCACCCACACCCACACAGAAAGAAAGATTGTCAGTCAGGGGCCATTAAAACGTAAATGAGCCAGGGGCCAAGAAGGGATATTATCATTAAGTCTTCTCATAGTCGTGCTAAAAACCACAAATATTATTTCTACACAGCCCTCCTCCCCTTGTAGTGACAGAAAAGGCTAAACGGCTTCAATTGCCCCGTGTTTTCAGACCGTCTAGCACTGGAGTGCATGAGAAAGCTTTCTGTTTTAATTGAACAGGCATATTGCAGCGTGGACTCGCTTTCCCTCAAACGAGCTCCTGAAGTGACAGTTAGAAAGCGTCGTTAAAAGCGTTCAGACGCAAAACTAGTTAACTGTTCTGCGCTCGGATCGCTTAGATTTGTGTTTGCTAGCAGATGGAGAGACACTCGTAAAACATGTAATGTGCTTTGAAATCTCGTTATGAAGGATAATTTTGCGATTGTCATTCAGATCAGGCTTGTAAAACGATGCATGATTAGCTTGTCAAATTCTCTTAATGCTTTTTCATGAAAAAGCAAAAACTCTCTGTTCCTTTCCCATCGGTCCCACCATATGTGTGTGTGAGCGAGTGTATTGGGTGGTCAGGACCCCTCTGCATTCTTCAGAGTGATCTGCTGGCCCTGGGGCAGCCTGGCCTGGTGTATAATTGCCCTCCGCTACAGATAGTTACCAGCCTTCCCTGTCCCTCTACTCTTCTCTTCTTCCCCCTGTTTATTCTCTCTGATTTCAGACTCCTTTGGGTCATCATTCATCAATGGGGCCCCCCAGCCCCTGAGGACCTGACCGGGAGGCCCCTGTTACTATGCCTCCATAACCAGAGGCCATTTCTGATGGAGGTGCATTATACGGGGGAACAAGAGAGCATGAAAATGCAGCACGAGGCAGGGGGTGAACGGCTGTGATTATTATATCCAGATAATAATTTCAAACAAATTATCATGATAATCAATCAATCGTCACATCTGAGGCGACTCGCCTCAGGGCTGTATGATGCCCCTCCTGACCTGTAATGTATTTGGGGGCATAATCAGATGCCTCAAATTTGCAGGGTTGCTTGAGATGATATTTTTACAGGAGAAAATTTTCCTGGTTCAGTTAAGACAACATTAGATATTTATTTCCCCTGCGGACAGACTGCCTTTTACTGATTATAACGGGTACAGCAACTCTCCTTTCACCTTTCCATGAAAAGAAGAAGAAGAAAACAAGTGTTGCAATGTGCCACATGGCATGGGTGAGAGCTATAAATGTTAAGGTACAATGCAAAATTGCAATTTTTATTTAATCTACCTTAAAAATATATATATATATATAATACACTTATTGTTCTTTAAACAATTTAAACAAAATAATAATAATAATAATTTATTATATATAGTTAAAAATGTGAACAAAGTATATACTTATTTTGCCATGGTTTTATACCTCAAAAAAGAAAAAAAACATAGCTAAATTTGAAAGATTATTAATATACCCCCTTAAATGTCCTCCAAACAGGACATCCAATTTTAGTGTCTGCATCAAATTAAATTCACAATTATATAAAAAAGCATATTAAAGCATATTGTTTCATATAACTTTTTTGAAAACAAAAAAGGTTTGAAATAATGTTTCATCATCACTCAGCATGAAATATATTTATTTAAAAATGGAACAAAATACGTATTAAAATATATCAAATAAAAAGTGATCACACTAAATTGTATTATATTATCAATTATATATATATAGACCCACGCATACTGATAAAATATACTATTTTTTCTTAAGGTAAGTGGCTGCAAACTATTTATTTGAGCTACATTTAAATAAATAAAAAAGTTGATAGTTTAAATGTAGCTAAAATACATTGATTATTATAATACATAGATTTGTTTATTTATTTCATTAATGGTTGTTTTTCCTTTTTTCAGTGTAGTATAGTGTCGTAAATATTTATTCTAATTCCAGATTTATATCATATATGATATTGAAAAAACTGATATATATATATTTATTTTTTACAATTTTTAATATTTCATATTGGTGCTTTTACTGACAAAAACCGTCATGATTGTAATATCAGACCTTTATCACTCCTAGTTATAAACAATCAAGTTAAAATAACACTGGGCATTTTTAAAGTCTATGAAAGTTGCGTCGCAGCAGGGGCCACAAAAGCACTGATACCGTCTCAGAGAGCCTGTCAAAAGAGCCATCAATCTCCTTCCCATTAAAACATCAGTCGCCTGTTTTAGCTACATTCACGCAGGCACAATGCCGGAGGCGATCTGTTTCAAATACTATTACAACACATTGATTTTATATAATTAATCTATGTCTCTGTGTACTATCATTGTCAGTTCACTGTTGGCTTATGTGTCACACACACATGTACACAATCACATGTGCACACTTTTGGGACACAGTGTGGTGGATTACATCAAATAGAGCTCAGATAAAGGCGAGTGTGTGTGTGTGTGTGTGTGTGTGTGTGTGTGTGTGTGTGTGTGTGTGTGTGTGTTTGAGAGAGAGAGAGTGTCGGCGCTAGAAAGATATGGACAGACTCAGATAGACATCTCTAAGTGTCTGTGTTGTGAAGGAGGGATAACGGGTTAAAAGCAAAGGATAAATAAATGAAATAATCTCTTTTTATTTTTGTCTGTCTGTTGGGAATTGACTTAAGACATCTTTCAGCTCTCCAAATAACAGGGTTTTTTCTCTGTCTGAGACGGATGCTTCTCAGAGACACATGGTGGGATGTGAAAAAAATAGATGGATGATCTTATAGATTATCTGGCACAGATGTTTTCATTACATAACCTCAGGGCTGGTTCTGCCCTCACACACACACACACACACACACACACACACACACACACACAAACAAAGAGACATATTGGCCACGTTCTTATATTTGAACTCACACACACATAAACAGGCACACATATTGGCTCTCATTTGCTGGCATAATAAGACATATTCACGCGTGTAACAGTGCACTTAGTCTATTAGGGTGTATGATGAGTGATGCAGTTATTCATAATGCTTCATGCATAATTCATTATATTAATAAAGGTGCTTAGAGCGTGTATATTTTTGTGTGTGTGTGTGTGTGTGGGGGGGGGGGGGGGCGCTCAAGTTGCTGCATAAAACATTTTGCCAAAATATCACATCCATATTTCTGAAAGACACTGATATGCAACACAACACGTTTATATAAGGTCTGGTTATTATAGTGAATTAAGTGGAAATGCTTCCTAAAATCAGCACTATGTTGTTCTCAGATGACGCTGTACAGTATGTAGTTGAAGTTGCTTTGTGTCAAATGTTGCATTGTTTGAAGCTAAATTAAATCAAACTGAGTGATTCACAAACTATTCACAAACTGGCTTGAGTGAATCATTAAAAAAGAAAGCATTCACAAGAAAAAATAAGTTCATTAAACATGAATCAAACATTTATGGAAATCAAGATTCACTGTGAAGAACGTTTGATTGAAAGAAAGAAAGAAAGAAAGAAAGAAAGAAAGAAAGAAAGAACCTCTTTTAGATATATTATAATTTGATTAACTTCATTGTTAAAACATATTGACATGGTATTGATAGATAGATTGCTTTTGTGTTATTAATATTTGTGTGTGGTGATATCAGCGTACAGTTTGTGTTAGACGTGTCGAGAGGGGAGGACTGGCATAAAATGAATCCTACCTTTTTAATACAGCTGTCTTGAGACGACGTTTCATGATCATTCAGCATTTGCTGTGAAGACAAACAAGTATAAACAGTTAATGATTAGCTTCTAAACATTAGTTAATAATTACTAACGACTATTAACAAAATTATGCAACATGTCATTTTTATGGCCTGAAATCAGCACTGAATTGAATATTCGAAAGGCAGTCACAAGAAAACACATATTCAAACAAAACAATACTTGCATTTCGTTTCTTTAGTAAATTTGAAGTAATATTTGAACTGTAAAAGTGTAAATTTCATCCTGTTGATGTCAGACTACTTTGACACATTGAGGTAGTAATGGACAGTATACTGTAAATGCTCTTCATGGATATTTAGTTCAGTATGAACCGGAATATTCTAAAGACTGTGACTAGCTGAGCTTTGAGACGTGTCGAGAAGTGAGCACTAAATGGCTAGTGAGTGATGAGACTGTGGTCTGAATATGCCCCCTCCCCCACCCCGTCGGGCCGTCGCCACAGCAGCGCAGGTTAAACCATCTCCGGCGATCAAATGAATGCTAAACCTTTATCACTGACGGATGGGAGCAGGATTTTATAAATATATACATTTTAGCTAGACAGTTGGAGGAGATGTGGCACTAGAGGCCTTCAGGGACATTTATCTGAGAAAGCACCCAGTGTCACTCGTATGAGAAGCCAGCTTGTTCCAGGTTTGGAGATAATGGGAGCTCGTATGAATCTCAGAGGCTCATTCAGAGCCGAACAGGAAGAGGCTGTGCTCTGGGATTATATGCAGGTTTGACACTGATCTGCAGTGCCCACCCGTTTCCTGTCTCATCCTCTGAATGGAGGGTGTGTACGCCTGTGCAGGGGTTCTGCGGGCGCTGATGTTGTGTTGGATTGAACCTGAGATTTGAAGATCTTGGATAGGCTTAATTAATTAATTAAATTAATTTAATTTAATTAATTAAATTAATCTAGATTAAAATGGCTCATTTGAATTCTGCCGAAGGCATTCAGAATATGTGTGCTACCCAAATAATGACTAAAAGTAAGTCTTTGAGAACGGGTTTCTCAAGCCAGGTGGCGCATTAGACCAGGGGCTCATCTCCTGTTTCCAAAATGCATCACAAACTTTAATCTCTTCCCGTCCCAATCCCACGAAAAAACTGGGGAAAAATCCCGTCCCGTTCCACTCCCGGAAGAATGACTCCCATTCCCTCCCACTCCCGTGTTGTTGTTTTTTTTTTGCCGATAACTGTCAATTACAGTAAAAATATAGTACAGATCACAGCGTGCCCACCTTATTAGTTGAATAAAAACCCAAAATGTCGTTTTTTGTTATTATATTGAACTGAAAGTCATCTTATGCACAGTGTTGCACAGATTAAATTTCATGTAAATCATCCATGCTAACACACACGTCTTCTATTTTTATTTTTTAGACATTTCACTCTCTATAGATATATTTTTCAAAGACGGATTTTCGAAGTTTCTCGCTCAAGTTCACATGAGACCTAAAGCGCATCCTGTTTGCTTAAAAGCGCAACGTTTCGTTGTTATTCTGAGTGCACACAAATAAACGTAGAGTCTTTACAGATTCGAAAGATGTATTAGGCTACTTTTATCTGTATGACCAAGAATTACGGAGATTTTAAGAGCAAGTGAGCGCACCGGAGCCTGTCCTGCAGCAAACGCGCTTCCACACAAACACTTCAATAGCGCACATTTCTCTAGGTTAACATCATATTGAGCGGCCATGTAAAGTTGCTACTACATACATCTTTCAGATGAAAAGCCATATTTGAGGTTGATGAATGATAGGTGAGCGTTTGGATGTCCTGCCCGATTGTATTACCACATAGACCAGCCGTTAACAATCTGTCCATCACGGACTGCGAGCCTCTAGTTCGAAGACTCGTTCTCGCCCCCTACAGTGCAATTCGGCTAGGTATACATCCGCGCTAAAATATCAGGGTGAAAGTCATCATAGCTTGCGTAGTATAGACCCAGCTCCCAACCCAACTTTGAGAATAGATTAACGGCGATATTTTTTTTATCGCCCGATAAGAGTCTCACGTTAACGCAGCACGTTAACGCCGATAACGGCCCACCACTAATATATATGCATCATAATCTCTTTCTGATGAACAGATTCAAGTGTGATGTCCTTGAACACAATGCTAGCAATGGCAAAATAAACTGTAGCCCTGTTACTCTCAATCTGGTTCTTTTCTGAACACAGACAGTCCCTGTAATAAAGAGTACATCTTGATTTTGCACGTTCCATCTGTAAGTATCCACGTGAATGAGGTAAATGTGATTGCAAAGGTGAGAGAGTGAGTCACTGAGGGGGAAAAGCAAACAGAATAAGTGACTCTTTTACAGAATCCCAGTCTGTACCGCATTTATCAGGGTTTGATTGACAGCTCTGCAGACTGCCCAAAAACTGTGGTTCACTAAATTAGGCTGTCAATATATCCAAGCCGCCCGAGTGGAAGCAATTACATCACAAATACTCAAACAAGTCAACTTAAACTACTTACATCCATAATTCAATCCTGCAGCTATGTCAAAGCAGCACGTATCCAAAACAACCTTACGCTTATGCTGTGTTCACATGAGACATTTTAAACAAGAACCCCAAACCAATATCTACATATTCCCCATTTATTTATTTATTTATTATTATTATTTTCATTCATGCCTTTCATTTTATGCACCGCAGCATGTGAAAGCAATAAACTCGCTCATATGCACGAGCACATACCAGTGTGTGCAATCACATGAATTCATCAGCCCGCACACACACACACACACACACACACACACACACACACATACAGACGTTTAAGTGTGTAGTATAATTACTTGGCAGTTCGCTGGCAGACCAATGCTGTACATTTGTTGCTCTAGGAAGCGGGTGAGAAAGTTTTTCCTTTTAGAGTTCTAAGGTGTTAAAAAAAATGTTAATTCTGATGAAATTAATCATATAAAAAAAAGTATATAATTAGATCCAGAAGTTGTGATTTAGCTGGTGGGGTGATGAGAATGTGTGAAACAGTGACAGATTCAACAACAGCTCTGTTTAGATTGTAAAACACTACCAGGTGCTCTCAGGTAGGTCATGGGTTTCATGTTAAACAGAAATATATGTTTTAAATTGTGCAAAGCTAACCCAAAACTATGACAAACACACCCTGAACCAACCAGCACACAGTTCCCCTTCATGGGAACTCGAACTGCGTCCCCTAGGGGTCGCTACGGGGAACGCCCTCAGCGTGACTCGGTCTGAAGATACATATGAAAAAACACCACCTGTTGGCCGGCGACAGCCCATGACGTCACTACCGGCGTGCCACAATATAAGTGCCGCCGGGAGAATACATCATCAGCTTTTTCGTCTTCACTGACTGATTTGTTTGAAGCGTGCAAAGTGAATCCGGTAAGAGTACAGTTTTCCTTTCTACTATGGCGAGCACTAGCAAGGCGTTTAGGAAGTGTGTGGATCCGTGTCCTCGTTATTTGACACCCGATGACACACACGACCGTTGCGTTTTTTGTTTGGGCATAGAGCACGCACGCGATGTCTTTGAGGGGGCGGTTTGCGTGCATTCTGAGCGGCTCCCTATGAGGACGCTCCGCTCTCGCCTGTCCCTCTTTTCGAGGAAAGAGGGGCAGCCGTCTGCTTCCCGCGATTCAAGTCCCACCGCTGCCGAGGCACGGAGGAGAATGAAATCGTGGGGCTCGCAGGCGGATCTAGCCGATGAGTTTGAGAGGGAGCTTTCCCTTTCACACGAGTCGGCAAAGAACGAGAGCGAGCCGCTAGATTATGATGATGTAATCTCTCTGACATCATCTGATCCGGCGGCTAGTGCTCTGCTGGGTTATGCCCAGGAAGAGCAGGAGATGTCTGAGAGTGAGAATGTTGAGACTGAACTCTCTCAAGACTCCTGCCCTGCGTACGAAGAGCTGCTGGATGTTATGGAACGCGCCACGGCAAGGCTTGACTTGCCGTGGGAGCGAACCAAAATGGCGGCGCCGCGAGGACGCCTCGACGAGCGATTTCTCCCTGGCCATAAAACCTCAGCTCAAGTGAACCTTCCATTTCTTCCTGATCTCCATACGGAGGTTGAGAAGGAATGGAAAAAGCCGTTTTCTGCTCGCATCCACAAGTTCCAGCGTAACAGTTATGCTAACATTGCAGGGATGCGTGAAAATGGCTATGAGAGGATGCCCCCTGTAGAAGAGACGCTAGCTAGCTATCTCTCTATGGGGGAGACACCCTCTCTGAAGGTTCCCTCCTTGCCATCCAGGCCCCTTCAGGCTACATCTCGCTTGAATGGCAGGGCGTACACAGCAGCAGGTCAAGCAGTCGCCTCGTTGCACACCATGGCGGTGCTTCAGGCGTACCAGGCGGACCTGCTGAAGGACCTGGATAGCGGTCAGGGCTTGTCACCTGACGAGGTAGCCGAGCTGCGCCGCACCACAGATCTAGCCCTCCGTGCCACCAAGCAGGCTGCCTCTGCTATGGGCAGGTCTATGGCAGCCATGGTGGTAACGGAGAGGCATCTGCGGGTGAATCTGGCAGACCTCGAGAAGAAAGAGAAGGGCTTTCTGCTCGACGCTCCAGTCTCGCCCTCCCAGCTTTTCGGTGCCTCCGTCGAGACGGTGGTCGAGAAGTTTAGGGAGGCGAGGGCGCGCTCAGCTGCCTTCAAAACCTTCATTCCAAGAAGGTCCAGGTCCGAGCCCGAACAAAGCGGGGGTCCTGGTCCATCCTGGTCTGAGGACCAGAGGCGGGCGCAGAAGGCTAGTGTCGCGACTCGTGCCCCTCCCCCGCCTGCGGGTAGGGGTAGAGGGAGGTACTGGTCAAAGAGAGGTAAGAGGCAAGACCTGAGGGAGGTGATCCAGACTAAGCGTTCTCAAAGAGGCTTTCGTCTGGACCAGAGTAAAAAATAATATCTACTCCCCTCCCTCGGGGAGGGTTCTACCATCGACCCTTAGCTTCCCTCCTTAATTCCCCTGCAAACCACCATCTACCCCACCGGAACCGAGGTCAGGTGGGAGCCTAAGAACTGCAGTCAGGCTGGACCTATGATGATTTCAGGCAGGTTCTGTATTCTCGAACTGCCTTACTGATGGTCTGGACGTGAGTCCCCTCGGAGGTTTCTGCGGATCCTCCTGGATCTTCAGTCATTCTGGTCACCACTGCAAGGGTAGAGCCAGCATTACTCCCCTAACGATAAGAGGGTTACCTATGAGTATGCCGCTCCCTTCTGAGCGGCGCAGTGTCTTTTCATTCTGAGGAATGAGTTCTCCACTCTCCAGAGCTCGTTATAGGTAGAGCTAGCATTGCTCCCCTCGTTAGAGGGTCACCTTTGAGCATGCCGCTCCCTGCGGAGCGTCTGAGTTCCCACTCATTCTGAGGAATGAGTTCTCCGCTCCTCAGAGCTCTGTGATAGGTCGCTCTCCTTGCTGGTCGAGCTAGCATTGCTCCCCTCACTATAGAGGGTTATCTATGAGCATGCCGCTCCCTGCTGAGCGTCTGAGTTCCTTCTCATTCTGAGGAATGAGTTCTCCGCTCTCCAGAGCTCGGTATAGGTAGAGCTAGCATTGCTCCCCTCATTAGAGGGTCATCTTTGAGCATGCCGCTCCCTGCGGAGCGTCTGAGTTTCCCTCTCATTCTGAGGAATGAGTTCTCCGCTCCTCCGAGCTCTGTGATCTGTCTTGCTGGTCGAGCTAGCATTGCTCCCCTCACTATAGAGGGTTATCTATGAGCATGCCGCTCCCTGCTAAGCGGGGAGTTCCCTCTCATTCTGAGGAATGAGTTCCCCGCGCTCCAGAGCTCGTTATAGGTAGAGCCAGCATTACTCCCCTCATTAGAGGGTCATCTTTGAGCATGCCGCTCCCTGCAGAGCGTCTGAGTTTCCCTCTCATTCTGAGGAATGAGTTCTCCGCTCCTCCGAGCTCTGTGATCTCTCTTGCTGGTCGAGCTAGCATTGCTCCCCTCACTATAGAGGGTTATCTATGAGCATGCATCTCCCTGCTGAGCGGGGAGTTCCCTCTCATTCTGAGGAATAAGTTCCCCGCTCTCCAGAGCTCATGGTTGGGCTTGCCGCTCCCTTCTGAGCGGCGGAGTGCCTTCTCATTCTGAGGAATGAGTTCTCCACTTTCCAGAGCTCGTTTTGGTCTCACTCTGAGGAGTGAGTTCTCCGCTCTAGAGCTCCTCATTGGTAGCTGAGTTCCTCTCATTCCGAGGAATGAGTTCTCCGCTCTTCAGGGCTCGCCGTCGGTAGAGCTAGCACTGCTCCCCTCAACCAGAGGGTCACCTATGAGCATGCCGCTCCCTTCTGAGCGTCCGAGTTTCTCCGCCCCCCAGAGCTCTGTGATAGGTCGCTCGCCTTGTTGGTCGAGCCAGCATTGCTCCCCTCAACCAGAGGGTCATCTATGAGCTTGCCGCTCCCTTCTGAGCGTCTGAGTTCCCTCTCACTCCGAGGAATGAGTAGTTCTCCGCTCCAGGGCATAGAACGTTCTTCTAATAAGTGCACACGCGAGACTTTGGGCACTTTCTAAAATCCACTCAGTGGTAAGTCCGCACATCAAGGTTCTGCGTTCTTTCTAAAAATCCCGAAAGGGTAGGGTTACGCGCACAGCTTCGTGCCCTTTTTTGAGTTGGTTAAAGCCCCGGCTTGTGCCTTGGGCCCCGCTCCCCTGTCCCATATATGTTGGGTCCAAAAAAGAAAAAAAAGGGAAAAGAAAGGGGTGTACGCTACCAAGAGGTCTGTTGAGACAGTTCCCTCGGTAAGCTTGAGAGCAAGTGGTAACCCCTGAGTGATCGGCCAGGACCTAGTGAGCCAGGTGCCTGGCCATATCCCCTTAAAGGAATCTTTTTCTGATTCCAAGACTTTGAGCTCTACCCTAGGCCCGGTAATCCCGGCACCTAGAACAGGTAAGTACTAGGGTATGCAGCTCGGGCCTTTGGCCGAAGGGGATAATATCACTGACAGCCATCAGCCGTCCCAGGGGCAACTCCCTTAGCCGGGTAGAGCTGGCTTAGTGCTCGCCTTTTTTGAGAAATTGGCTTGCATTCCCCTCAGCATGGTGAAGTGGGTATAACGTTCCCCGTAGCGACCCCTAGGGGACGCAGTTCGAGTTCCCATGAAGGGGAACGTCTCAGGTTACGTATGTAACCATGGTTCCCCGAGGGGGAACGAGACACTGCGTCCCCTAGGCTTCGAGCCATGCTTCGGACGCAAGCTTCAGACGAAGAAGCTGATGATGTATTCTCCCGGTGGCACTTATATTGTGGCACGCCGGTAGTGACGTCATGGGCTGTCGCCGGCCAACAGGTGGTGTTTTTTCATATGTATCTTCAGACCGAGTCACGCTGAGGGCGTTCCCCGTAGCGACCCCTAGGGGACGCAGTGTCTCGTTCCCCCTCGGGGAACCATGGTTACATACGTAACCTGAGACGTTTTCAGAGTAGGACTGGTCGAATTAGACAACAAATGTCCAAAACAAAACTAAATATTGCCAATAAGGGGGAAAGAATACCAAACTATCTGATTTTAGCTGAATTAGCAAAACCCTCCTTAGAAAATGCTCATCTGCAACAAATAAAGAAATAAATATTTGTATCGGTACTTGAGATATGCATTTTGGTTAGTCTAAAGTCCTTTTTATTAGTTTTATAGTCTATAGTGTGTCCTAAATGAAAAAGCTTGATAAATGTGTGTGTGTGTGTGTGTGTGTGTGTGTGTGTGTGTGTGTGTGTGTGTGTGTGATTATCTACATATGCTTCGGCACTCAGCCATATAAATGACTTACAGTCACGTGTATGTGTGTGTGTGTGTGTCAAGCATATAAATAATGTATTAATTAGATGGTTGGAAAAAATGATTTGCCACAAGTGCTGGTGTGATTTATGACACGTCAGAATCATTTGAACTTTTCTCCCTTTTTTTTCTTCTTCTTTGGCGACAGGACAATTTGTGCCACAGATAGAGAGGCGTGAGAGTGAGAACGCTTTTCCCAAACAGACGTGAAACGCACAATTGGAGCTCTCACAAGCTTCCCTAAATGTTTGCTTACACAAGTTTGTCAGGGTTTCTTATGTAAATGAAAGAGCTGTGAAGCTCTAGTGATTAGCGTGTCACGCTGACAGTGCTCGAAAGTGTCCGAAAACAGAGGCACTATGGAGGAGAACTGTAAAAATAAATACGAGCAGGCCGTGCTTGATGAAAGCGCAGCCACCTGTGCGCTGATTCAACGCAAGTGTCTGAAGCAAATTAGTACCAGGGAGTAAGTGTGTGCTGTTATTACCGTTATAAGCCCACCTTTGCAGTAAGGGTAATCGCTGCACACATTCTAGCAACATTTTCCAGCACAGCTGTCCTAATAGACATACGACGGACAAAGAAACAGTGCTTCGCCTCACAGACTGGATTTCCATGCGCTTTGTGCAACACCCAAAGCACCAGTTTGAAAATGGCATGGATCACGCTTACAACAATGTGTCGCTGTCGAAAGCTAATTGGACTTTGTTCTAATTGCAATTAGAGAAGCTCGATAAACCTTGGCGAGCAACGAAGCAGTTTGTCTCCCAGCTTGACGTTGGGGGTATGGAGTAAAGCAAGCACATTTTAAGGGCTTTGCAGTGGGAAAATTTCAGAGAGCGTTGCCAAAAACAATTCCCCTCAAGTCTGGATAATGTGAGGCAATATAGCAGCGCGGCCAATAGATGGTTATGGATGTCAAAAGCCACAAGTTTCCAAAAAGAACCAGCAGAGACCAACCTCAAGGCCTTTTGAACCGAGTGAGTGACATCCCTTTGGCTCAGGCGACCACACAGAGAAAGCCACAAGGTGAAAGTTTTTCCTCGCAGTTATTGAGAGAGTTCTCTTGTTTTGGTGAGCGTGGAGAGTTTAGATATGTAAATGCGTGATTGTTATTGGTCTTGTCAATTAATGCGGAAGTGGCCGTCGCTCAGTTTGCGGTGAAAGAAAACCTGAATTCCAGATTTGACTGTAGAAGTTGAAGAAACTGTTAAATTTTTTATTGCTTTTCATTCTGGACCTCATTGTTCCAGTCTGAAGCAGAACAAAACCATGATGTCAAACACAATAAAGCAGATTAATTACTGCGATCGCACATGCATATCTAAACCACTCTGTTAAAGACTGTCTGATCTCCTAAATGCAACCCAGGCTCACTGGAGAAACATGTTCTGCAAAATGATATTATCTTGCGTCTTGCATTTTACTCGCTTTTTTAAAAATGATTTGTCCAGTGAGTGGCACTAGAACATTTCATTTCTCCAAAACATGAATATGAATCTGGAAAATTTTTATTACGTTAGTTGTTATACATATCATGACAGTTTGTAAATATAATTTCAGTGAGTGGCGCTGAAAGGTTAATGCGCTACCGAGTTTGAAAATAACACACCACCAGCACTGAACCCTAGCCTAAACCTAACCAACAGTGTTAGCAAAAGAAATGTTAAATAAAAACCTTTTCCATGCAGTCATAGCTTGCTTTTACAAGACTCGTACCAGAGCACTCTACATTGCAGTACAAGATGCGCTACTGAGCAAGTTTACTATGTTAGAAAAGCCACATAGGGAGCTGGTTATGTGACACACAACTTACATTGAAATTAAGCATTTGACACAGTGCACTTATTGTGTACATATATGTTTCACATTGTATTTATGTTTTTTTAATACCTGCTTGTAATTACTTTATGTAATTATATGTACATAATTACATTGTTGACCTTAATCCACCCTTAAACCCACCCATACCAACAAACCTGTCCCTAACCGTACCCGTATCCCACCTCAATACCAGCAAAAGTGTATGCAATACAAAATGAGTACAATAAATACATTGCACTTTATGTTTTATGTAAGTACATAGTAGTTAAGTCACTTAAAGGGATAGTTCATCCAAAAATGAAAATTCTGTCAACAATTGACTTCCATAGTAGAAAAAACTAAACACGATAGAAGTCAATGGTGCCACAGAACTGCTCTGTTTTCCACATTCTTCAGAATATCTTCCTTTGTGTTCGGCAGAACAAAGACATTCATACAGGTTTGGAACTACTTGATGGTGATTGAATGATGACAATTTTAATTTTTGGGTGAACTATACTTTTAATATAAAGTGGGACCAAGTTGGTGTATTACTGCCACTAGTGTTCATTTCAGCTGTAATCTGCAGTAAAATGTAGATATAACGTACATTTTTAGACCATGCAGTTGGGAGAATCTATGGATGGATTCATAATATGTTTTTGGAATTTTGTAAAAATGTCCATAAGAGGCATGTTTTTCCAATGAGACTTTGTTTCCTAAATGTTTCCCAAAAAACAAAGCTCCAAGATTGGTAAGTGTTTGTTACGACTTGTGCTCCATCGGGTGCATGTGAATCAAAGTGTGGCACAAGATTGCATGTCAGTTAGCATTTAACTTTAACAAAACAGACTGGGCCAAACGTTATTCTGGGCCTTAACCAAAATATATCCACATGGGCCTATACTTCACTGCACGAACCATTTTTCATCAAGGAGTTGTCATCGAAAAACTCCAAAGAAATAAAAACACTTGGGCTGTAAATACCAGGAAGCCAGCGACAATCTGATAAACCGTATATCATGGGTTTAATAAGCTCATGGCTTGCAGCTTTTTTTGTTGTTGGCCAAGGCAAACATTAAAAACACACTGATAGTGAACGCTCCACCGCAGGTAATAAAAAATAATCGCTCCCAGCTTAGCATTGTTTGATTCTCTATTATACTCTTATCAACATCTCCTGTCCTGTCAGTGTATGTGAGAAAGAGACGGCGGGTGGTGATACGGATGACTAAAGGAATGTTAAATTCCCATTGTGCGAGCACAAAGGTGAGAAGGGAGAGAGCCACAGAAAGTGAGTTTGTTTAACACTTATCACATGGCTAGAGCTAACAGAAGCACTGGCGTTTGGGTCGGGACGCGGTGGGTGTGGAGAAAGATAGAGGGTAAAACACAATGACAGATTTAACGAACAAACACTCAAGACTTTTCTGCGGAAGGTCATGCTAACCTTTCATGAGCGATATGTTTTTCGCACTCTCTGACTGCTGTTTGTCCAGCCTGATATCATGTGAGATGTGTGTGTTTCAGTTCACTTTGAAGAAGCTGTATTGTGTGATACGACAGAAACAACTGAAGAACATTGAACCAGCAGTGAGATAAAAGCTTTTGAATCGTGGATCTGATGCAACAGTGATCCCTATGGGCCCTTACTGTAAAGGTGTACTGTAAGGAATGTGCCATTTCTCTCTCAAGGTAATAGAAAAGAAAAAGAACAAGTTGTGTGTTCAGAACTGGCGAGCCAGATACAATATTGGTGATCTAGAAGTCATGTGTCTCTCTTGATGTGGCCTTAATTTACTGTTGCATTTTTTTTATTGAACTGTTATATTGTCATGTTATTAAACATGATGTTAATAATAATATTAATTATTATTATTATTATAAGTACCATACTACCTTATCCTAAATCAGCTGAAATTAATTATTTGTCAATCTAATAATTGTATTATTCTGTTGAATACACACAGACTGTATACTGAGAAAAAAAGGTACTTTCTAGCAACTTACCAAAAAAATTATAATTTAATGCAGCCATCCCCTCTCCCCATAAATATATATTTTTGTTTTGTTGAAATCTTACATTTTGATTTCAAATGCTGCAAAGAAATGCTATTAAATAAAAATCATAATAATCAATTAGACCAATAGTAATAAAAGATTCATGGTTGATGCATTTTTTCAGGGTAGAATATAGAAACAACCATGGATTTTTATATTGGTCTAATTGATTTAGTTTTTTTGTATTACCATTATTAATAAAACTAACACTCTCTCTATATATATTTATGAATTTATATTTATATATTAAAAAAAAAGTTTTTTTCATTGTGCATTCCAATTAATCTCAATCATATTTTGATTAGGTTAAAAAATAACTAAACAACACAGCTAATTAACACAATAAAAACATGAGAACATAATAAAAAAACATGTTTTAAAATAAAACGGAGTTATTCGTTTTTGCAAATAAATTATTCACACACACACACACACACACACACACACACACTAATGTTTATCTGAAATGTATTGAGGGCCATATTCATGATGACATTATTCATTTGCTCCTTCAGTGCAGCTCATATTGATAGAGCGATACAGATAAATGATGGTGTAGACAGTGTTTATTGACAAGTCATTTGTGAAGATGATCAGTAATAATCAAGGAGGAGTAAAGGACACCTGGAACGTCCCACCACTGACTGCTGATTCCTCTACGGCCTTCCATTCAGTCCACTATCATATAACAGCAATGATACCAAGATACAGGGAGAAACATTACAAATATCTTTGAATAAACCCAATGATACGTCTATTTGACTACTGCTGCTTCAAAAGTGATATAAATCACGAAACATATTTTTTTAGATTCTCAAAAGCACTTGACATGCATGCGCAAGTTTTTGCACTGATATGCAGCTCAAAAATATCTAATTTTATAAATGCTTTATTTATGTCATTGCCAGCATTATGATTGAATGCCTGAGAAACGATACTGCTTCGTCAATATGTGCAGAATGTAAAATATTGATGATCTATCAATATTGTGCCGAGTCAGACTAGGCAATGTGCTTTTGGATGAAAGTGCTTCTCTGGTGTCTGTGGAAGATCAATATGGGCTCTTAATTCAAAGCAGGAGTATAAAAATGCATATAGAAACATACTTGCATGATGAGATTATTCATCATGTGCAGTCTGAAGGCGAGCCCGAGGGAAATCGCCACATGATGACAAACACAATGAAGGAAAATACCATTCTGTTTACCCCTCTAAAATAAATGCCCTCCAAATATTTGCTGCATATTCATGTTGGAGCATCGATGAAGAAAAAAAAGAAGTGTTCATCTGAGACTTCTGGAGAAGCGCGTTGTGGTTGCATTAGCTCAGCGCTCACGAGAACA
This sequence comes from Schizopygopsis malacanthus, assembly GCA_027474115.1. Classification (NCBI taxonomy): domain Eukaryota; kingdom Metazoa; phylum Chordata; class Actinopteri; order Cypriniformes; family Cyprinidae; genus Schizopygopsis; species Schizopygopsis malacanthus. The sequence continues at coordinate 248,702 of JAPDDM010000275.1, forward strand.
AGTTTCCCAGTCTTCTGTTTTAGTTTCACTCTTCCAGAGTTTGACATATGGAAGGAGAAAAAGGAGGGAGGTTAGGAGAAGTCACTCTGACATCTGGACTGTGGCTCTCCAAATATGAATGCGGAGGGCAGGCTGAGCCCTGCCAAACATTAAAGTCAAAAGTCTCTTGTGAGTTGCATAAGTGCATATATATGTGGGTCGAGGGGCACAAACGCCAGCTTTCTACGCTTTGGGTTGATGCAGGGGTCAGTCGCGTCTGACACCCTCCAGTCCAGAGAAATGCAAAATAAGTCACCGATGGGATTTCTTTCCTAGATAAATAAATGGCTGATGTGTGTTGGCTGGTCTGGCCCGCTCACGCTGGAGCTGATGTCAGAATAAGAGCTGAGCTCACATTTGAATGAGGCAAACACGCTTGCTTAAGGTCTATACTAAATGTTTTCACAGGAGTTGTACACATATTTTGAATTGTGCATTGCATTTGTGTTGTGTTTTAGGATTAAAATAAATGTTTGTCAATTTACAGATTATGGCAGAAAATTACAAGTATGTTCTATTTGTTTTATCTATTATTTTATTTTATTATTTTATTTTATTTGTTTCAGAGTAAGTCCAATTTTCATAATATTAATACTACTAATAATAATAATTTAAATAATAATCAAAGCCATGTGGGTGGCGAAAACAATATTAATCAATAATATCACAGCCTAACTTATGTTATGTTGGTATTATTTGTATGTCCTTACAATAGTTAGTAATATTCAGATTTAGCTTGTATTTTCATATTTCCTGAGTTCATATTTAATAGGCTTTCATCTAATGTTTTTACTTTATTTCAGTATTTATATTATTATATATATATATATATATTGTTTTATCTTTATTTTAATTATATTTACTTATTTAGAATAACACTTGACTAACAATGAAAAATACTTCTGAAACATTTATTAATATTAGTTAATTCTTATTCCACCATTTACCAATACATTATTAAAATCAAAAGTTGTATTTATCAATAAGATATAATTGACATGAGCTAACATTAACTAATCATTAACAGCTGTATATGTATTAACTAAGGTTAACAGATATTAATAAATACTGCAGCAATGTATTTCTCATTGGTCGTTAATATTAATACAATAAATATAGTTAACAAACAGAACCGTATTGTTACGTTTCAGCATTGGTTTTAACAACACTGAGCCAAACACATTTCAGTCTCATCCATATTTTGTTTCATTTTATGTTTTTTATAATGATTAAATGAATTCCCGGCCAACACTATTTCCAATAAAATATTGCCTTTTGTTTTAGGACACGTCACATTACAGAAGTTAAATGTGATGTTTTGTGTTGTCTAGGTATTCTTTTGCATAGTGTTTTTACTGGTGATAGCACATTAAAAGACAAAGGACAAGAAAAATTATGTTTGAGTGAGAAATGTGGGTGTGGGGATCACTAAATCTGTCTCATCATATTCACAGCGAATCATTCCGCCAATCAAAACACAGATTTTATGAGCCAGCCGTTTGTGTCTAAACACACACATGCTAACCACTCCGCTCTGTGGACTCTCCATTACATCCCACATATTTGGACAATCTAATTCATTGCTACCACTGGTGGGTCATATACTATGCAATTCTGTGCAGCAAATGGAAACCAACATTTTCCAAAAAGACAGTGAATCTTTTTACGACTTTGCTATATGTATTTATGGACATGTGATAGAATTATGATGACATGATCATTTTTGGCTGCACGTAATTCTCTTGATGAAAACAAGCCAGCTTCAAGATGTGCTGTAAAAGCACGAGGGTGATGAAGTGGAGTTTGGCATGTCTGTAGCGTAGCGTGATGTGACCTTTCCTTGACATTAAAGTCAGTTGGTAAAGGGAGCACTCCATGAAGTCTGAAGTCTTTTGTGCAGATTTAATGCTTGAGGTTCTTAAACAGTTTTGGTTGACTTTATTATTGACGTTCAAAACTTGCTATCTGACAAATGAGACATGTTTTTAGGAAGTGCTTCTTTAAACCTTTCGAAATCTAGTGTGCAGCCTACTTAGTGTTTTATGATATTGCAAACATCCTTCAAAAGTTAGACAACAACATTAATATAAGATAGGCTACCTTTTTTGGACACATTTTGGACAGGTTCAGTTAAAAAAGGCCTCCATTATCAAACAAAAAATAAAAAATATAAAAGTGACTGTTTCTCTATTATTGTAAAAAAAAAAAAGAAAAAAAGAATTAACATTAAATAAAATTAAGGACCTTTGCAATAAACTAATATTTTAATAAAATGTGCATTATTTAATTTATGTTTCTTAAAATAAATAATAATAATAATAATACATTTGATTACATTTAAATAGTACATGTTTTACCCTTAATTTGTGAAGAATGTACAATAAATAATACTCAGTGGGCATTATTTTAGTTTTATTATTTTCCACTTTTTTAAATGTAATTTAATTTAATGTACGGGAAAAATGCTTTGAATGGGGATAGTTCTTTCTTTCTTTCTTTCTTTCTTTCTTTCTTTCTTTCTTTCTTTCTTTCTTTCTTTCTTTCTTTCTTTCTTTTATTTAATTTACACCCAAGTTGTGTCAATGACATTATGTTTTACATACATTTAATGTTTACATACATTAAATTATGTGTGTTAGTACATCTAATTTCTCTTTAACAAGTAAAAGTGGCACAACAAAAGTGGCACAGCTTACCTTACTTTCCCATTATATAAAGAGCAATGTGCTTGTTCATTACCTTGCAATGGCCAATTATTAAAACACTGAGTTCATGTTATATCTGAAGTATCTGCTGTGAAAGTCAAAGTTTCATTATTCATAAGAGAACAGCACAATAAACAAAGTCTCAACTCTATAATCAACGATATCAACCCAGGTATCAAGAACTGCTTTTGCCCATCAGTTGGAGCTGAGTGGAAAACAATTACCCCTGATGATAATTGAAGCAATGCTTGAATGAGTGAATTCACCAAGAATAACACGACTCTAATAGTTATAATTGCAGGATAAGAATTTGTATCATTTTAGCTCTCCACGCTCAGGCAACACAAAACACGGCTGTGCGCATCAAATGAACTGTTGCTAGAGAGCCGTTTACCCTCCTGGCTTCAGAGGCGTCCAAATCAGATTAGTCGTCGCATTGACCACTAAAAAATTCAAAGAGTGAAATCTAAGGCTGCAGCCAAGAGATACCGTCTGGAGATACAGGGGAGGGATCACAAACAAGATATTTCCTCTACCAGTGTGGTTGATGAGGGACAAAGTTCATGCAGGCAGTGGTTTATTCATCCACTGCCAGCGATCCCAGTCGAGGGAAACGTTTCAGTAACTCCGGACTGCTAGATGAGATGGAAAGCCTTAATGTGAAGAAACAACCCTGGCGTACAGTGATATAAAAGACACTGAATGTTTGTAGATTTAAATGCCATTAACTGCAGCATTTAAAATTATATTAATATGTTTTTTATGTAAACTTATTGACGCAGCTACATTGTCTCAACCAATGGTTTGAGTTTGGGGCGGGACTACCCGTTTGACAAACCAATGACAGACAAGAAGTATGTTCAGGAAGTCTCTTTGAAAACAATCACATTTTTTTGCAATTTTTATAGTAAGTTTGGTCATGCTATATTGTAAGGTCCAATTATTTCTATTAACAAACCATTGACTACAACTTTTGCCTCAATAAACTCCTAATTTGTTGTTTATTAATAATTAGTAAGGTAGTTGTTGAGTTTAGGTATTGGGTAGGATTAGGGATGTAGAATATTATGGAAGCCCGTTTCCGCCAATGAAAATAAAATAAAACAAGGTAATTGTGACTTTTTATCTCACAATTCTGACTTTTTTTCTCGCAATTCTGACTTATAAACTCGCAATTCTGACTTTTTTTCTCGCAATTCTGAGATATAAACTCGCAATTCTGACTTATAAAGTCGCAATTCTGAGATATAAACTCGCAATTCTGACTTATAAACTCGCAATTCTGACTTATAAACTCGCAATTCTGACTTATAAACTCGCAATTCTGACTTATAAACTCGCAATTCTGACTTATAAACTCGCAATTCTGAGATATAAACTCGCAATTCTGACTTATAAACTCGCAATTCTGACTTATAAACTCGCAATTCTGAGATATAAGCTCGCAATTCTGATTTATAAGCTCGCAATTCTGACTTATAAACTCGCAATTCTGAGATATAAACTCGCAATTCTGACTTATAAACTCGCAATTCTGAGATATAAACTCGCAATTCTGACTTATAAACTCGCAATTCTGACTTATAAACTCGCAATTCTGAGATATAAACTCGCAATTCTGACTTATAAACTCGCAATTCTGAGATATAAACTCGCAATTCTGACTTATAAACTCGCAATTCTGAGATATAAACTCGCAATTCTGAGATATAAACTCGCAATTCTGACTTATAAACTCGCAATTCTGAGATATAAACTCGCAATTCTGACTTTTTCTCTCGCAATTCTGAGATATAAACTCGCAAATCTGAGATATGAACTAGTTTCGTGTTTCTGAGATTGACCATCACTGGAGTGTCAGAGACAAGACCAGACGTGTGCACGGATGGTATTAGCTCTATAGCCTATAACAATGGAAGATATTATAGAGGATTATTTTCGGCGTGGTTTCACTAATAGAGAAATCATAGTTTTATTATGATAAGGAGTTTCACAAGATAAAGCTTAGTTTCCGAACTCTTGAGAGAACGTTATGCAGGAATCAGTTGTGGCGGAGACGCGGTAAAACACTGCGGTCAAGCCAGCCGCGGTTTGAAAATACACGGTCGAGCCAGCCGCCCTTTTCTTTGGTTCTGCGCGTCTAATCGCGCACTTACGGTACGGGCGCTGGGAGCGTTCAAAATGGATGTAACGCTGTCATAACGGCGTTTCCTTTATTGCTGATATTTTCAATAGATTCGTGTTTACGATGACCCAAAATATGTCTACCTAAAACATAATGTAACCATAAAAAGACCATAAAGCGACATCAGAATATGCATTTATTTATATTTTATATATATTTTATATCATGACATAATATGTCTTAACATGTTTTTTTATGACTTGAACATTGAATTAATATTTGTGAATTTTTGCACATTCATATTTGTATTGTACATTTATGAATATACATAATTTATCAATGTTACTATATAAAGGCTATATATGTCTCTCTCTCTCTCTCTCTCTCTCTCTCTCTCTCTGTGTGTGTGCACATTTCAGCTCATACTTGTTTACAGTGACTATTACTGTATTCATTTTAAAGTTAAATCTGCAGTACAAGTTTTTTTTACAAATTAATGGCAAATCACTCCAAATCTCAATGTGCAATCTCACACTTTCTCATAAGCATTTGTAAAAAGTGATCTTTAATAGGTTTGCTCATTCTTCCAATTGATTCCTCTTAACAGTGACCCTGAATATTATTGCAATAATGTTCAAATATATTTACTGTATAGTTTGGGAGAAAATTAAAGGCAAATTCTCCCCAAGCATCCGTGTATGATGTACATACCCTCCCGGGTCCGCACAGTACAAACTCGTTCTTGCGACGAGCGAGTCTCGAACCCGGAATTCCCACGCACGAGTCAGGCGCTCTAACAAGTAACGCCAAAGGTTGTAGCCTCTAGCGTCAGTTGCTAGAGCGCCTGTTTTGACACCACGGGCATACACATCCGTTACATATACTTGCATTGTTACATAATGTCCCATTTGCAAACACTTATAAATTTGTCCTTTATAGTTTTGCTCAGTTGACTCCTGTTCCCAGTTACCCTATTACTGTTGCACCGAGTCACACCGTTACTCATTTTCAAACACTCATAAACATCTTTCCTTTAAAGGTTTGCTGGTTCTTTCAATTTATTATTGTTCTCAGAGACCCTGACTATTACTGTATTTACTTTATAACTCGCAATTGCGAGTTTATATCTCAGAATTGCGAGTTTATATCTCAGAATTGCGAGTTTATAAGTCAGAATTGCGAGTTTATATCTCAGAATTGCGAGTTTATAAGTCAGAATTGCGAGTTTATATCTCAGAATTGCCAGTTTATAAGTCAGAATTGCGAGTTTATAAGTCAGAATTGCGAGTTTATATCTCAGAATTGCGAGTTTATAAGTCAGAATTGCGAGTTTATAAGTCAGAATTGCGAGTTTATAAGTCTGAATTGCGAGTTTATAAGTCAGAATTGCGAGTTTATAAGTCAGAATTGCGAGTTTATATCTCAGAATTGCGAGTTTATAAGTCAGAATTGCGAGTTTATAAGTCAGAATTGCGAGTTTATATCTCAGAATTGCGAGTTTATAAGTCAGAATTGCGAGTTTATATCTCAGAATTGCGAGAAAAAAAGTCAGAATTGCGAGTTTATAAGTCAGAATTGCGAGGAAAAAAAGTCAGAATTGTGAGATAAAAAGTCACAATTACCTTGTTTTATTTTTTATTCAGTGGCGGAAACGGGCTTCCATAGAATATGGTCATGCAAAACAAAAAATAATAATACATTTTTCATAAACAGCCAATATGTTAATACTAGGCATGCTATAAGTAACTAGTTAATAGTGAGAATTGTTCCCTATTCTAAAGTGTTACCGTACGTTTGAGTCCTCTGATACATCAACATGGCATGTATACAGTGTAGGAATCTCTAGTTTTGCCACATATAATTATGAAAATAAGTAGTTTGAGTAGTGTTATCCGCTTGATTCTGTAAATGAGCTAATAGTCACCAGTGATGACTGCAACAGTAGTACGGATGGATGTATTAATTTCCCCAGTTTGCCAACTCTTCTTTCCCACAAAGACTATTTATCCTCTCTTTCTAGATATAGCAACATTTATCACTCTAGCCGCCTGTCCCCGAGTCCACCAGATCAACTCATCACCACCACAATAAATGTCAACCAGCGATGATTGATGCAGCTAATGAAATTGATTAGTCTGTTCCCGCACATTGCATTCCCATGATTCACAGCGTGCTGTTTATTTTAACCACAAAGATTAGCTGAATGATGAGACGTCTGAGGCGTATCGTGTGATGTTGGGAACATCCTTGGACACTCTTTATGGCTGGCCTTGACTCGCTCTCCTTTTTTCCGTGTGGAAAAATCAATATGGAAGAGTGCTAAAGGACAGCGTTTAGGGATCACTTCAAAAGGCTTGTCAATGGTTTTTCTCTAGCAAAGATTAATGTATAGTTATGCCCTCTAGTGACAGAAGAAACTTGCGGTAACACTTTAGAACAGGGAACAATTTATTCACTATTAACCATGGCTTTTCCCTCAATAAATTCTTAATTTGCTGCTTAGTAATAGTAAGGTAGTTGTTAAGTATTGGGGAGGATTAGGGATGTATAATACGGTCATGTAGAATAAGGCATTAATATGTGCTTAATTACTGCTAATAAATGGCTAAAATTCGAATAATATGCATGATAATAAGCAACTAGTTAAGAGACCCTAAAATAAAGTGTTACCAAACTTTTTCGTAAATTTCACGACTTCTTTGTCCTAATGTTTTACTATTATTGGGAATAGCATTGGTAAATTTCAGGGATCATAACGAAAATACACTTGACCTTACTAGGATAATATGAATCGTCAATCGCCGTTACTTCAAAGAACACGACTACTCCCTAATATGGAGAGAAGGACTTTTCTAATCTGACATCTGCTCTAATGACAGGTGTCGTCTGCCACCGCGGCTCTGAGTATGAACTTCGGCTCATCACTAATGACTTTATTGGCCGCTAGATAACACAAAACAGACCTATTAGCCCTCGAGAAAGGTGATTACTGGTTTATCTGTTGGGGACAAACTCTCTTTAAAATAATTTACAAATATCTAAGATGACTTGACACCCAGCTAGAGGCAGATCTAATTATCAAACCCCCTCCGAGTCCATGATTGGCATTTTTCTATGGGTGATAGTATTAAGTTGTTACTATGGACGCCGTCGTCATATTGCAACCGAGTGGCGAGAATCTCAGCGACCCCCGGACGCCTCTGCTTGACCTATGGTTTATGATGGTCTCATCATTATTTATGCTGAATTATCATTTTATGAGGGTGCAAACCATCTTAACTTCACTGGAACTTTCCATTAGTCATGTAAGTAGAGTAATCAGCAGGGAAATTGCTTGCAAAAGCAACTCCAGCCATTTTTTATCTTGCTGTTTTTAAATCTACACCCACAGTGAACCAAAACATCAAAAAGAGAGAGGAATGAAAATGAGGCCAATGAAAAGGAAAACGCAATACGTTTCGCATGGCTTGCTAAGCCATGTTGCTTCATGGGCCCTGAACTTTTATGGATGTGGCCGGCGGCGCGATGCTGCGAGCTGGCAGTGCTGAGTGAGAACTCATCCATACCTCGTATGAGAAAACACAAATCCAGCCTCACACTCCCCACGGCCTTGAGTTAAGTAACGATGATACACTCCTGTGGCGAGCATTAGACTTTACAGTGTGATTTGTGAAATAACAAGCAAGGAGACCAGCTAAGGTCTTCTGCCAAATGAGCGTGTTTCTTGTTCAGTGTTAATGTTGGACCAGGCTAAGGTAGGTGTGGGGGCTGAGATGCCACAGCATCAGACCCCTCTAATGTGTCATGGTGGCACATAGCTGTTGTCAAGAGCATTATCGCTGTCGACTATCTAGAGATAAGTGGTGAAGTGCTGATGGGAGAGACGGAGGAATCTGCCTCTGCTCAAAGCCAGGGCATGGCAGCACAGCACACGGAGGCTGGGGCAGCGGTGTGGCCACTAATGTTGTTTGGGTTTGCATCTAGACAGGAATTCTACTTTATCAGGGCCAGGGGACCTACCAGAGTAGCCCATCCCCTCATAGTGTCCATTATAGGAGCGATAGGGTATGAGCTCAGTGTTTCCCATAGAAGTGGCCTCAGAATGTTGAGTGACATTGGGTCTCTCTCTCTCTTTCTCTCACATAAATATACACACTCTTTTGCTACATTTTGTCTCTAAACTCTTTGTATAAGGATCTACTCATTGGTAAAAAAACATGTACAGTAGGAATCCAAATAGCTTCTTCAGAGAATACATCTAGCTAGTGTTATTCTGTGCTTCATTATACAACACTATCTACAGTATGTGCTGTGTAGTGGGTAATCAAAAGAGGTGGTTCTAATAACTTAACACCAAGTTGGCAGCACTGTTACAGTAGCTTGGCTAAACAGCTAACATTTCGTGAATTGCAGAAACATGTCTGGCAGTTGTTTCAGTTGCTTGGATTACATTTTAGTTAGCAGCTCATGTTGTAGTGAACAACTTCTTTGAATGGTAGTTTACCTACTGAGTAATGGCGCTTTTCCAATGCATGGTACGGCACGGTACGGTTCGGTACGGTTCACTTTTGGGGGGTTTTCCACTGGGTACTGTACCTGGTACCTGGTACTTTTTTAGTACCACCTCAGCCGAGGTTCCAAGCGAGCCGTACCGTTACCAAAACGTGACGTGTAAACTCTACTGATCACTGTTTGGCCAGAGAGAATCGTCATTACTGCGTCACTGAACTTGCGACACGAGACCCTCCTCTACAGCCCTACCCGCTAGATTTAAATCAGCACAGCCAGCGAAGGATCGGACGCAACTTCTGTTTAAAGAAACGCACATTTTTGAATCAACCACAAAATAGCCGTTTCGTTGTCTGTTGAGGAACTACAGATGTTCTTCTCGTTGATAGCCGAGGAGCGGATCCAGTGAGAGCTTGATGGCGCGATGCCGAAGGAAAAAGCCTTGTGTATATACTTTTGAACTTGCTTTATTTTCAGGGTATGTCTTCTGTTTATATTTTTACCTTTGTATCTGTGTTTTGCTTCAATTAAAAACAATCTGATCGAATAAGTGTACCTCCAGACTATATTAAATATGTATTATTGTATGAGCACGTAATGAACCTCTTGAAAAAGACAAATGATTAATGCCACGATTATAAAAACCATCACATAAATAAAAAAAACCAAGGGATACATTGTATATTTTGAAATATTCAAAAGTTTATTGATAATTCACTTTACAGAACACGCTACATGAGTAGTTAACTAACTTAATCAAGTAACGCAGCACACCTGCACGAGCATCCCTGCTCTCCTCCTCTACAGCCCGTGTCACTGTCACCACAGTCTCTGCTGCTGGGGGTAAATCACAAGCATTCTCATAGACCTCTCCATTGCTGTTAAAAACATCCACATGCCGAGAGTGAAGAACACTATTCCGTCTCCTTTCTTTGTTGTGAGTTTGTTTGTGGCGCATTTACGATGATGTCACGGCAGTAGAGGCGGCGCAATTATAACGACGCATGAATAATCCCGCCCACTCTTTAGCGGTACTAAACTGCAGTGGAAATGCAAACCGACCCGAACTGAGCCGTACCGTACCGTACCGAGCCGTGCCGAACCGTACCGTACCATGCAGTGGAAAAGCGCCATAAGCTACAGTCTGACTATAAATAGCTTGTAGCTTACCAGAGCACACTACCTTTCTAAAAACACTTTCTTTTTAACTAAATGTAGTGACACAAAAATGTAACAACAGATGGCGCCAATGTGACAACAGCTGTGCTAAACAATGGATCATTTTGTGTATTTCAGCCAAATAGTGAAGCGCCATAGAGTAGCAAACTGCTACATCACTTTGCTTTATGTACATTGTAAACATATTTACACTGTGGAAAACCAGATACAATTTGATGAAATGACAAGCACTGAAAAAACTGTCTTTATACTGTATTTGTTTTTATCCATACTAGCCATGACCGCTGCACTTGTAACTATGGTTTATTTATTTATTTATTTTTTTGTGGGGGGGGGGCATTAAATACTATTTGTACAACCACAGTTCTATCATGACATACTCTGTGAGTATTAAAGACATACAATAAGCTCTAGCAGATCTATACAGGTGGAGCTGGAGAGGTGGAGGGTTTCAGAGCGATCTGAAACAGCGATCTGCTCTAGTGAACGCTAACCAGCCATTTAGATTTAGAGCAGCAAGCTCATTGGCTGCAGATGCAACATGAACCAATCAGCGAGCGCCGAGTAGTTTAACACTTTGATTTTAATATGTTTGCATTAAGGACCCGTCAGCCTTTGTCATCTAGAGTTTCATAACAGAACATGGCATTTTTACTCCAAAGAATATGGTTAGACTATGGTTAGTGTAGCATTCTTAATTTGGGGTTACAATTGTTTAACTATTTATTTTATTTTATTTTTAATAAAACCATAGTTAATTTTCATAAGGGTTGAAAGTACAGAGTACCTACTAAATTGACTACAGTCTGATTATGAGTAGTAACTGTTTTTATCAGTGCTTAATGAATCAGCTCACTGTTCTCAGACCTTGTCTGTTAATGCATATGCTTGACCAACTAATTGCTCAAAAACTCTCAGGTTGAATTGAAGCTTGACGGGAAAAAGCACTGTGGACAGTTTACTGTCAATATCATATATGTTGTGGCTGTTGCTGGCAAATTTAATACTGCTATATGCTGTTCTTTGTTCTTTCCATGAACAAAACTCTGTCCACATGTCATCCAGCCAAGGCTAACAAGTCACATTGATCTCCTGTGCTCTCTATTCCCCCGAGGAGCCCTGGGACTCCGAGGCAGCTTCACACAGACAATACGCATGTTGTTACTATATGCTGCTTTTGCACAGAAGAGAAAGTTGGGGCTGGTGTTGTGCCCACTGGCCTGACCCTCTTTAGAGTTGCTGGGTGGCTTTTGGGGGTATGTTCAAGGCTGTGAAACACTGTCAAATACTGCCTTTCATGGCATTGACATGCTGAAGATTAAGACATCAAGGGCTCTCTACCAGCAGGAAATTCACAATTCTTCTTGGGTTAATTGGAAATCCAAATGTTTTGAGGTGGAAGACAGTGGGCCAATGCAGCAGGAGCGACGACAGACGCATATCCAGTGCTTTTTTTAACATATCCAGTGCTTTCAAAATGATCTCTGAAATGCTAAGGTAGAAGAGCATATATGAAAGCCTTTTAGCCAAACTAATCCTTTTATACTTGCCTTTGGTATAAGTAAAAATGCACTCTCGCAGCCACACACACAAAAAAATCACATCAGGCCCCATGCTGGCTTGGAGCAGCACACTAAAAGCCAATGCATAGTTTAGTTCTCAAGTATACAATGTTGAAACACTACAAATTGATTTCTTCTCCCTTTCTTCTACGTAATTGGCGTCGTCAAGGATTTTTCTTCATCCCCTTTCAGCCCATTTTTGAAACTGAATAATGCGACAAGCCCCAGATCCAACTTTTCTGCCATGCTGTTTATTTATCTACCCCCCCCCCCCCCTCGTCTTACGACACTTCACATGAAAAGTGACCACAGAATAGCGGTGACAGCCATGTCTAATATCTCTTTCTGCCAATTTTGGCTTCTATCCCCTCCTCCACACTTGATGTCTTTATATTCTCCTGAGAGTGCAGTGGGAATGAAAGGACGAGGCCTAGCCGCTGACCTCCGCGGGAGGAGAGTATTAAAAGACGGGAGCGAGAGAGAGGGCGAAGGATGCAGGAGAGAGAAAGAGAGGGAGCAGTCTTTCCTGCTGAGAGCCAGCTATCTGGGCTGGCAGGCTAAAGCTGGCCTTCAGACGCCTTTTGTCAAAAGGGTTGAGAAGAAGAGAGCCTCCTCTTCACTGGAGCTGAGACAATGCTGGGTTTGTCATCCCTGAGGAGTCTCCCGGTGAGAAAGAGAAGAGCTCGTCGTGGTCAGGGGTAGCCTTTGGGCCTTGCAGATGTTGAAATAGAGATGATTTATTAGGCCTGGTGTCCTCGGTGGCACTTGGCCACCGTCCCAGACAAGAGCGCGAGAAGAAGACAACAGGGGAGATCAGCGGGCCGCTGTGGATCAGAGACATCTTAATACCGTGTATGGGCATGGGGAGATTTGCTCTGCGACCGTCATGGTATTTTTGCCCTCTTTTCACTGAGAAAATAACTCGAGATTAAGCCAAAAGCACAGAGAGGAGGGTCCTCACAAAGATCTCTTTCTATCTCTCGCCTTCCTTTCTTTGGAAAATCTATAAAAAAATGCATTGGTGGCACTGCTTGTTCTTTATAAGTCATTAGAAATCATTGAAAAAAAAACTGTAGTATTTAAAAATGGCTACATTTATGTCAACACCACATGACAGCAAATGTATTGACTTTGTATAGATTCTTTGTAGCCAACAAACTTGAGAGAAACTTTATTTTTATTTTTGATCACATCAGTAAATGTTGCAGCCATGCTAGGTTGAGGAATGGCTGGTTGGCTGCTAGTCCATTTCTATGCATATGCTTAAGTGTTTTGGAAGTTTGTTAGGGCTTTTTTTACTGTCTAAATTTGAAATGAGTCCATCCCCAAGTCTTTACAATTTTCTGATTAATGTACTGTAAATCCATAATATTTATTTTGCCTGTTTTGTCCACTTATTGCTTAGAAAGGGATTAACACATTTTCCCCTAAAAAGTGACTTTATTCATGTCTGTGAGTCAAAAACATTGAGACAACTTGTGCACCAAAGTTTAATAGTTGGGGTTAAAGGGTTCAGTCAAACTCAGTGCTTATGAGTAATTACAGTGTAAAAAAACGTACAACTTCAAAAAACAGTACCAAATATTTTACTTTCTTTAGCAAAGACCACTTATGTTCAAGCATGAAGTCAGACAGCTTGAAGAAAGCCAACGAAAAATAGGTGGCACTGCTGAGAAAACAACAAATAAAATGGCTTAACCACCAGCTACTACTACTAGCGATTTTTTTTGCACCTAACTGTTGCACCTAACAGCCTCGCTCACTCTCCCAAAGAAACCACTTCTCAAGCACCTCTAGCAGAAGCAAATGGCTTTTAATCTCAGCTGTTGTTTGTCCAGTTTACGCCGGGCATTCTTAATAAACCTCAGAGGGTTAGTTAAAGAGTGAAAGTTTAGACAGCTTTCATCAAGTCGGTGGAGAAGATTGATTGGCAATGTAATTTACCCCCACCCCAATCTCCAGCCAGTAAGTGCCTAGAGGAACTGTATGTGTGTAAAAGTGAGAGTGCACAAATGAAAATACTGATTGCTTCTCGATGTCAGGGACAGAGGTCCATTGGTGAACAGTCGCACAATGTGGCATGTGACCAGCTAGAGTAACAGGGCTGACGGGACCCGGAGGGGGGGTCATCAGTCATCCGGGTCGCGCGCTCTTGTGCCTTCTCTCACGTCTGTCATCTTCATATGCTCGCATTTTGACATGCATAATAACACCAACATCAACTGACACCTACAGCTGCAGACAAGCGTGAACTCAGCCAGATGCAGCCTTTTAAATTCAGGATCCTGTGTTTTCTGTATCAAACCCCGTTCATAAGCAGGATCGTGAGCGAGGAGCTAAAGGGCTTATTTTTGATGGACAGGACACTGTGACAGCTCGGAGAAAGGGCTGGAAGGTAGATGGAGAGAAGGAGAAATGGTCAGGCTTGCTGGCCCAAATTATTTTCTGTTTCGCTCATTCGAACCACCAACAGTGTCGGCTCAGATCTTTGCGCTCTGTTGTCTGTCAAAACTTTCTGCATCAGCATAAAACCTTTCAAAAATGTTTGAGTTTTCTCCCACTAGACATGATTAAATGCTTTTTTCCTAGAGTGGTAAAAAAAGTGCTGTCTTTGTATAAAAAGTGGCAGCTCCATCCGGGAGCTACAGCAAAGGTTAATGACAAACAACGGACAATGAACACAGGACAAAGAGTGGCATACACGTCCCCTCTCTCTCTCTACGTTTTCCTCTCTCTCTTCCCCCTCTTTTTTTCTCATCCTCTCAATAGTTGATTTTCATTTCTGTAAATGGGTCATTCTATAAAACGGGTGCCTTTTCAAGTTTGATAAGAAGATTTGTTTTTGTGCATTATACATTTTACATTTAGCAGACGCTTTTATCCAAAGCAACTTACAATTGCATTCAGGTTATACATTTTCATTAGTATGTGTGTTCCCTGGGAATCGATCCCACAACCTTTTGCGCTGCTGACACAATGCTCTACCACTGAGCCACACAGGAACACAAAACAACAAATATACTTATACTTTTATTAAAAACATTCCATAAGGCAAATAATGTGTTTAAGACTCCTACAGCTAAATACTTACACATTATATTAATATAATTAAGGTAGCAGAATTGATGGTAACAGGGATGGAAATTTAACACATTTATTTGATTTGTTTAATTTGAAGTATTGTGCTCAAGATTGCAAAACTACAATTTAATGTTGATATGTAAAAAAAAATATTTCAAATTTATTTTAATTCAGTTGTCTGATATCTAAAATTAAGGTAACAGGGTTGAAATGTTATAGGACAGACAGACAGACAGACAGACAGATTATAGATAGAA
The DNA here is from genome assembly GCA_027474115.1 of Schizopygopsis malacanthus. Taxonomy (NCBI): domain Eukaryota; kingdom Metazoa; phylum Chordata; class Actinopteri; order Cypriniformes; family Cyprinidae; genus Schizopygopsis; species Schizopygopsis malacanthus. The sequence goes on from JAPDDM010000275.1 coordinate 264,159, forward strand.
GGAATCTTCTTTAAATAAATGAATAAATTAATTAAGTAATTAATTAATTAATCAATTCATAGTTTATTGATTCTTATTGATGAATTAAAAAGTAAATATATATGTAATTATTTTCATTGTTTACGTTTTTTTTTTACAGATATGATGCACACAAAAGGCAATTGTAGACTGACCTAAATGTATTCTTGAGAACGATTGTCTCTTCCCATACACTAGCTGAAAATGAACAGAAAGACGGATAGAGAGAGTACTGAAGGGAGGGAACAAGAGAGAGAGGGAGATGCAGAAATGCCTCCTCTTCTTTCTCTCTCAGTCTCATCCCTTTCATGTCGGACTCTGGGCCATTTCTTTGCCCATGTGAATCAGAACAATGAGATGTATGAGCGTCTGAGGGGGCAGCGCACAGAATACTGGCCTTGTCCTCCAGTAGAAGCTTGACGTTGATTAATGAGACTGCGGACATGGGCAGAATGTTGAGGAAGGCTCCGGAAGACCTCAGGGGTGTAAAGGGAGGAAGAGGGTATGGGCGGTGACGAAAAACATGGGCTGCCTCGGGAGGGGAGAGGTGAGGGCCCACGGCCTGGACACAACTCACCACCAACAGACAGAAACCACACTTTTACTTACGGACAAATGCCTCTCAAGAGTAAAAGAGTGAAAGTGAGTAGCAACCCTCATGTGAGGGGATTTTGGACACATAACTTAGGTCAAGAAAGTAATAAAAACTAAAATCGGAAATAAAATATAACAATACCTTTGCATCCTATCCTATTATTCTCTGAGACCTAGCAAACCTGGCAACGTTTATAGAGTGAAGACAATTTATTTGAAAGAGTCCTCATGTTAACTTTAAAATACGTTCATACAAAGTCAGCTCAACCAGTTGACAAAGTTTCAAAATTACATACATTATCTCACGGCAATTTGTACATACCTCACTCGTATGACTTAGTACAATTTCTGTAAACCCCAGTGACGGGTAGGTTTAGGGAGCGGGGTTATGTGGTGAGTGGTGAGTGGCGCAGGTGTCGTTCATTACCATTTACTCCACCGGCCTCGCTCCGTTCCCACGGCTCTCGGCCCCGCCCCACTCGCCACACATACGAATTGGCAACTTGTAAAATATGTACGATTTAGCAAAAATCATATGAATTTGTACGAGTGAAGTCGTATGCATTCATACGAATAAGCCACCTTGTAAAATATGTACAATTTGCCATGAGATCGGGCTGGAATTACACAAACTGCTACAAGCAAGCAACTCAGTGAACAAAATGTTTTAGTTCCTAAAAACTGAGACATAGCAAAATCGTTAACCACTTTTAAGAATATTTTCTAAATTTCAAAGCTGTACTTCACTGCACACACACACACACACACACACACGCAGACACATGCACGCACACACACACACACACACACACATGCACACACGCACGCACAGTAAAAGCTAAATTACAGGACATTATCTATTAATCTCATGGTCATTCCTGTTAACTGTAAAAAACAATGCAATGAAGTGCAAAATAAAAAACAGCTAAGACTTGTAAAAAAAAATCTGAAATCAGAACAAAAAAATCCTTCATGTCAATACAGACCATTTTGCCCTATGTTTTCAGATTTTTTTAGAGTATATTATTAGCTTTCTGACAAATATGTATTCTACACAAAATAAGAATAAATGTAGCATAGTGAAATAAAATTAATTTCCAACAGCAACTTTTATTTTTCTGAAATGTGTGTTACAAAGATCATAAAACATATGTTTTGAACTTCAGAACTAATATTCATATAGTAAACTCTTAGGTAAAATAAGACTCAATATTCTTCTCTTTGATTGAAACTACTGAAGTTCTAAGTTCATTCCTTATTTTGCTGCATGTAAGATGCCAAAGCCATTCTTTTAAAGCCGTTCCCTCCTCCTGAAAACCTGTCTCTCTCTCTCTCTCTCTCTCTCTCTCTCTCTCTCTCTCTCTCTCTCTCTCTCTCTCTCTCTCTCTCTCTCTCTCTCTCTCTCTCTCTCTCTCTCTCTCTCTCTCTCTCTCTCTCTCTCTCTCTCTCTCTCTCTCTCTCTCTCTCTCTCTCTCTCTCTCTCTCTCTCTCTCTCTCTCTCTCTCTCTCTCTCTCTCTCTCTCTCTCTCTCTCTCTCTCTCTCTCTCTCTCTCTCTCTCTCTCTCTCTCTCTCTCTCTCTCTCTCTCTCTCTCTCTCTCTCTCTCTCTCTCTCTCTCTCTCTCTCTCTCTCTCTCTCTCTCTCTCTCTCTCTCTCTCTCTCTCTCTCTCTCTCTCTCTCTCTCTCTCTCTCTCTCTCTCTCTCTCTCTCTCTCTCTCTCTCTCTCTCTCTCTCTCTCTCTCTCTCTCTCTCTCTCTCTCTCTCTCTCTCTCTCTCTCTCTCTCTCTCTCTCTCTCTCTCTCTCTCTCTCTCTCTCTCTCTCTCTCTCTCTCTCTCTCTCTCTCTCTCTCTCTCTCTCTCTCTCTCTCTCTCTCTCTCTCTCTCTCTCTCTCTCTCTCTCTCTCTCTCTCTCTCTCTCTCTTCTCTCTCTCTCTCTCTCTCTCTCTCTCTCTCTCTCTCTCTCTCTCTCTCTCTCTCTCTCTCTCTCTCTCTCTCTCTCTCTCTCTCTCTCTCTCTCTCTCTCTCTCTCTCTCCAGTCCGTGCGGCTCCATTGTCCCAACTTTCATCTGTAGGTAAGCACCTCGCTAAAGCCCCAGCCACTTCAAAACACGTGACAATAGCCAGATTTCCTCCCAATTTGCTTGTGGAAAAAGAGCCCAGAAGCTTTTCAGGAGGACCTGAATAGTCTGGCTAATTCAAGCACAATCCCAGCCTGACCCCCCATTTCCCTTTTGCATCTCAGACCCTATTTAGGTGCCCCTGACTTTCCTAATTCAAGAACAATCCCTGCTGCTTTTCATAAGCCTGCTGCTCTGAAAATATGTGAGTGTGAGTGTGAGTGTGAGTGTGTGTGTGTGTGTGTGTGTGCGTGCGTGCGTGCGTGCGTGCGTATGTGTGCGTGTGCGTGTGTGTGAGAGCGAGAGCGAGAGGTCATAGAGCATGGTAAATCATTTTACTTTTTTAAGGATTTGGAGAAAGTTATTCATGCTTTTTTTTCTTATATAAATATATAAATATATTACTCAATATATTAAATATAGAATCAAAAAACCATTGTTATTCTTTGGCATTTCTGATGTAATAATTTTGTTTAAGTTTGTTCTTATATTCGGTCCATGATTATTTTACCTTTATATTATGAATTTTAAGCCAGTGTTTCAATCTGTCTCCTGGCAGAACCAGTCAAACTACACAGATGCCAACATGGACAGGTTTAACCGACATGCCCTCATCCTCAACAAACCTAGACATAGACATTACGTATGCCAACTTGCAGTGAGAATAAACAAGGTTAATTCTGATCACAATTTATTTTATGATAATTATTGGCTGTTGAGAGCATAAAATGATCCTTTTTCCTTTTGATTCAATGCAGCATTTTAAGAACAATATTGGTACATTGAACAAAAATCTATCTATATATTCAAGCAAGAACCAGCTGATAAGCACTTTTTGTTGCAGATGGAGAAAGAAAGAGAGGTACAAGTGTGTGCATATCTGCTTTCTAATTATGGCTTGCTCAATCTATTTTCTCAGGTATTTGTATATCTCTTTTTTTTCTCTCTTTGACACTTCATTGTGACCCTAATCAACCTCCCCGGAGCAGATTTCCTCCATATGCGTGTTAATATGCTCCTCTGTAGGGCCTCTCCAGCACCTCTCACTTCCCAGGCCGCCGTATTGTTATTAAAGCAATCAAGGCCTTTCTTCACTTGGTTAAGTGCTAAGAGTTCATAGGGAAACAGATTTGAATTGCATTTCAAACAGTTGGTAATCCTCGCTCTAGATAAAAAGACAATTTGAAGAAATTCAAACCACAAACGATGACACAATGTTAGAGCAAAAGAAGCGGTGTGCGGGAGACAATCGTAGTTCTTTCGATGTCGTTTTCAGGGTTTGGTTTATACTAGCAAAGCCTTTAAATGCAGGTCAGAGGACGAGGTATTGAGTTCCATTAAACAGCCAGAAGCAGATGGAGAAAGCCAGACTAAGCCAGAGAACTACATGACAGGGTGAGATATTAAAGACACCAGTGTTGTGGGTAGCACATTTCAAGAGACTACTGAAGTAATTTCTTATTTGTTCAAATGCCCTTGATATTTGTATTTTATATTATCTTCCTCAGACTCTATGCTCACATGGGTTGCCAGATTGAGGACACGCAACAGGAACGTGCGTAACTGACAGTAAAAGACGGCAAGCTTTACACTGAAAGTTGATGAGATGTTTTGTACATTTTATATCATCTCTGGTAATAGAGCTTTTTAGATGGATCGTGAGGCTTTTTAGGTAGGATAGAGATCTCAGACCCAGTTCATTTGCTGGCTTTCATGGCTGCAATACGCAGTTCTTTTCACCATCTGGCAACCTGGGCCAATCATATTAGTTAAATTGGCAGTGGGCGGAGTCACACAGGCCAAAACAAAAACAGACATTCTGAAATGGAACACACATTTCAAAGTAGAATAACTGGCTAGAGAATTGTTTTTCAGATAAACATGTGAACTTATATTATGGCATTTTATGCTTTAGTAAAGTCAAAAAGTTACATACAACAGCACCTTTAAAAACTACAGAACTGCTGACAAAATAAATTATAAAATAAATCCACATTGACATTGTACATTCCATAAAACATGATGTATCATAAGTAGTTAGCTTTTTAAGTGAGATAATGTTGTAAAATAACGTCCCTAACACGATCTCACTGCAATTCGTTCATATTTTACGAGGTGGTTAATTCGTACGGATTTGTATAATTGACCTACACCTAAACCCGCACCCCTAAACCTACCCATCACTGGGGTTTAGACCAATTGTACAAAATTGTAAGTGTGAGGTTGTACGAATTGGTATGAAATAAACACCTCGTAAAAACACATGAATTGGTCGTGAGATAGAGTTGTTGTCACTGGAAAGCAGAGAAAGTGCATTGAGGAAAGAAAAAGCAGATTGTTGCTATGTTGCTTGTCGGTCATGAAAAGATCAGCTTTCTACAAGAGCATTCAGGATCCGTGCATGGCCGCCCTGCGCGGGATACAGTGACCGGACGGAAGACTGAGAGGGTTTTATCTTGAAATATGATGGCCGTGGCAGAGGAGACTATGAGAGGTGTGCTATGACTGTCCAACAAGCATGCAAAAATTTACAGTAAAAAAGTAAATAAAAAAGTAACAGTATTCAGAGAAAAGTTACTGTTGCTTCCTCAGTCATTGTATTAAAAACACCCACACAACTGTGTTAACATTTTTTACTAAATCAATTTCAAAGTAAAACAACACAAAATATAATGTTACAAATGTGCATGCAAAAAAAAGATAATAATAATAATAATAATAAATGTTTAAAGAAGTTAGATTTACAATGTTCATAACATTATGGAAGTGCGTCATCAGAGTAAGAAAAAGTTACAAATGTTGTCACTGGGCCAGTACTTTTTTCAAAAGCTACTAAAAGTAGTACTAAAATTAGTAATGTGCAATTTTAAAGTACAAATATGCATCATAAAGGTGTGAATAAGGTACAAAGGTGTATCTTTTGATAGGGTACCACCAGTGTTGGAAAAAGTTACTTTTAAAATTAATGCATTACAATATTACAGTACATTACTCCAATGGCGTAGGTTTGCTTTCGACATTGGTGGGGACATAACCCCCCCCCCCCTCGAGAGGACAAAAGGCCCTCCTGAAATCAACAGGAACTATTTCTTGCATATGTAGCAGCAGCATCCAAGACGCAACACACCGGGTGGTCCACACCCTGTACTGACGGTCTCATCATCTCCCCCCCTCTCCTCATCACCTAGAATTCACTGAAAAACCCATGCAATGTAATATGTACAAAAAAGTAACCATACATGTTTGATATCATTTGAAATGTCTCAGTGCGCCTGGTAAAATGGTCTCATTCTCCCAATCATAATGAAAAGCTAAAATAAGTTCTAAAATATGAGAAGTGTAGTGTACAGCTTAAGGGTGTGCCCTCCCCCTGATCTTCTATTCAGATCACCTCCTGTATGTAAATAAGCATTCTCTGCCACAGGATATCAAGAAGCCTTTTGGTTGCAAATTCTAAAGACTAATTATAATGACAAGATACCACCATTTGGTGGGCTTATTGAATTATCTGGGTTTATAAGGAAACGGGACACAGAGTTCTAGGAGTCTGTAGGTTGACTGCCCACACAATCACTTGTGTGTAGTTTTCATTGCCAGGTATGGTTAACTGATGATTCTATTCTTGTAACATTGGAGTTTTGAATTATTGCTTCGATTACCTGGTCAATAAATTGTAACGTTTGATTCTATTCTAACTGTCCTCTAAAGATTGCTTTCTCCCTATTAGATTAGCGGATTCGTATATTTCCGCAAGCCTGCATCAGTTTTAGCGACGGCTAATATCTGGCATCTTTTCAAGTGTACTTGGATGCAGGGCGGGTTAATTCCATTTAGGGACGGCGAACGCCATCTGGTCAGACTAAACTCGGGTACGCCTATACCTCTGACTTTTGATTTAATGTTACTTTAAACAAGGATTTGACCAATCCAAAGTTATTACGAGTGTGGTACATTGACCTGCTAACATATCTGATAGTGGCCAAAAACCTTTACTGAAGTAAACGATTGAACTAAAGTTCTGAGGGGGCTCCAAGGGGGTTATTCGATGTCTCTGATTGTGTACGTGTGAATTAACGGCAAATCTTAGATACATAACCATAATTTACCTCTGATTGATGACCGGGCCTGACGAGATTGTGTCCGTGAGACCTGTGAAAAACAGGGCTTCTGAGCGATATAGTTTCCCTACATCTGGGCGGATAAAGTATTAAAAAGAGCCGATAAGAATAATCAATCATTCGTTCATATTTTAATGATGCACAGATATCATTAAAACCTTTTCATTTATGGAGTCAGATGAAATAACGAGACAAAATATATAAGAAAAAGTGTTCCATTTTAATGTTCTTGTTGTGTCGTGAAAAGGAAAGACTGTAATACGCAAAGCCCTTCACCCGCTGAACGACTGCCGTTGGGTCGATCGAGCCGGGCCTTACACCTCCCACCCCCCACCTCCCCAAAATAGCTTACAGAGTTTATTTTTCTTTCTAAATAGTATGTCATTTTCAATACTACAATAATTACACAATTATGATTTTGTGAACCAACAACATCAGCATCAGAGCGCTGTGTGCTAGAGGCTGACATTTTTTCGGGAATCCCACTGGTCACGGGAATACCGCGGGATGGGAAACAAAATCGCTACGAATCACGTGATTGGGACGGGAGAGGAAAAAATTTAATCGGGAGTGGGCGGGACCGGGAATAGAAATGATACCCAACTTTACACACAAATATACCTTTTATATAAATAAACTATAAACTGTATATTTTAATTCTGAACTCAATTCTAGTTGCCCTGTCTCTTTATGCTCTCCTTCTGTTTGCTTTGGTGTGGCTGGTTAAGTGAATGACGCAGTCCGTGATGGACAGATTGTTAACGGCATGCGTTTTTAAGCCTTGTTTGTTTAAATATGTAAGCAATTAAAAAGCATTTGGGCGCGAAAGACAACTCCTTTCAGTACATGCGCGCTGTGTTCTGTTCTGTGTGAACAGCGCGAGCACATACAGACGCGTCTCTGACACGCGCTAGCCGCTTGAACGGGCAAATACATGAAGTATGTCAAACTACCTCCCTTGGCAAGTGTCTTTAGCAATAATTAATCCATATTGAATTTATATACCTGAGTACAGATGCACAGATCAACAGGATATTTGTTTGTTTTATTTTAGAGCATCTTCTGTTCCGTGCGTGCACACAAGCTGCACTGTCGGCACTCGGGCGCGGCACACATACATACTGGAGCACGGAACTTCTGATACGTGCATTCTGATTGCGTGAACAATAGACCTGTTAAGCAATATATTGTGAGAGGGCCGTTTGCTACAGCGTCCCAAACAACTCAAAATAATAAACCACAAAGTTAACAAAACGATGGACTCAACTGTGCTGAGCGAGAGCGCTTCTCTGCCGCCTTCACGTGCTGTTTCCCTCTTATGAAGCCGTGAGGAGATCCCTGCATTCAAATTATAATTTTTTTGTTGAAAGAATAATGTAATATTCCACTGGTTGACAACCATAAATATTTATATGCAAAATATTTGTGTTGTTTTTCGTGTCAAATGTGAAGAATGACAGGTTGGATGCCACACCTATTATTTTATTTTTTTGGCAGAGTATACAGGTGTAATTTTCACTTTAGCTTCAGGCAATGTAACATGATTTTATGATCGTAATTTTGACTTAATTCTTAAAATAGTATGACGTTAATCTTATTTATTTAGTTATTTATTTGAGAAGGATAAACTGATCAAACTGGCGCTGGCCGCTTGGTATTTAAAAATAAAACAAAAAACTTGAATTTAACAAATTAAATGTTCCAGTCATATTTCTAAAATAAATTAATAAAGAAAGGAAACTAAATAATGACCAATTTGCTATTAAAAACCAAAACTGAACAATTTAAATGGCAGCAACAGCAGCATTGTAATGTAATGGGGAGGAGAGAGAAAGAGAGAGAGAGAGCGAGAGAGAGAGAGAGACACGGGCTCAGACTCAGGCGGGAATTCTGAGAAGCTGCAGGGATCTATATTCATTTCCTTGTTTCAATTCAAAGTTCACTGAACTAATTGTGAACAACACTCCCGTCTTCTTCCCATGTTAATTTAATATATATATATATATATATGAAATAGGTTATTTTTACGAAGACAGACGTTAAAATTAATGTTCACATAATAAGTGCCGTCATTCAGGCGGTTCACAAATTATGTTTTAGCATGTAATATGTTTTAAGAATGATATTCTGTTTAGCGCGCAATATGTTTTACGCCTAATATTCATTAATGCATTAATCAAATGTAAGATTTTCTTTTTAATAATATGAATGTTCATGTTCATTTTTAAAATAGAAATGTATAGCCTTATGAGCAGTTGATAATCGACGGACTGTTCTGTTAATAAATGCCTCCTTCGGTTATGTTATATTAATATGTTTCAGCACTCATACTTTACAACCATTCATTTTCTTGGGTTAAGATAGACTATTCTCTAATTAATTAAACAGTTTGTTATCATACAGATTGAAAGCCTGGGTGGTCTCTCTCTCCCGTCTCTCTCTGTTTGTGTGTGTGTGTGTGTGTGTGTGTGTGTGCGCCCGTGGGCGGGTGCATGCACGGGAGGGGTGCGATTTTCGAATAGTAATCGAATAATACCCAGCGATTATCGAATATTACTTTTGCTTAAAATGCGCATCCCTAGTAGCAACTTTACATGGCCGCTCAATATGGTTAACCTAGAGAAATGTGCGCTATTGAAGTGTTTGTGTGGAGAGTGGAAGCGTGTTTGCTGCAGGACAGGCTCTGGTGCGCTCACTTGCTCTTAAAATCTCCGTAATATTTGGTTATACAGATAAAAGTAGCCTAATACATCTTTCGAATCTGTAAAGACTCTACGTTTATATGTGTGCACTCAGAATAACAACGAAACGTTGCGCTTTTAAGCAAACAGGATGCGCTTTAGGTCTCATGTGAACTGGAGCGAGAAACTTTGAAACTCCGTCTTTGAAAAATATATCTATAGAGAGTGAAATGTCTAAAAAAACAACATTAGAAGACGTGTGTGTTAGCATGGATGATTTACATGAAATTTAATCTGTGCAACACTGTGCATAAGATGGCTTTCAGTTCAATATAATAACAAAAAACTACATTTTGGGTTTTTATTCAACTAATAAGGTGGGCACGCTGTGATCTGTACTATATTTGTTCTGTAATTGACAGATTTCGGCAAAAAAAAAAAAAAAAAAAAAACACGGGAGTGGGAGGGAATGGGAGTCATTCTTCCGGGAGTGAACGGGACGGGATTTCCCCCCCAGTTTTTTCGTGGGATTGGGACGGGAAGAGATAAATTTTTGTGGGAGTGGGACGGGAGAGGTTTGAAAATTCACTCCCGTGTCACCCTCTACTGTGTGCCTTAATCACACATCACTCTATTTTAATATAAATCGAATTGGACTCAGGATGATTCTGAAGGAATACTCTGCTGTTGCCATGCACATCTGATTGACAGATAAACTGCACGCTCTTATATCAGTGTTGTTTTTTATTTGGTGGATATTTCAGCTAACAGCTTGATTTGTACTTTCAGCTGAACAACATTAATTTAAAGTTAAAAACTGTCCACGGCGACTCAGGACGCCGTTCAAAGTGCCACATACATAGTTTACCAAAAAAATAAAATAAATCACATTATATTTGTCCCAAATTATTGTTGATGTTCATGACTTTACCCTGGGCTGAAAGATTGTGTATCTTTCCACACAATGTTTGTCTGTCCATATGCTTTATGGGGAGCTAATAATAGCCATATCGCGCTTTCTTTTTCCGTTTGCTCCGTTTTGTCAAACAAACAGCACTTCAAACTCATCGATGCACCTGTGTTCATTCCTGAAGCGGGATTTTATATGAACTGTTTTAGACTGCTGTCTTGAATTGGGTGCAATACCTGTGAGTTGTACCTGTGAGCGCTGTGCTTCCGTCCGGTGTGCGACTACATTCTTCCTAATGAGCGCAGTTTTCTAACGTATTTACTTTAACATGTTAGGTAATATCAAGGATATTAAATTTAAGATGTGTCTGAAATGACAAAAACATATACATACTGTATATTTATTTATTTGATCAAAATTATTGCTAGGGGCAGTTTGGTAGTGGCTGGATATTGGTAGGGACATGTCCCTAGTCTACGCCCCCCCAATTCTACGCCCCTGCATTACTCAATAAAAATTAACTAATTACTTAGGTGCTTTTTATGAAAAGGAATGCATTACAGAACTCAATTGTAACTTAATTGTTCTTTGGAAAATGTAGAATGTGATTTGCATATATTTAAGCATGTATTTATTCAAATATAAATTAAATTGTTTACAAAACCAGTCTAATGTACATGTGCTAAATCTGTAACTAGTGTCTGAAACGCGGCCAGGTTTGTGGTTATGTTAGAACAGAGATAGGTTGAGTTATCTGTCTGTAGCAGTGAAAGGCTATACTCTTCTACCTACACACTGACCTCCCTGTCCCGCTCTTGGCTACGGACCATATGAAGTGCCTGTCGTAAACAGACTTGATTTCCTGATCTACTATCACATGGAGTCAAAACAATCCATCTACAGCTGCTGTGCTGATTTGTTTATGGAGGGAATCAGTCATCTTTGAATAAATCAGAGCTTCCCTAACTAAAACAATAACAATTAAGCTCATTTGACCATGATAACGACTCTTCTGTGTCAAAATATCAGACTTTAAGAAACAAAGCACTTTAAATTCAAATTAAAGCATTAATTTGAAACCATGACAAAAATTAATCTGTTTAAAGAGGGAATTTTGTTTAAAGTGCTCATTTCACACACACACACACACACACACACACACACACACACACACACACACACACACACACACACACACACACACACATGTTGGTTTTTATGGTTTATGGGGACTCTCCATAGGCGTAATGGTTTGTATACTGTACAAGCTGTATGTGCTTTTGCCCTACACCTACCCTACACCTAAACTTAGCCCTCACAGGAGACGGTGCATTTCTACTTTCCCTCAAAAAAACTCACTCTGTATGATTTATAAGCGTTTTAAATTATGGGGACACTGAAAATGTCCTCATAAATCACCTTCTCCTTGTAATACCTATGTCATACCCATGTCATTATACAAATTTGTGTCCTCATAAACCACATAAACATGCCCACACACACACACACACACACACACACACACATATATATATTTTATTATGTTTATAAAAACACCTTTTTGATAGCTTTTATATTCATACAATAGGGCTCAATGTGTTAATGTTAATGAATGTTCCATATTGGTTTTAATGTATTTGTATAATATGTGTGTTTTGCCTGTAAAAACACATTGAGTTATGTATTTTTTATATAATTTTTCTAAAAAAATTTCATTATAGTGTAAATTACCTTTAAACACATATTTAATAAATGTTTACCATACAAATATTAAAATATGTCAAATAAATATGCAAAAATAGGGCAACATTTATTTTATTAACATTATAAATGTTTTTATTAACTTTTATTATTATTATTATACAGTTTATTATTATTATACTGCATTTTGAATTTTGCACTTCGTTGCGTTGTTTTAGAGTTAAGAGAAATATTCATAATTTATTTTTATGATGTATGCTTAATTATTTACAATAAGTATTTCTGCAATTATTCCATTTATTTCTTATTTTTTTAAACACACTTTTTTTTATTTGACTTGACCACCTGTTTCACACACTACGTGCACCGACTACTCTGAAGAAAAAAGGAAGAATGAAAGAAAGCAAGCGCAGGGCCACTGTAGAGCCAAAATCCTCTCTCGGGACCGAATTCTCCCTCTCCTCTGTCACTCCCTCCTGTTCAGCCTCTCTTCTTCTCTGTTTTTTAATAAAGCTGTTTGCTTGTCAGCTCTTTTGAGGCACGGACCCCCAGCCATGTGAAAAGTTAATCCCTGTGTGTCTGCGAGCAGACTCCATCTCCCTGGGAACCCCCTCGCTCAGGCAGACTCAAGGACGACCCTGACAAGCCGGGCCTGACCAGCCACTTGAGGCTGGGCCTCTCTCAACCACTTCTCCTCTATTCCTCCTTTCAGGCAGCTTTAGATGGGACAGCCTGACAGACAGTGGGATTCTGGATTTAAATCTTTGAGTGCTAATCAAGCTGAAAGATGACAGTGGAGAAAAAAAGATCTTTTAATGCACCCCCTTCACCCTATTCTTATCTTCCCTGAGACGCTCAGGAGATTTCAGGACTCACGTCAGTGATAAATGTGAATAAGCTATGAGAGTTGAAAGTGGAGACAGACATGTACTTGCAAGGGCATAAACTGGTTCCAATAACTTGAGCCAATAGATTTTACTGTTTGATTTATGTTCTTAGCAAGTGGATAAAACCAGGACGGGATGCTAAGGATTCTTCACATGTGAAATGTAGGCCCCAAAAGTTGAGAAAAATATTGATAAAGTGAACAATCCTACAATACAAAAAGTTATAATCTGCAGTTGTTACATTAACAGCTAATAGCTGATTTAACCCATAACACATTATTTGGTTGGTATAAATTGATGTATATACTTTAAAATACAATAAAATGTATTTAAAAAAATGCAATGGCACAAATCATTCCAGTTCATGAAGAAAAAATATAATATTTGTACCACTTGCATTTTACTTAAAAGAGAATGAATAAATATATATATATATATATATATATATATATTATTTTTTAGCTTAAAATCTGCATAAATACATTTCACTAAACACAACTCTTAGCATTTTGTTTGTTTGTTTGTTTGTCTGATGTTTTTTGGTAGCTAATTCATATGAATTTGCACAATCTTAATTGTTAATTTCCAACAATCTGCTTACAGCCCTCTGACAGTTATGTTTAGGGATTGACCTTCATGCTTACTATATTATATATATATATATATATATATACTTTCAGCATAAATCAATCTTACAAAATCAGAACCTCAAAAATTGTTTCATTGTCTTGTGACAAATTAAATTTTACGTATGTAAAATTTATGTACAACAGTAAGCAAGGGGTGGAGCTTTTTTGCTCCAAGGGTGAATTTATTTATGGAGGAATTTGAAGACAAACAAGTTCATATTAAAATCAGTGACTTTTGACTGCAGGCTTTGGTCTCCAAGCAAATCTGAGCAGAGCCTGAGACATCGCTGAGATCCTCCTCTGAAAGATTCCTGGGATATTTGCTGTCTAGGAAAAACTACTGAGATATTATTGAGATTCTATGTGCAATTTTTCTTTCCTATGGGGAAGGTCATTGAGTATGAAGCGAGTATGAAGAGACTCAAAGCAGCTCATTATGAAGAGGGATGTGTTTTAGTGACTAGTGTGGAAGAGCGCAGCCAGGGGCAGCCAGCCATCTAAATCCTCTCTTTCTCCATCCCCCTCTCCCTCGCTCCCTCCCTCCCTCCCGTTCATCCCCGTCTTACGCTCTCCCAGGCCTGAAAGCAGCTGAAATTAGATTTGAGGGAAACAAGTGCGATTGGGTCTGTATAGGTCAAGACGGACTTTGTTCCATCTGAGGGTTTATCTAAACTACAGCTGTGTCAGACAATGGGCCAGGGGTGGTTGACAGAAACCCAAGCTGCAAGGGCTAAATTACTGCTCTGATAAGACTGAATTAGACGCTATGAAGTCCAAGAGCTCAAGAGACACTGAAGAGGAGAGGAGAGACTCGCTCGATGATACAGAGAAAGATAAAACTGGACAGAAAAACCCGAGAAGTAGCCGTGCTACCTACATAGGCAGCCCCTTCACAATTAACCACAAATACTGATTTGGAACGCTCTACATAGGCAGCAATGCTTATACCACACAAATGGGGCTCCTCACATGAAGCAACTGAAAAACTTGAGTCTGTACATTATTCTGAAGAGATTTGTTTAGTTTAGCATGTTGTTAGCATGTTAGCATGTTGCTAAGCTAACTCCGCATTAGAGGTTTTCTTCTCATCCTCAACTTTTACGCTTTGTCCCGCTCTCATTTGGAAAATGTGATAAGTAGCGGTCTACATGGACTTTCAATCCCATTTAAGTCTGATTTTTTTTCTTGTATAGTGTCATCGGCTATTCCCACACAAGTGACATTTCAGACCTCACTTTATTGCATTTGTCACATCAGGCAAAAGGAACATGCTTTTCCTTCCTTTAGGATATACAAATGATGTGCGTATATTGTTTCAAAAACAATTGTTTCTAAAATGTTGAAATGTCCAATTTTCTTGTTATAATTATAACATTGTTTAAAGTTTATAAAAAAACATTCCTTACAACATTCTACTAACATAATTTTTACCGAAAATATAACATAATTTGTTTTTAAGAAAACATTTTTATAAAAATGTTAATATATATATATATATATATATATATATATATACAATATTGCCAAAAGTATTGGGTCACCCCCTTCTAATGAATGGTTTGACTACTTTAGTAATTTCCATACAAGAGTACAAATGTTTAGGCATATAATGATATTCTAGGGAATCGTGTCCTTCTAATTTTATAATCAACAGTTTGGACAGGACCCTTTTTTATTCTAACATGACAGTGTATCTGTGTATAAGACAAGGATCAAAGAGAAATGATGATTCAGTCAGTGTGGAAGAACTTGACTGGTCTGCAGAAAGCAGCTGAACACTTCTGGTGTGACTTTAAATGCAGATCTTGAGCCAAAAACTCATCACCAAACACCAATGACTTGTACATTCATTAGATGGACAAAAGTACTGGGACACCCCCTTCTTTAGAAGAGAAAAATATATGCAGAATACCATCTCTGAACACACAACACGTCGAACCCTGAAGCAGATGGACTACAGCAGCAGAAGACCACACCGGGTGCCGCTCCTGACAGCTAAGAACAGGAAACGGAGGCTACAATTCACAAAGGATCACCAAAATTGGACAATAGAAGATTGTAAAAACGTTGCCTGATCTGATGGGTCTCGATTTCTGCTGCGACATTCAGATGGTAGGGTCAGAATTTGGTGTAAAGAACATGAAAGCATGGATCCATCCTGCCTTGTCTCAACGGTTCAGGTTGGTGGTGGTGGTATAATGGTGTGGGGGATATTTTCTTGGCACACTTTGGGCCCCTTAGTATCAACTGAGCATCGTTTAAACACCACAGTCTACCTGAGCATTGTTGCTGACCATGTCCATCCCTTTATGACTACAGTGTACCATCTTCTGATGACTACTTCCAGCAGGATAATGCACATTTGTCACAAAGCTCAAATCATCTCAGACTGGTTTCTTGAACATGAAAATGAGTTCACTTTACTCAAATGGCCTCCACAGTCACCAGATCTCAATCCAATAGAGCACCTTTGGGATGTGGTGGAACGGGAGATTCACATCATGGATGTGCAGCCGACAAATCTGCAGCAACTATGTGATGCTATCATGTCAATATTGACCAAAGTCTCTGAGGAATGTTTCCAACACCTTGTTGAATCTATGCCACGAATAATTAAGGCAGTTCTGAAGGCAAAAGGGGGTCCAGCCCGGTACTAGCAAGGTGTACCTAATAAAGTGGCCAGTGAGTGTATATGTATATTTGTGTGTGTGTGTGTGTGTGTGTGTGTGTGTGTGTGTGTGTGTGTGTGTGTGTGTGTGTGTGTGTGTGTGTGTGTGTGTACACATGTATATGTGTTATTTTTTACGCGTTTAGAATGCTATAAACAAGCATTTCTGAGACTATTCATAAAGTACAGAAAACATCATAAGGATGTTCCGAGAATTTTGTCTCATTGCTATGACAATATATATCAAATAAAGTCACAGGAACATTACTTAAGGATGTTTTGTCCTAACATTTATATAACTTTTTAAATAATGTTAGTGAAAGTTGTGAGATTGGATAGTTGGAAGTTGTTATTGGAAGTGGGTTGCTGGATCTATCCTGCTGTGTTATAGTAATTTATGTACCTAATTGTAAATAAAAAAATAAACTTTTGCCTTCCTTTTGGTCTTTGCTTAGGAGGCAGCTCAGTTTGGGAGCATAGCTATTGCGTGCAACGGACAAAGTTAATGTGAGCGACCTAATCCATTAAGCTTCACTGTATAGTAACTTGCATCTTTATTTATGTAGGATGTAAGGTTTCTGCTAGATTCTGTGCTTGCTGATATGTCATGAATCTTTCTTTGTAGCTTCCAGGGTTTGTATCCTCCAGTGCTTTATCATGGAGGATTGTAACATACAACAGTTTGTGCCAGAGCAGCCTCTCTATAAGGTAAAAGTGGCCCTCCGCCACTGAATTTAACCTGGATCCCATGCAGGCCCCCAACAGACTTTTCTCCTTTCTTCATTATAAACATGTATGCATAGAGATTTGACTTCATTCGTTTATTTTCAGCCCTCTCCAGCAAAGGGTAGTACACTATGAGAACGCAAAGGCTTTAGAAACATCAGCATTGCTCATATCACACCTTTCATATTGCTTGACGACTTTTGATATCTGCTAAAGAACACTGAGTGCCATTAAGCATGGTGCCATGTGACATACTGAGTGACTATGCATCTTTGTTGCCCACCTTGTTTTATGAGTGCGTTCTCACAACATTTAGCCTTGAGCCACAAGACAGCTCGAATCTGGGATGTTAAGGGTTAGTTATACCAGAGATGAAAATCCTTACCCTCATGTTGTTCCATAATTTCATTCATCTTTGAAACACAAACATTTTTAATGAAATCAGGAAGATTTCTGTTCAACCGAAAGTCCATTCCACCATTTTTTACACTTTAATATGAGTCTTTCAAAGAGACACAATTGCTTTTTATGATTATGTGAACTGATTAAATGGAGGCTTTTATTCACATACTGTACATAGAACACATTAAACACACTAAACAAGAAAGAAAGAAAGAAAGAAAGAAAGAAAGAAAGAAAGAAAGAAGAAAAGAAAGAAAGAAAGAAAGAAAGAAAGAAAGAAAGAAAGAAAGAAAGAAAGAAAGAAAGAAATATTCTCGTGATCTAATTAGCAAACAGGATTCCTAATGACTTGGTCAAGCACTAGACGTCTGACACACTGATATTTTCCCAACAAATGAGGTGTTGTTTTACTGAATTAGTGAAGAAAAATAAACTCCAAAAAATTTATTTTACAAAGAAATTAGTCTAAATATTTAATATGAAAACTGATTTGACAATTATTCTCAAAGCAGACATTAAAAAAACATGAGGTGTGATGTTTCCCGCTGACTTGTCCGAGTGGGACATAACATACATACATGATATCACTGGATCTGGACTTGTGGTCATCTTTAAATGGGCTCTTTAGAAAAGCAAGTGGTGTCATTGATGGAAATTAGTGTGAAAAATGTGTCCCACGGAGGAGGAGAACGTATTTATAAGGATGGGTTAAGCTGCTGAGAGACACAAGCACAGAAACAGTCATTATTCCTACAACTCAACCACAACTTGACACACGGTTGAGCTTCAAGAAATGACGAGAGCGCTGGTGAGCGGGCCAAGTCTCCTTTCCAGGATAATGACAAATTTAACATTTCTGCACCGTGAAACAGAATGTCGTCATTGTCTTTGGGTTCCTAAATGGCTGTTATTTCACATCATCGTCTTGAGGAAAGAATAACACTCAAACATCAGTCTTTTCTGAAGAGAGACACACATTATGGCACACCTGGGGCGCTTGAGTGTTGCTCTAACTATAACATAACTATAAGAGCTTGAACTTTGAGTGACTTAAGAGTTGTTGTGTTTTTACACACCGTTATTATGCTGGTCTGGTTATGAATTTATTGTATTTTGTATTGCGATCCTGGTTGGTAATCAAAACAGTATTGTACGTCTATTTTTGGTTGTAATGATCTGGAAACATTCAAGGCCAATGAAAAGAGGGTGGTGACCAGGATGAAAACTACTCCTCCTTTTTTCCACTAAAGAATTGGTGGACTTAAAGTCTGTAGACTTTCCATAGACATTTTAAATCAAATGACACTGCAAGATGAGCGGTATAATTTATTCTGTGACACAAGCTTGTATTTATGTATAACGTGTCATATAAAATAAAAGCTGTAGGGCGAGCTCATTCACAGAAAACAGATGCTCCATTTCTGACCCCAAGTTTTTTTTTATTTATAAAGGGGGGGTGGGGGGGGGTAATGCTTTAAAGTAAATAGCATTTACTTTCCAGCCCATAACATTTGGACGCTGTAACATTGAACCCAAATTGACTCATTGCAGGGGGAAATATATTTTTCACAAAATTATTTCATTTTCAACCCAATAACATGTTGACTTGCTACATAGTGATGGTCCATTGACGGCAGGGAAAACATAGCTTTTTTTACTGAATTTATTTTTAAACCTCAACAACACGCGACACAAAC